>CM072162.1:22306947-22379042 GCA_036850595.1 Rhyacichthys aspro | reverse complement strand
CTCCCTTTTCTCTGTTGATGCTTTTCTTTTTTCAGCTGTTTCTCTGTTAAAAGACATATTCAGCTGAAAATACACTTTATCTGCAGCTATTAAACTTCCTGGAACGTCATGTGACAAGCGTCGACCAATGGGAGCGCTCCTTTTTCATTTCCCATATAATCGTACCATAACTGATCTTTGAAGGATTTCTGACTGTATCTACTCGTCATTCTTCCATTAATTGCCCAATACTTTGACCACATCTGACTCACTGATTCCCTTTTGTGGTGCTTTTGTGTTTCCTGTGAATACACTTCTATCATTATAAACTCACATCTCTACAGGACACTCCTTTATTTACATGAGATTAGCTCCATCTTCCTGTGAGCTCCTGCTGATGTGACGGATGTTTGGTGTGACTTAAGGCTCCGGGGGCCGACTTTACAACATCTGCTCACGTACAGTCACTCTGTTTGCATTCTAATATTCATTTAATTATGTGCATATTCAGACGGGTTGGAGAGGACGACTGGCAAAGATTGTGTTTATTTAGGCACAACATTGAGGCATTACTGGTTTTCTATTGGGACAAGGTTAAAATGTAGAGAAATATGACGACTTTAAGCCCTTTAGGTCAGTCTTTAAAGGCTTTGGTGTTGTTTAATTGCTGGTATTATCCCCACTGAGTTCACATTTAGCATCCTAATGGCTTCTATATAATTACCCCTCCCCCTCTATCCTCTTTTCTCAGTTTAATTACCGTATGACCAGTTAATATTTGTGTTTATCCATCCATTTAGAGCCCTACAAAGAGAGAATTAGTATGCGTCGCGTCTACATGTTTAATGGCCTGTGTCAGACACGCTGTATTTGCGCTAATGCCGCGATTCAGCGCTAATTACAAAACTGTTTATGGAGCTCATACGAGGCTTCCTTCTCAGTCAGCGTTAATGGTCGTCATGTGTGCTTTCGTTTGGTCGATGACTGTGTTTGATAGAACCAGGAAAAATAATCAGCAGTGGGCTTTTTTTTAAATCTAGCGTCATAATGATGAATGTAAAGGGAAAAACAACACCGTATGTCGTTTATTTACACTGGAGCACTTCAGATTTTGCACAAACTCCACTGAACTTTGTTTGATTTAATACATTTGAGTTAACTTTTGCTTGAACAATTTGTACAGTTTGTAGAAGTGAGTTGTCCAATAAATAAAGGCAACCTCTGTTATGGGGATGTGTGTTTGATGAAATATTTTACTACTATGATGGAAAATCAAAAGTGGAGCAAATAAATAAACAAAGAAATGCTTTATTAAAATGAATACTATGAAAAACCCATTAGATTTTATTTATAAAGACAGTCTGATGTTAGTGAGAGTCTGAAACTGATCCATGGCTCGTGAGAAACATTTGTGGAGCAAATAGTTAGTTATATTCCCTGATATTTACTTTATTTTTTAAGTTATATGCATTTTTTTGTGAAAGAAGAGCTGCTGAACGTGATATTTTCTGCGTGAATGACTTTTGAAAGTTCGTAGCAATGAAAACGAACACAAAATGAAACTGAACTATGCAATTTATTGGGCAAATGTTTTCAAAATAAAACATTTTCCATGAACACGGCAAATGTACACTTTTAAACTGAAAATGCTCTGCTTTAATCCGAACTTCTTCTTCTTCTACTGTTAATTCAGTACAATAGTAAATGTCTAATGCTTGGACCATGAGGAGCAGAAGCTGTTGCACAAAGAGAGTGGTCAGCATTAATAAAGTCTGCAGCAGAGGCTTAATAAGATCCTTAGACTCGACACTAATTGGCTGCAGATGGACCTTAATATGGCAGGCCCTCATTGTGAATGCTAATCAGGTTAAAGTGGAGCCATATTGGAATATCAATACCTCCACAATTAAAACATCTAGCATCACTCAGTCTTCCTCTGAAATATAAGAGCTCAGTGGATTCTGGAGGAACAATCAAAATGGAATTAATCTAATTCTTTATGTCTCATGATTAATTTAAAGGTGATAACTGATTGAAAACACTCCTAGATCCATCCCAGACCAAAGCTTTTATAAGAAAACATATCACATCAGTCCCATTTACTCACGTTCCTCGGGTCAACAGGTCTTTCCATGAGAATTATTTCATATTCGTCTTTAGAATGAATGATTTCTGACTAAATAACTATAAATACCTGTGGCAGAGGAAGTGTAATAAATGTTGTTTGATCAGCAGAATGTAAATGCAGCGGTGTTCAGCAGAAAATAGAAAGCACGAACTAGAGCTGTTTGTCTAAAAGTGTCCATTTAAGCCCTGTTCTCTCAGAGTTAAACTGTCTGAGAGGCTGAGAGTGTTTACGGCTGAAAACAAGCCGTGCGTCGAGGAAACCACTTATTCCTTCCTCTTGGCTCTGAACTGTGTTGTAGCCAGGCCTCAGTGAGCTTTCAGGAGATAAATCGCAGCATTAACCATTAGCTGCTATTAATGTTACGGCCTGGAGTCGACGCCAATAACCCAGTAATGAGGGAATCAATTCAATTCAAGAGAAAATCAATGAAACGTTGGCTGAATGTGGCCGACCACATGGCACTCGAACAAAGGAGAGAGATACTTAAACTATCTATATGTGAAAAATAATGCTATAGTAATGTTATTTAAACAGAATGTACTCGATATTTTTTCTTCTAGTTGGAAAAAACAGTCTTTCTGATCCATCTTCTGTTTATTTAAGGGATTGTAATAGATGAGAACCTCTATTCAGGAACAGAAAACCTTGGAGCGCTCCCATTGGTCGACACTTGTCACATGACGTTCCAGGAAGTTTAATAGCTGCAGATAAAGTGTATTTTCAGCTGAATATGTCTTTTAACAGAGAAACAGCTGAAAAAAGAAAAGCATCAACAGAGAAAAGGGAGACAACGTAAAACACAGATAAATACTGTCAATTCAATCACGTAAACAGGACATTTTTATTTTAAACTGATATATTTTGAGGTAATTATACAGTATTGGAAACAGTTTTGTGTCTGTTTTATTCAACTGCATATTTTACACAATGCACTTTTGACCTTTAAACCTGAAGTAAACATGATTTTGATTTGATTCAGTGGCTTCAGTAAACAGCCTATAACCAAATAACAACAGCAGGATATTGTTGAAAATGAAACCATACCATGAACGTAGCCTGTTGCCAAAATGAACCACAGTGTCTCCACCACATTAATCCGCTCAAGTGACAATTCCCATTCGGAGTCTATTAGCCGGGAGCCGGATTGTGGGAGTTCGCGGTGAACGGAGCGAACCGCGGGGGGCCGATCGGGAGGCTTCCCCGAGAGCGTGGAGTCGGTTTAAATGGCAGCCGGCCCGGGTCCATCCATCACGGCGGGAATCTCATTTCCAGCGTGTGTCCGATGCAAATGAACAGCCCTCACAATCAGGCAGCCGTTGTTTAGCCAAGAGCGGCGCCGGAGCAGAGGCTGTGGGCTCATCCGTCTTGGCTCTGAGTAAACACAGCCTCCTCACGTTCAGATTAGCATCGACGAGCTAAAAACACACTCTGCATCGGATATTTGTTTTAATACGATGAGGGTTTGTGGTGGAGTTATTCTTCTGGTAAATACTGATGTTATTGTTTTGAGATGTGATTTATCTCAGTTTAGTTGTTTACTTTCTATCCCACTGTATTTTTATGTTGCCAAAGTCTCCTATTCTACTTATTTGTATTAATAATTTGCATTATTTAAGGTTTAGCACTCACATGTCAAACTCAAGGCCCGTTTGGAAAGTGATATTTTTGGCAATAGGTTTTAATGGATTTGAGTTTTGCTACAAAGATAAATAAAACCTGTTAAAATCCATCCAAAACCTGTTCAAATTCAACTAAAACCTGTTTAAATTCAATTAAAACCTGTTCAAATTCAATTAAAACCTGTTCAAATCCAATTAAAAACCGATTCAAATCCATCCAAAACCTGTTCAAATTAATCTAAAACCTGTTCAAATCCAACTAAAACCTGTTCAAATCCAACTACAAACAGTTTCCATAAAAGGAGGAAATTAATGTTAAAGATAACTTATGTAAGACTCAAATGAAGATGAAATCTCACATTCAAAATGTAATAAAAGCTTCCAAATGTCACCATCTTCGGCCTCTGAAAGGATTCTTATTAACTATCGTGGCTCCTCACGCACCAACAAAATAAAAACCAACAAAACAAACCAAAAAAATATCACATTTAACTATTTGCACTGTTGGATTCTGTCCAATTATAAATGTCACACTTGTTTCTTTTCATGTGAATTTGAGACAGAACCTCACTTACATTTGACATTTATAATCTTTTACTCCAAAAAAGCTATTGATTATTGAACTATTTTGTTTTAATAACTATATGGTCTTGGAAAACGTTAAGGAAATTCTACAATAAAATTGCCCAGTGTAGTGAACAGGTGGGTGCATATTCATTTATGTAGACCTCCATTTGTTTGTGTTTAAATTATGTTTTATTTATGGAACCTAAATAACCATTCTGTCTTTCGTCTTGCTCCAGATTGAGGCCGTTCTAACACAAGTAATAGTTTAAACATTTGTGGCTAACACAACGCTATTTTTGTGAGGTTTTCCACCAGTTTGCTCGTGGGTTTTCTGTGGAGAACTTTGTCTTAAATGTTTCTGAATCCACTGTGACCTTGGCTTCTTTTCGTTTCCATTTTCTCCTGAACATCGCGATGGTGCCGTTCTCGCTCCGTCTTTGTCTCCGTCTCGTTTTCCCAAATGCAGCAGAGTGGCGGTGCGGAAAGTGATCTGACTCCTTAAACGCTCTCCACACACTTCTTTTTTACACACACATTCCCATAATGCACTGCTCCTGCTGCTGCCGCTGCTGCTGTGGAGAGGAGCAGAATAAGTGCAACCAGCAGCGCCCTGATGACACTGACAGATGAGAAAGCAATAAAGCTACGGAGACACTTTTCATTCTCGGCTTTATTTAGACACATATTAGAGTTTCAGGCTGCAGTGTCCTTTGTGCTGCTTCAAATTCACGCTGCTCTCAGTTCACTTTAAAGCTCCATCTGTATTAACACTGGGGCTGGGGTGATTCAATTAGACTTTTATATATAAAAATACAGTTAATATTTGTGTGTTTTTTAATAAAATATTAAGTGAATATGAAGCAAAAGTTTGAGGTTTTGCAAAAAGAAACAAACAAATCAGTGCATTTCCATTCTTAACACATTAATGTACAATAGAGGCACCTTTAACTACTGTTTTCCATCAGTTTTGTAATTATACTGAATATTATTGTTATTTTGAAGAGTGTTAAAAACAGATTGTGAATGGACTTGTAGTGTGTTTGTTTATTTTTACACTTTCGAGTTATTTTCACGGTTTTATTAGGGATTAAATATCACACAAAACTAAAAAGCGTCAAAATATCAAAATGCAATATACAAATTTATGCTTAATGGTTGTCAAAGCAATCATTTCAAAATAAAAATGGTGTCTTTTCGGATTTGTCGACCAAAGAGAAGAACTTGTGACAAAGTTTTAGTCATATTTAACTTTTTTTAGCACGTAAGAAGTGTGTAATATTGATTTCATCGTATGTTTACAGTGAAGAACAGACGAAAGACACAATCTAGATATTCTCCAATCAAAGGGACCAAAGGAAGGACTTTGAGATGAAATATGAAGTGTGCTTTCAAAAACTAGACTGTTATTAGAAAAGAGTTCATTCATATCTGTTCATGCGTGTTTAGTTTGTACAATATTACAGCTATTTTCAGGCTTACATTGGCACTAACAGATTGTCTTTTTTTGTCCCTGTCTCAGACTTATTCCCTACAACATCCGAGGGACTCTGCTGCTAAAACTGCAAAATACTAGTACATTTCACCAAACTGAAGGTTAGAGTTTACCGTAAAGTTTTATCTCCGACTTCAGCGTCCGACCAAAGCATTCGGCAACTATCTCTGTCTAATTGCCAGTATTTATCTTCTTCTTCCTTTTTAGCACAATTTTGCTGTTTTCAAACACATATTCAGCTCTGAATACACACTTTCTGTGTTTTATCGGCAGCCATTACTTCCCACTTCCTTTCCTACTTCCAAGTGTCGACCAATGGGAGAGCTGCTTTTTTCCTGAAGCTAAAGAAACTGAAATTTCTCATCTAATAAAATCCTTGATAATTATCCCAAGATGACAACTAAAGGTCTTGTTTTTTGGAAATGATTCTTGATATAACATGCTGTTGGGTGATTAAATACTTCTTTTTTCTATTATTTCTACTTATTTTTTCTTTTACTCTATGTTTAATTCAGCTGGTTATTGTTCCACTGTCTTCTCTGGAATCATAGACTTTTAAATTATCACTGCAGTATTCTTTCTTTTTTTTTCTCCTCCTGTTGCTCCTTCAGTCAAAGTCAAGATATTGAATTGAATTTTCTGTCCTTCTGTTGCTGCAAATGTAAGTCTGGTCTGCCATTCAACAGAACCAAGCTTACTGTTTTTTTTTGTCAGATTCAGTATAATTTTATCATGAAACAAGGATTTGAATAACTGGGTTTGTCTGAGGCATATAAACATCGTCCTAAATGTTGCCCAAAGACAACCAGGATAATCGAGAACACACTCGAGATTCTGCAAAACTGACCAAAAACTTGTGTGTTTCTTGTAAAATGAATGTCGTCCTAAACTGTTTGTGACTGTGGAGCAGACGCCGTCTCCTCTTACAGAAATAAAACTCCTCTGCGGTGGAGAAAGATGCTTATAGAGGCACTTTCCCATCAGCCTTTGCATTGGGCTGACATTTATACATTGTGCGTAAGCTGCGGCTCCGAGTCTCTGCAGTGGGATTTATGAGAACTGATGATTAGAAACTCATCGATGAAAAGATGGCTCGCTCTAGAGACACGGGTTTATTCATTATGTTCACTTCGTCGTCTTTCGTGAACCAGGTTTAAGTCCAATTTGTTCACTCCTCATTTCTCCAGAGTGGTCTTATTAGAAGTAAAAATGAGTAACTTTTGGTAAAGGTTGCATTATTGGCTAGATCTTACAAGACTGTGCCTAATAATGAGCTGTGAGGTCATGTCCTGGCTGTGAGTTTTATCAAAGAGAGAGGTCTCAACGAACTTTAAAAGTAGAGTCTGTGTCTGTCATCGTAACTTTAATGAGTCTCACAGTTGGACTCAGGCTCCACAGCATTTGAATTCTGGGTTTGGTTTGAAAAAGTGGGCACAGGCTCGGCACAAATACATACAAGAGTCCAATCTGTAAATCAGAAGTGACTGCTCAAATAAAAGAAGGAAACATCCACAATAACCAGATATAAGCTTGTCTCCATTGTCTCTGGGCTGCTACTTGTAAAAGGTTGCTGTGAATTCAATGAAATAACGCTCAAAAGGTCATTTTAAGGTGACCACAAATTTGTTGCCATAGCATAGCCTTATGTTTTGGGGGAAATTTGGGACATACAGTAACTGCCCAGAAAATGTTAAGAAAAATACCCAAAATAGCCATTTGTTGCATTTTATTGATGCATAATTAGTCTGAGTGTTATAGTTCGTGCTTTTAGATTGTGACACTGGGAAGCTTTTATTAAATTTTGAATGTACAGTTATATGGAATTGAGAGGTTTTAACAGGTTTTAGTTGGATTTGAACAGGTTTTAGATGGATTTGAACAGTTTTTAGATTAATTTGAATAGGTTTTAGTCGGATTTGAACAGGTTTTAGTTGGATTTTAGCATATTTTAGTTTAATTTGAACATATTTTAGGTGAATTTGAACAGATTTTAGATTCATTTGAACTGGTTTTAGTTGAATTTGAACATATTTTAGGTGAATTTGAACGGATTTTAGTTGAATTTGAACAGTTTTTAGATGGACTAGGGCAGGTTTTAGATGGATTTGAAAGGTTTTAGATGAATTTGTAAAAGGTTTTAGTTGGATTCTGCCTAAATAAACCACACAAGTCATTTCATATTCTATGTCTTCTGCTGTTTTTCCTTTAAAACCTCATATTTTTTGACGGATCACTGATTTTGTGAAACATCCCATGGATCTATTTCATCTGTGAGACCGCGTTATCGATAATAAATATAGAATTATGATCTTTGTCAGTGAATTAGAGCCAGTCTCTTCTTCATCTCTAAACGAAGATTAACTCCACATGAGACTAAAGCCCTTTGTGTGAGTGATTAAATACGTTTTGTCCTGACTTCCCATCATGCCCCTGGTGTGCGCCGCGGTAATTGCTCTACTCATGTCGTGATAAGGCTCCGTTCGCTCGTCGGCGTCGAGGGAAACCCGTAATGGCTCCGAGAACAAAGATTAGCTTCAGCACAAATAATCCCTTAATTGAGCCTTAATGAAGGACCTCAATCTGGATTTAAAGCCACTTTTGGACAATTTGTGCGCTTTAAGAGACAAAATGTACCTGGGATTTAATGATAACTACGAGGCTTGTTTTGAAAATAGGTTTTATCTGTGTAAAGTCTTTTAGTTTAGTTCCAGTTCAGTGGTGTTTTATTTACTGAGCTAAGCTTTGATTAAGTCTTTAAGTTCTGGATGTAGCTCATGGTCTAGTCCTGGTTTTGTCCCAGTTTAGTCCTGTTTATTCTTGAGTTTATTCCTTTAAGTCCTATTTTATTTAGTCCTTCTTTGGTTTTGAGGTTAGTTCTCCTTTTTGTACTTTTTTTTGTACATTTTGACTCGTCTAGTCCTAGGTTTAGTCCTGATTTAGCCCTTGTTAGTTCCAGTTCAGTGATGGTTAAATCCTGAGTTAGGCCTGTTTTAGTCCCATATTTAGTCCTTTCTTGGTTTTGGTTAGTTTGGTCTTGTTCTAGGTTTAATCCTGGTTTAATGCTGATTTAATTCCAGTTCAGTGATGGGTTAAATCCTGAGTTAGGCCTTGGTCTAGTCCTGTTTTGGTTCCAGTTACTCCTTTAATCCGGTTTTAGTCCAGGCTTTGTCATGGCTTTAATTCCTGCTTAACCCTGGCTTCAGTTCAGTTTTTTTCCTGCTGGTCCTGGTTTTATTTTAATCCTGTTCCTGTTTATTTTTGTGGCGGTCTTAGGTCTCGTCTCGTTCATAAAAGAGGCAGTGTTGGTCTAAGTCAGCTTTTTATTACAGATTGTCAGGACGCAGCATTAAAGGGAACAGGGGCGTAAATTCTTGAGTTTATTCCTCCTTAATTTCCCAGAATACCTAGACATAGGCTTCGTTTCCATCAAGAAAAGGCTAAGATAAATGTATGCCATATGCTGTAAGTCTCAAAACTGGTCCATGTAAATCCACTCAATCATGTCGGCCATCTTTAAAAATGTAAAATGTAAAATGGACTGTCAATCAACCGGATTTTACCGAGGCTGGGGTCGTGGCTTTACGGTTCTTAGTGGAAGATTAGAGGAAAATAGATGAACCAAACATGGACTAAACAAACAGGACTAAATCTGGTCCAAACCAGGGTTAAAGCAGGCTTTAAACTAGTCTAAAATAGAACATACACAGGATTATAACAGACTTAACCAGGACTAAAACAACAACTAAAACAGGATTCATTCAAAGGACTAAAGTAGGCCTCGACCAAAACTAAAGGACAAAAATAAATGGATAAAATATAGAGTTAGAACCAAGGATTAACCAGGACTGAACCAGGACAATAACATGATTAAACTAGGACTAAAATGGATTTAAACCAAGGGCTGAAGTCAGACTTAATCAGAACTTGGACCTTGACTAGGACCAGGGTTAAAACGGGACTCAACCAGGACAAAATGAGTTTAAACGGGGTTAAAACTTAGACTAAACAGGACTAAACCAAGGAGTAAACCAGGACCAAACCTTGGGCTAAACCAGGAGTAAATCTGGACTAAAACCGAAGTAACCTTGGACTTAACCTTGGACAGAACACAATGTTCTATGTAGGGTTAAACCGGGACTTAACTAGGGCTAAAGCAAGACGCGGCTGAACTAGGACTAAAGTAAGCTTGAGAAAATGACTAACTACAAAGGGCTAAACATTGGGTCAAAACCATAAATTAACCAAGATTAAAGCAGGACTAAACTTAGTGCTAAACCTGGGGATAACCCTGGAGTAAAACAAGACTAAAACAGGTCTAAACTTGGGTTAAAACTGGACAAAACCAAGACTAAAACAGGTCTAAACTTGGGTTAAAACTGGACTAAACCTAGAGTTCAACATGACGTTCCCAAAACTGAAGTAGGACTAAACTAATTCAAAACCAAGGACTAAACCTAGCGCTAAACTAAGACTAAATAGATCAGATATCCGGTTCTGGCTGATCAGATTATATTAAAACAAGATCCAGTAAAGGTTGCGTCCCTGTTTGTGGTGGACGTTAAGAGTGTCCTCACATACGTATTTCTACATGAACGACGATGACGTAAGAGGCTCATGATGTGTTTAACTCTGCCTCACTGCCCTCTGCTCACTTCTGCGTACGATATGTGTCTGGAACGAAAATACGAGAGCAGAGCGTCTAAATGACAAGTCAAATCAAAGTGCTCCTGCTCCAGATCCCGAACCTAAAATAGAGCCGAGCCTCGGGGTCAGCAGCAGGACGTCCAGCTAAATCAGGGCTCACGCTCGGTCTGTGATAAAAACTCACTGGAGCCTGAACTACAGCCTTATGCTCTTTATTCAAGCTCACTATTGTTTCTGAGGCACACATTCATCTGTTCAGACAACAGCTCGTAAATGGATTTTATTCAGGACACACAGAGCTACTATATTCAGGTACTTCTTGTTCAAATAATTTAACAACAAATTCAATGAGCTTTTGCTAAGCCCCGCCTCCTTTATTCCATTTCATTCACTACATTAACAAGTGAGAAAGTGTCTGTATGGACTATAGAGTATTTAGTCTCTATTTTTGTATATGTTGTGTATTGTTTTTCAATTGTATATGGACCAAATTGAGTCTGAAATAAAGATTGATTGATTGATGACAAAAGGATCTGTCTCTGTCAAAGCTGTAAACCAGACAGAAATTTCTTAAATGCCTTTAATTGGCCAAACTAATGAGCAAAGACTGCCTTTAGCCTCACTGGTACATATAGCTTAGCATATAGCTGCTCATAAGCTAAGGCTAACTGTGTTAATTCAAATGAGAAAATCTCACCTTTGACGTGAAGTATGGAGCTCTTTTTATGCAGCAGCTTAGTCCAGTCCCTGATTTTCTTTTTTTGTCCGTCTCAGACTCCACTCTCCTCCAAAAGCAGCCTAGGGACCTCTCTTTAGCGTTAGCTTAGCTGTGACTTCAGCGTCAGGACGACAATTATCTCCTCCTCGTTAAACATTACGTGATTGAATTGACAGTATTTATCTGTGTTTTACGTTGTCTCCCTTTTCTCTGTTGATGCTTTTCTTTTTTCAGCTGTTTCTCTGTTAAAAGACATATTCAGCTGAAAATACACTTTATCTGCAGCTATTAAACTTCCTGGAACGTCATGTGACAAGTGTCGACCAATGGGAGCGCTCCAAGGTTTTCTGTTCCTGAATAGAGGTTCTCATCTATTACAATCCCTTAGAATAAACAGTAGATGGATCAGAAAGACTGTTTTTTCATAAATTATTGATTTTACAATATCATATTTAGGGTTTAAACCATTTTCTGTTACGTTTACATAAGCTCAGTATTCTCTAATATCTCACTCATAATATTTCCACAGCCTAATGTGTTTAAGTGGGCCATTTTAACTGAAAAATGAGAGGCTGTAAAGAATCTAATTAATCCAAGGATCCTCATTTGTTTTATATTATTATCTGTTTTATGGTTTTATGAAGAATTGATTAATTTCTTTTACAACATGAGGTTATCAGACATAAACCGATGAAACGACCATTAACGGTGTGTGTTTTTAAAGCTTCATTTTGCCGCAGGTTACCGTCCGCTCTCACATTATGTCGACTGGATTTTATCTGAAATATTTGATCAGATTAATGGTTTTATGCGTTTTGAATCCGAGCCCAAAGTCGGTGCCAGTTCGATTAAACCTTAAAGGGACATAAATCACCGGCTCAGAGACGTCGACTTAATCAAATTTATGAAACATCGAGGGAAAGAAATGGCTCATTTTACAACCTGTGCTTGGCTTTAATCATGTGGAGAATAATATAAGGCTGGCTGCTGGAATATGCAGCGAAAATCCTGTGTATTTCTCATTGTTTCTTTGCATCAGGGACACAACATAACACAACATTACCGTCACAGCAAAATAATGAAGAATTATAAACTGTTAAAAAGTTCATCTTCACGGTTAATGTTGGGTTACTACAAAACTGATTCTCATTTAGAGCTGATGTAATGTGGAATTCCTTTCTATTGAATGTTAGAGACTGCTCTGTAAACTGTTCATTACACAAATGAGTTTATTTTACTTTATGAATCTGCACTGTATTCCTGATTTTTTTTAGGTCAAATTGAAATTACCGTGACTTTTACTGAACTAGATCAAAGCACAATTACAATCTCTGATAAAATAAACAATTCAGACCAGTTTTTCCTCCAAAATACTAATCCATTTGACCAAACTGAAGTTTAGAGTTTAGCGTTAGCTTAGCTGTGACTTCAGCGTCAGGACGACAATTATCTCCTCCTCGTTAAACATTACGTGATTGAATTGACAGTATTTATCTGTGTTTTACGTTGTCTCCCTTTTCTCTGTTGATGCTTTTCTTTTTTCAGCTGTTTCTCTGTTAAAAGACATATTCAGCTGAAAATACACTTTATCTGCAGCTATTAAACTTCCTGGAACGTCATGTGACAAGTGTCGACCAATGGGAGCGCTCCTTTTTCAGAAGTGAGCCGTGATTGGAACAAAGTGAGCACTGTTGGAAGAGAAGCACTTTAATGTTTCCTTTTGACCACATTTTTTTCATTTTTGGAACTAAATGGATGTGATTCTGTAAAGTAAACCTATTAACAAACTGATTTCCACTGTGTTTGTCCTTGCAGGGCTCCCATAGGTTGAAGATAGATCTTATTTTGACAGATTTTACTCCTAATTCCTGTTTCCTTCGCTCAAATCCTCATCTGTTTGAATATTTAAACTGTTTTCTATGTTTTTTCTTTCATGGTTCCTTCCCTTAACGTGTCTATCCTGTCTTTATCTTTTATTGTCTCTGATCTCGGTCCTAACTTGTTGACTTTGACAGTTCTGGTTTCCAGCTGCAGCTCTGTTATATTTCCATCTCTCTCTCTCTGAAGCCTTATTAAAGTGTGTCACTGTCAGCACTACACAAATACTAACTCCTCTGCATTGCACCAGTGTGAGCCCTGACTGTCTGCTCGTCGCGCTCGGCCGTCTGTCTCTGTCACGTACATTCACACGTCCCGCATTCGCTAAAAGGGTTTTAAAGGTCCCCGTCCGTCTTCTTGTGGAGTTAAACATTCGAAGTGACCCGAACTGGGACAGGACTCTGCGGTGGTTTATGCTTCGTGAGCACAAACGACAGGGGTGACCTTTACAAGAGAAAGTTTGGATTCGACTGAAATATGACGATGTAAAAACGGGAGCTTTATACGGATTGATCGCGCTTTGGCAACGTCTGAGCCTCATCTATTTTATTCAAAGAAATAAAAGAGAAAAACCTTTGCAGATCTTTTGCGTCGTCACACAAAGACATTTAAGGTCACTGTAACTTTTTGTCTGAATATCTGAAGATATACTCCAACTATATCCTAATTAATGTACAGTTTACTATATATATTTTACTATAATTCCTCTTTTATGACCTTACAGTATCTACCAAGGACATTAGGATGAACACATGAAGTTTCTTTGTACCAGTGAACTCTGAGTAAACGCTCTTGGAAAGCCTTACATTATTGAACACGTACGTTTTAAAGCCTCAGTATCTTTAGGCTCACTGACTCTGGGTCTGTTATAATGTTATATATGTCTAAGTTCAAATTCCAGCACTTTTCAATCACTTTCAAGGTGTGTTTTCATGTTTTTCAAGCACCTTACTGTGTTAAACTACACGTTGACATTCATATATATCGAATATAGTTTTTCTCATTTAAATCCATTGTGGCAAAAACAAAAAACTTTCTTTAAATTGTTGAATACTTCAAAAATGAAACTTGTCTGATCAAAAAGATGTTAATTTATTTAATTTATTGGATGAAGTGTCCCTTTAAGTTTGGTGTCTTTTTATGGAAGACTGATATATGAAAAATGAGCTACAGTCAGATTTGTTTGGGTTCAGAACCAAATCTTTCTAAGAAGAAAATGACTCCACAACACACAAGGACTTTTACAACCTTGAAAACACTAGATTACAATTCAAGCATTTTTAAGGATTTCAAGCACTGTACGAACCCTGTATAATGATAAATAACCTTCTCCTGTCTCAGATTATCCAGAGTTTGCAGCAGAGCTCTGTCTTCCTTGTGTTTCTCTTGTGTTTGAGTCTTGTCTCCACGTTCCTGACCTGCAGAAGCACACCTGGCTCCAGGCTTCAATCTAAGAGCAGTTTAAGAAGGTTTTCATCCACTCCTCGTCTGTTTGTTTGTATTACAATCTCAGTTAGTATCTGAACTACTTTGGAGCCTGATTCTTTGTTGTCTTTTGTGTCCAGGTTCACTCTGTTTGTCTGACACCTTCTTCCACCGTTGTGTCTAGGTTTTAGGTCCAATTAGAAAACCACGACAAGTTCATTTTCTTCTCTCTAGGCTCAGTTTGTCTTCTTAGGGGAGTAAGTAAATGAACTAACAGCTCCCCTTGGTTCTATGCACCTGTAAATGTCTATTTTTCCATCATCGACAAATCTCAAAGGGTAGTATTTTAATACAATTATTCACCAGTGAGTTTATCTGTGTTCTATGGTGCGTCCATACAAAAAAATGTCCTCTTTCTTTTCATCAAAACCAAGTAAAACTGGACTAATTTGCCACTCAACAATCCTCATACATCAAACTAAAGTTAAGAGTGCACCTTAAACTTCAAGCTCTGAGTTCAGCATCAAACCGATCTTTTAAATGCATTGACAGTATTTCTCCAGGTTCTTCCCTTTTCTCTGTGTCTGTTTTTTTCTTCCTCTGTCACTGGTTTAATGTTGACCAAAAGCCAATAGGAGCGTCCCTTTGAAAATCGAAACACACTCCTAAAAACACAGTTTGCCCACGTTTCTTTTTGCCGATTGCGAACCGTTCAAACCCCAGATCAATCCAGACCCGGTTCGTGCCTCTGACGACTGCTCTGTGGAAATAAATGCCTCCGTTCATGCGACAAAGAGCTGAGCCATCGATAACGCTTTTAGCCGAGTGCACCTCGATCGTGTGAGCGTTCGGATCATGCATACTTTATTTATTCATTCAATTATGGCCGTATATCTCTGAGTGGAGGGGAACCGATTGATTTCTTTCACCGGGAGAAAAGAAACAGACCACGATTATTTATTAAACCAGGAGTAAAGATATTTGAAGCCACTTGAGTCGAGGGTTTGAGACTAAACTGAGGACCACTTTTTAAAGGATTTAGTTGTGTATTTTTACTCAGTCAGCCTCTCGATAATTATGAATTTTACAGAAAATGAGCAAGAACACCAGGACAGTTCAATATTTTGTAATAATTATAAAAACAGCTTGTTTTCTGGCTGTGATCATGCAGCTCCTACGTGAATGAGGCTGATTAAGACACAAATCAACCATGAAACACTAACGAGGACGACTTTACGTGATGTGAGTAAAGGACAAATCCTTGCGATTAGTTCTGACTTTATTCCAGTTTTATTTCTAATTGAAATGTCTAAAAAACGCAACCAGTTTGTATAAAATGGCTCTACTTATTCTTGAGGATTTGCCCAAAAATAAAACATAAAATATGAAGCCAAATTAATCAAAAAGGCAAAGAAAAAACACTTTCTGTACTTCACTTTGTTCATAATAAAATGATAAGAAAGTACTACTTAGCATTTTTCTGATAGTCTACTTCTATTTTTTTATTCAATATAAAGAGATTTGCAATAAATAAAACAATACTCAATGATATGTATAATTAATAAAACTAATGAAATGTAAAAATAATACTTTGACCAATGGATTTTCCTGATCTCTCACTTCCACTGGAGGACAGCCCTGGGATTGGTTAAAAGCAAAAACATGTGTGACACTTAAATCCAGCCTCTTTAAACCTGTGTCTCTGTTCTGATGAAAGAAAGCATCGAAATCAGGAAGATACAGATACATTTCTACTAATGAATGAATGATATTTGATCAAACATTTCGACCCAGTTTAATGATTGGGTCAAAAAAAGTCCCAAAGAAAGCACACATTCAAACCTAGAGCTCATTTTTCCATAAAGACACTTTATTAGCGTATACATACATCTCTGGATATAGTCATCAGAATAAGTTATATAATACCAAGAAGTCAAAAATAATAAATAGATATAGATATATTTATAAAACTAAGCAGATATACTACTCTGGACTTTAAAAACGTAAAGGTTTTTTGATAATACAGTATATTGATCCTGGTAAAACGATCCTGGCTAAACGACGGTCTCAGGAGAAGAGCTTGAACAGAACAGACTCAGGACTGATGTGTTTCCAATCCTCGCGTCAGGACAACATGTCTGGGTTAGGTTTCCACTCAAAGTCCATCTTCCTCAAGTCACAGATGGACAGGTCAGTTTCATGGAAAATCAAAGAGTTGCTTGGATTGTTTGGTGATTCTGGTCAACTTTACTCAGAAAATCAACCTTAAAACAGCTCTACACAGAAATCAGCAGCAAAAGAGACAGAGTTTAGACCAAAAAGACAAGTCAGGCTTCTTTTAATTCTTCTTTTTTTGTGTCTCGTGTCAGTAAAAATTGCTGCTTTCTCTCAGAGTTAAAGAGTATTGTCTTAATCACTAGGTTTGGTTCATTTTAGGCATAGGTTTTCATTTCAAAATTGGTTTTAAGGTAGACTGTGGTTAAAAGACAACATTATTAAACATTAAAACAACAAATACCGTGACATAACGAGCCAGTGAGACAAGAACTGTCAAAATATCAAATCAAGTACCAAAAAATTAAAAAGATCAAGAGCTGAATTAAGATACTATTAAATTTTATTACATTTGAATTTAAGGTTTCAATTTCATTTGGGTTTTTGTGCCCTCATTTTAAGCTCAATTTTGGTTTCCTCTCTTCAGTGTCATTTTTAAAGAGGCTTTGTTCACTGTAACCTATCTTTAGAATAATTTGATGCCTTTGTCTGTTTAATGTTTAAAGTCCTCAAATATATCACCTAAATGTACTAAATGTGTTGAAGGGACGAATAAAATATACCTGGTTCCAGTGAATGGGTGACTCTAAAGTGGTGGTGAATGAATGTGAGAGTGAACGGTTTTCTCTCAATGTCTTCGTCTAAAAGCTGCTGGGATAGTCTCCAGTCTCCTGCGACTCCCCAGTGGGACTAAGAGAAAGAAGATGAATGAATGATTTGGAGAAAGCAGTTAATGTTGGACAAAATATTGACATGAATTAGATCTTCCACCACGTCCTGGCTCAAATGTTTGCTGTAACTTGTGTTTTATTGTCTCGCACAAACCCTTCATCTGAAAATGTCATTGTTTTGGAGGTTTATTTAACCAGAAAACTCTTTAAAGAGAGAAAAGACCACACAGAAAATCAACTGTGCCTGTTTTTGTTTGGTGGAAAAACTCCGGCAAATCTCTGCAAACACAGACAGAATATGGAAACTCACAATGTTACAGGATGATTTCTTGGTCCAAAAATGTCTGCTGCGTTTTAAATCTGGGTTTGATGTAAGTCCAGGATCAGAGAAGTATAATCTTTGGGAGAAAACTGCTCCATCTAAATGTGGGACGTCTCCGAGACACATTAGAGACATTAAACTGTCCCCATTTACAGCTCGTAACCAAAGACATGTTGTCCCTTTATTTTTCACACAAACAAAGTCCTGAACATTTGACCGAATGCTGACACAAGGAATAGAACTAACACTGTCGTATAGGAACAGACTTCCACACAAAAAGCTGAAAATGAGCAGAAATTTACCAAAACCTTCAATTGAACTTCATATCAAAAAAAAACCCAAATACAAATCCAGTCTATAACCTTTAAAATCATTCTTTTCATCAAATGTTTTCCGCCGACGCTGAGCTGGAGCTGGGTCTGGGCTGGCGCTGGGTAAGAGTTAAGTTCTTTACTTTTGGCAGGAATGGTCCGTTTAGGTTTGTGCTGTTTGTCTAAAACTGGCAGGAATAGTTTGAATTGGTCACATTTAACCTTAGCCCTTGTCGTTTGGTGCTTCTTGGTCGTAAATCTGCAGTGAGTTCGTTTATTCATGGACAAAGTGGGAACAAAGCAGAAAAGCGACACCAAAAGCCGTTACTGAAGGAGCCGTGTTGTTTTTGAGGCTGTATTAAAGCCTGGCAGTAGAAAGAAGGCGTTTTTTTACACTTTATTCAATAGATTTGAACTATTTTCAATCATTTTTTTGTTTTACGGAATGCTCTGAGAGATTTCAAACATAAAAAACGGTCCAGTGTTTGTTTGTTTTTTGTCACATGACCCTGTTTAACCAATCCCAGCACAGAGACCAAACCTGGCTACAATCCTTCTTCTTCTGATCCTTTTTCCTTTTCTATTCCAAGAAAGTAAGGATTAGATTAGATTAGATTTATTTTGATAAGTCTGGCTCATGTTGTGTTCACATGTTTAACCGTCCTGGTCCCTGGACATTTTTTTTGTATTTTTTTATTATATTTTGGCATAACTTTGGCTGTGTTGTTTCATCAGGTTGTGTATTTTGGGGTGAATTTTTTATTTTTTTCCATTATGTCTTTCTTTATGTCTTAAACTAAATAGCTCCACCTGTGTCCCTTCTGCATTTGCCATTGACTCCCATTCAAAATGCATTTTTTTAATACCATTGCATTTTCTGTTTTTATTTTATTTTTTTTCAAGTCCCTGGTGTTGATATCCCTTACTGTTTCCATGGCAACCATTAAAAAAACGTATTTTTGTGTCCTACGGATCCAGCATGAAAAATGATTTAACAGTGACTTTGCACAAAAAATAAAAATGATTCAGAATCAATGTTTTTTGACAGACTTGGATAATATTTAATCATTTATGTGATGGACAAAAAGAGAGTTTTTAAGGGGATAAAAAAAATCAGAAAATGAATAAATGTTGGAGGACTGAAGTTAAAAAGTTTCTTAAAAAATGGGAAAAAATAGGTTGACGCATAATATATTTGTATGGCTTTTTTTTTTTTGTTAAAGGGACTTAAAACAAATCAAATTAAACCAACACAAGCCAGAACTAAAGCTGTAGGCCTCACTCTTCGTTGAGGCTGGTTTACTCTCATTCATTTTCTGTACTTCTTTACGTTTTTACATTATCTTTATTTCACGTGTGCTTTACATTCTCAGTTTGGCCCGTGTCACTGTTTCCATCTTTGAGATTCGTGTTAAAGCACCAGCCCAAACCTGCTTCAAACTGCGTCGCTGGAAAATGGAGGCTTTGTTTAGCTTCTCGGCTTCAAATTGGCTCCATGTTTTATTTGTAAAAACAGAGGGACAGCAAAAAATGATAAATCCTGTTTATTTCAACCAGGCTTTTATGGTAATTTTTCCGTAAGGCTGGGAGACCAGACATATATGAAATATAATTTTAATTTTAAATATTTTGTTGAATAAATTGTCTAATATGTCCTGTAATAATTACTTTCATTATCTTCTACCGTGAGACACTGTTATAGGTATATACTATTAAAAATACTAGTATATACTCCATATTTAATTTTAATACAGTTTCAAGCCAGGTTGTCATAAACAGGACTTATCTTTTAAAAATCTCTGAAATAACTCGTCCCATTGTCCTTAAATCCCCCACAGCTCGTATTGTGCTGTAAAAGCTGGTCCAGACGACTTTGTAGAAGCATCATTTTGTCGAAAAAGGGGCCGTAACTTGCAGCGAATCAGTCTTCTTCTGCTCAAACGTGTCTTTCCAAAGAGGTAGGTCTATTTAGTTGGCAACACAAGACTTTCCCACTTGTCTTTGATCCTTTTTTTTGTATTTTGGCAGCGTCCCGTCAGCCGTCCTCTCGGGTGATACTCAGGAAATGCATAGCAGCAGCAGCAGACAGGGCAGAGACACAAGTGTTCAAGTGTTTCCAGAGTTTTACCACTTTTCGCCTTTCGTTTGTCTGCTCTTCACTGCTCGGTTTAGTTTGGACCGTGGATGTATTAGAAGAACTGATAAAAACAAAGATGGCTGCAGTTTTTTGTTATTTTTTAACTGCTCAGTGATTCATATTAAAGACTAGTTATTGACAAATAGAATCAGAGTAAATCCTTGTCTTACTATTCGTTTCGTTTTGAGGCGTTTTTCCCAAACACAGAGAGAGGAAAATGCTTGAATGTACATTATAATTGTATTTTTATGTTTATATAATTTGTGGACGACTTTACAAGACAGTATTTATAGTTTTGATGGCACTAATATTTCAAAAACACGACAAAAAAGTAAAAAGGGGCGTCTTTTTTACGGCCCGAGCACAAGGTGACCTCAGCACCAATCAACTTCCTTATTTGGTGATTGACAGGTGTGAAGCCCCGCCCCCTTGTATTGCCCACTGTTAGGGCAACATTTATTCAGCCCCGAGACTTGAATTTGAGCAAAATACACTGGAATTCACTTTACTTTTGGCTTTAGCATTATCTGTTGCATTTAGCATTAGCATGATAGCATTAAAAAGTCATCGTTTAGAGCTTCTAAAATCATAAAGTCAGCCTGATCTTTTTGCCGACTTTAGTTTGTTGCAGTCTCCAGTGAAGTAGTAATTTCTGAAAGTTTTTTGCTTCATATCCATTGATCTCCAGTAAACCTATGCTTTAATTGACAAACAGAACTTTATTCTCCCATAAATTATGACTTTTATGTGAGTTTATCACCGTTTTATTCTCATTTTTCTCGTCGGTGTGTGTTTGTGGCCAGGACAGACACACTTCCTGTTTATGGAAAATAATAGATGGAAAAAAGACGTATTTTAACCAAAATTATGTCTATTTCTATCATTTAAAACACAACTTAAGGCAGAGTTTTTCCTTTTTAAAGTGAAGTGGTGATATTTTAGTTGCAGTACCATGAATGTCCACCGGGTGAATTCTAGACAAAAGGGAATAGAGCCTTATCTAGTTCTTATAATACATCCATGGTATTTCCTTTCATTTTTCGCGCCCACTGTGCTCCGCGGTGACGTCCCCTGGGTCCGTCCCGGTGAAAGCGTCCCGTCTCAGTGGGCCGTGCGTCCACAGCAGCGTCTGATCAGGGCGTGTCGTGGTCAGGAAGCGTCAAAGCTGTAAGTCACAGAGACGCAGCGGTCAGTTCATGTACAGTCTATACGTACAGTTGATGTGGGTGTGTGTTAACGCTGCTCTCAGCACAAAGCCGTCTCCAGGTAAAAGACAGAGCTGATTTATTCCACCATTAAGAACTGCTCTGTCATTAAATATTCACCACAGAGAGCCATCACTCAGCCTGTGGCCAGTGCATTAACGCAGAGGTCACCACAGCAGCTCTCAGCAGCGTGACACTCAAACACACTCCGGACATTTACATCTATCAGAGGCTGAACTAAACCAGTCTTTTAGAAAACATGACACAATCTTAGTGAGACTGGTCTTTTATGATTTTTTATTGAGCTAGATAATGTAAGAAAAGAGGAGTTTTAAAGGTTTAGACGAGAGTGGGGTAAGTTGAGCCTTTTTTTGCTTAAATTTTCATTACGCCAAGCCAATAGAAAACAGATGTACAATTAAAATAACTTCACATATTTAAAGATGTTTCGTTTTATGATTAGAATTCATCTCTGACAAAAGTTTTAAAAAATACAAAAAAAATAATTCAATAATAATTCAAAAAAAGTGGCCATGTGGCTCAACTTGCCCCAACTCAGGAGAAAGTTGACCAACATAGCATTAACAATCCTAAATATTTAAATTAAATTTAAAGGAATATTTAATAACATATTTTTTAACTAAAATTTCAACTTAAGCAATATTTACTTTTGACCCATGGCTTACCTTTATTTTTTAGTTTCAATATTTATTTGCTAAAGAAAATAAGTTTCCCTGAACTTGATCCCTGATTTTGGATGAACATATTTAAGAAAAACAACTGAAACCATGAAAGTCATCATCTCTGCAAACTTTTATGCAGCAATAATGACCCCACAATGTAAAATACTTTATCTCCAGCTCATAATGAGGGAATCGTTTAAGTTGATTTTATCCAACTCAGAACACTAAAACTCCCATGAGATAAACTAAAACGTGTCAAAATAAAGTGAAAAACCTAAAAAAAAACAACAACAACAAACAAACAAAAATCTAACACACAGCCACCATTTTGGATAAAACACACAACAACATATTAAGGATAATATTTATCTAAACTATTTCCATGTATGAGAAATAACTTTAGATGGATGAATTTCCTTTGATGTAAACATTTTACTAAATATGCAAAAATTTTACTTTTAGTTGAAAAGTGTTTAAGATACAGGAGTCAACCACTGCTTTATCTTACCCCACAATTTAAAATCTGAGGCTAGAAGATTTTGAAAATAAGAATATTTATGAGCCACACAAATCTAATAACCTCAGCTGTGTGTCTGTTGTGTGTTTGTCTCACCTTTGTGTCTTTTGCGTGTCTTTTGTGTGTCTTTTGTCTGCTTTTTGTGTGTTTCTTTGTGAGTCTCACCTGTCCCAAAGCTTGGTGCTTCTGCAGGAGTTGGTGCAGCATCCGGCAGATATCAGAGCTGCAACACAGATCAATAAAACAATCAATGAGCCGATCGATGGCAGCGTTCACTGTGTGTGTTCCCGCTGGAGCTTTGACGGGAGCTAACACTGACTCGAGCTGGTCCCAGGTCTCCGCCGGGACGTCCCGCCGACAGAGCTGCAGTTTAGGAACTTCACAATAAATGAAAAGAACAGACACAGACACAGTTTGAGAATGTGTCTTCAGTCTGGATCAGTGTCTGTTAGCGTTAGCATGCTAATTAGCTCCCTTTAGACAGCTACAGCTACACGAATATAAGACTAAAATAAAAACCACTAAAACCAGGTCGAAACCAGGACCCAACAGGACTAACCCTGGACTAAACTAAACCTGAAACCACGGCTCAAACAAATTAAACTGGGACTGGTCAAATTTTAATCATGAGACTAAATTCAGCACTAAATTTAGGAATAAAGCAGGTCTAAAGGACGACTAAACCTGGGACTAAACAAGAGATAAACCCGAGATAAACAAGGACCACATCAAGGACTAAACCAGGACTAAATCAGGACTAAACCAGGACTAAATCAGGACTAAACCTAGAATTAAAGAAGGGATATATAATGATAATGATGCACAGTTACAATTTATTGATCCATGTATCATTCATTTTTCAAAGTAAAACTGATAAACCAAAAACAGAAATCTATGTAGTTGTTTGTTTCAATATTTGTTTTGAAAACTAAATTAAAATGCATTTCAAATTCTGCACTAAAACTGATAAAGATCTAAATTAAATAGATTGATTAAGGACAGCCCAAGGTTAAACCAGAACTAAATCAGGACCAAAGACTAAATTTGGTCGCAAATTAGTCTTAAACCTGGGCAAAACTGACATTAACTGGGACTAGACCAGGACTAAACCCTGACTACAGTTGTTTAAAACCAGGATAATGATCTAACCTTTGTTTAGTTTTCTTGGAAACTGAGCCGATCTGATCAAACCAAAGACACACAAGCTCCAGAAAACAGGCTTAATTTTACAGTCAGGACTAAAATTAGCCGAAGTTTCTGATTAAATTTAGCCGATCCATCGCATCACGCTCTCACAAAGATAAGATGACAGTCATATTTCCATAAGCTGTATTTATGCAAAAGGCTTCAGAGCTGGAATAATGGCAAAAGAGCTTCAAAGCTGACAGCAGATAAATTACAGAGGAAGCAGCTGTTGGCCTAAATAACACGAGGCCTCAGATCAACCACACGTTCACTTATTACACACAACACACACATAACACACATAACACACACCGTTCTCACAGGACACACACTGACACAGTATCTCAACACTATATTCTGATAATTGTGTTCATAATGTTCATGAGAGTTCATTAAGATCCAGATAAAGTCAGAATAAAGTAGATGCCTGAACAAAAAGACTAATTCTACTTTTTTGAAATGTGCTTTGTTTGAAACATAGATAATAACACAGAATTTTGACCAAAAAGACTATAAAATTGTTGGAATAAAACAAAATGGACTCAAATGATATAGAAAATATTCAAAAGAGAGTCTAAGTTGCCTCTCTTGAGCTGCTGATACTGGAAATATATGAGGAAACCATCAGATTTCATTGTGTCCTGCAGCTGTTTCTCATATATTCAGCTGAAAATACACTTTATCTGCAGCTATTAAACTTCCTGGAACGTCATGTGACAAGTGTCGACCAATGGGAGCGCTCCTTTTTCAAGCAAGGTTTTCTGTTCCTGAATAGAGGTTCTCATCTATTACAATCCCTTACAATAAACAGTAGATGGATCATAAAGACTGCTTTTTTCACAAATTATTGATTTTACAATAAACTATTTAGGTTTAAACCATTTTCCAACAAGAAGAAAAAATATCAGGGCCAGTCTGTTTAATGCCATTAATACCTTTGAACACATTCTCTATAAAAGTGGCCATGATTTCTTCCATTTACACTGAACCAGGCTGATACTTAGAGCCAGTTGATGGAGTATCTGTCTCAAAGTGGAGGCTGTAAAAGAGAAAAATAGCTCTATTTTCATCTTATTAGGAGTCTGTAGATGGATGTAGATGGTGATTAATTCTGGGGTCAGCTGTGGCCACCGCTGGGAGAACTATTCCACCCACACACACTGATAAATAAAACCTATTCCAGAGCAGAAAATAAACACTATGTTTGATAACGCTGTGTTAAATATGGACTGCTGTTGTAGTAGTTCAATATTTTCATCTCTTCCTCTTTGTTCCTCTCCATCACTGAGTCACACAGCTGGAACCAGCCTGTTATAACCTCTGGGACACATCCAGAGGCGAAAGCAGGGCATCATGGGAACCAGGACACAGGTCGCTCTGAACAACTGTCAGTGTGGGCTCTTTAGAGTGAATATTTATGACTCTGAGGCTGCTGAGGGCTGAGGGCTGATAAATGACTGCAGTCTGTGGTCATCTGCTCAGCCACATGTTCACAGAGAGATAAAGAGTTTATTAAAACGTACGACACATGTTTAATTAGAGATGAATGTGAGGTGTGGCTGGATTTACCAAACCATCAACCTGCTTTATACTGAACTCAAGACTAAAGAAAATGAGCCCAAGACAGAAAATCTCATGTAAACCATTGACCAATGCTCTATTCTGAAGTTATTAATGATTAAAAATAGATATAAAAGACAGAATGATAGACGTTTTCCATCTAGACACTGGAGAAAGGCTTATGTCATAAAAAGAGGCTGGTCTTGAATCATTTTGCTTCACACTGAATATGTCTTTTAACAGAGAAACAGCTGAAAAAAGAAAAGCATCAACAGAGAAAAGGGAGGCAACGTAAAACACAGATAAATCCTGTCAATTCAATAATGTTTAACGAGGAGGAGATAATTGTCGTCCTGATGCTGAAGTCACAGCTAAGCTAACGCTAAACTCTACACTTCAGTTTGGTCAAATGGATTAGTATTTTGGGGGAAAAACTGGTCTGGTTTTATTTTTTAATAAAAGAGAAGCAGGAGAGGTCCCTAGTCTGATTTTGGAGGAGAGTGGAGTCTGAGAAAGTGCATCTACTTCATGTGTAGCTATTATTCTCACAGACGTCAGTTTTATTGAAGATGTGATACGATGCAGAATTAATGAGCTTCAATCTGTCACTTTGCAAAATCTCAGGTAAATTCATGCTTAATGCTTGTCTTGCATTAGCTTCAAAAGAATAAATATGTTAATGAGAAGAGACTGACTGCAGACGGTGGCCGTGGCTTCACATTACAAAGCAATCTTTATAAAAACACTAAATCAAACGTTAAAACCGTGTGTGGTTGGTTCGAGCTGATGTCTCTGTCCCAGCGGCGTCTCCGTGTTTCTAATTCAGCATCAATTTAGACTGCAGTTCCTCGGTTTACTCCAATCAATATCATTATGTGTGCAGCAGACAGTGACAGGATCCAGCGAGTGGCAGCTCTCTGCAGACTCCAGCTCAGCTCCAAAGATCCACATTTATACTTCTCTGTAACTACTGCTACTGGACCGTCAGAGCAGAGCAGTATGTGTTATTATTTGACCTTTATTTAACCAGGAGCGGCTATTCTTATTTACAAATGACAAGAGAAGACAGAAAAAGGCAGAGTTTCCAAAAGTACAATTGTTTTCAAGCTCCTGTTTTATGGAAAAAGGCAAAAAATGTTCCTGCACTTTGTATTTTTCTCTTCAAGCCCATTCCCCAAAAGCCACTGGGCTCTGACTGCTCTGTGAGACCTCTCTCCACATTTTTTACTGTTCAAGCGCATTTGAAAAAAGCCCAGTGATGTACAGATTGGGTCTTGAGTCATTTATGACATCACAAAATCTGAAAAAACCTTGCTACAGTCTCAGGAGCTGAAAGAATCATTACTTTAAGAGAGAAAATGAGCTCTACAAGGACAGCTTTGTGACATGAACAAAAGGAGACTTGACTAAAAGCAGTTAAATTGTTCTATCCCATGTCTAGATTGATTATTTTTATTTATTTTTATTAATAATCTCCAAAGAAATGCGTCTAATCTTCCAACAACAGTAGAAACTCTTTAACGGCTCATTTTCACGTCGTTACTGTGAGATTCGTGAGTGACGTGACGCCTTCTGTGAAAAGTGCATCTGCCAGATTTTGAAAAGGTAGAAGTAAATGTTCTGACAGACTGACATCGCCGCGGCAACTGTCACCGAGAGACACGGGAGCGGAGGATGATGGGTAACAGGAAGTGCTGCCGGTGGCCGTCCGACCGTGACGCAAATAACAGAGGATTGACAGAAGAAGAAGAAGAAGAAGAAGAAGAAGAAAAGACCTGGAAACGCAGCGAAGCACGACACAACGTCAACCGAAGAAAAACACGAAGAAGAAGGAAAAATAACAAGTTCATGACAGATTTGAATTCTGCTCAGAGTTAGTAGGAAAAATGGGCAGAGGTAGACTTTATTATTGAGTAAAAGACACCACCTCATGAATAGATAATAAATGTATGGTTCCTTCTTCTTTAATTAAGGACTAAGGAAAATAGCAGAACTTAAGAAACTAAATTAGTCGTCCATAAATGAGCTGTGTCTCCTCACTTTGTTTAAATCCTCACGAACCAAGCACCGGCTCAAAAACATGATTAAACCCTCTTTAAAACCCAGACTGACGCGTCCAGGTGGCGGCTCGGCGCTGGTTTAAAGTGTGATATATTCAAATAAATGCATGTATTCACCTTGTTTGTGTGAGTGGGCGGTTGTTTGAAATTCACAAAGGCGCCGCTCTGTCCTTTCGCCGCCTGATGTTAGTCCCTGCGCGGCGCTAAAGGCCACTTCACCGGATCAAACACAGCCTCGGTTTGAGTTTTCACCGCGACTGGTTTGTACCGACGAGTAATGAAGGTTATTCTGAGGCTGTGTCACGTCCTTTCTGTGAACAACATGAGACTGGCTCAAGAGCGGAGCCCGTTTGATCATCCTTCTTGAATTTAAATAAGAGTTAGTTTGTTTAACGTTCAACAGAGGTTAGTTTTGAATCGCTCTGGTTTGGTTTAGTTTGACTTTTATAGATCGAAATTAATGGTTTCATTTCCCAAACTTTAATTGTAATGAATAAAATCTGCAGAAATTAAAAGACAAACGCAGAAGTTAAGACGAGTTGGTGGAAAAGTAGAGGAATCACTCTTAGATCTTCAAGTGCTTTTTTTAGTTTATTTTTTGTTCAGTTTTGAAACACATTCTCTGTTATTTGTTGACATTTGTTGAACTGACATTATTGAAACTGTCAAGAATTTAGTTTTGTTAGTTTTTCTTGTGAACAATAAACAAAAAAACATCATTAGTATTTGTTTGTGTCTAATGCAGCCGCACCTTTTGAAACACAAAAAAGATTTTCCACAAATATTTCATGATAATATTTGAGATTGTGTAAAATTTTAAGGGTGCAACACTGTTTTTTTTGTGTGAATTCAGGGATAAAATACTGTCCCATTGTTTGCCACGCCTCTCTGTTCTCTGTAGTCCATAGTTAATGTGTATATTGAGAGAAAAACTGATATATTCCAGTCCGGTCACATATATTTCTCACAGATGAACCATTTTTTGCCATAAATAACCCTGTTCGCTGACGTAAACCCATTACACACAGTGGACTCCAGGTGAACACTGGGATAAATCCACTGACCTCTACATCACGCTTTATTTTATGCTGTTGTTTGAAAAAGTGTTTCCAGATTCCACTGAGAACACGTCCTCTCTGAGTCTGAGAAGCTCTGGCTAAACTCTCTCCTCTTTACGACTTTCAGACTTGTTTGAGGTAAAAGTGAAAAGAAATAAACACAGATGAGAGTCGAGCTGGAAATCAGAACGTTAGCTTTGAGCAAACAACCACAAACTGCAGCTAATAATGAACACTTCTCTGCATCCATTTCTAAAACTTCTTCTTTTTCATTTATTGTTGTAATAAACTGCAGTTTGTCTTTGTCTGCAGCAACATTTGCCGCTCTGATAACAAAGCAAACTCTAAAAAGTAAACTGATTTTATTTTATTGCAGTCACAAAGTAAACAGCTCCCATTTGTCTTTACTTTCACTTTCTTCAACTCCAAAGGTTTTACTGTTAACAGTGGCGGGCTTAGCAGATTTGGGGCCCTAGGCAAACTTTTGAGGGGGCCCTTCCTCATGTCTGCCTTAATGTACCAGAAGGCCTTAAGGTTGAGAGATTGTGTAGCCCCTCCACAATTGTCATACAGCAATACTTCACAAAAACAATAACAAAACCACATATTCGGCTTCTTTTCTGGTTTGATCTCACTCAGATCAACTTCAGAATCAAGTTGGGTTTTTTTTCTTAATACAGTAGTGAGTAAATTTACAAATATTAAATTAACTTTTTGACATTATGGGAACATTATTGTTCTTTTCAGTTACTGTCAGTTCTAACACAAGCACAGTGTGGATCAACCACTGTGTCTCTGTTTTTAGGTGTTTTTTAACTGTAAATTAAATTGCAGGAACCTCTACATTAATCTAAAGGAGTAACGCTGGCTGAAGCAGCCAATTTAGACATTTGATTCCTATCAGAGAATCAGGAGACTGGAGATAGACTTAAGAATGTTTAATAGATCGAGAGTGTGTGTGTAAGTGTGTGTGGTCTGAAAGAAACATATACAAAAGGAACAATCAGTAATAGTATATGACAGAAGCACATCATATTCAAATAGTAACCTGAACATCATAGATCCTGGGTTACATTCGTAACCTTAAGGTGCGCCGCTGTGGTAAGCTGAGCTAATGATAGTGCTAGCTTAAATTGCCGGCAGACCGGACCAGTAATATCCAAAATGTTGGGGCCCTTGCATGTTGGGGGCCCTAGGCATTTGCCTACCTTTGCCTAATGGTAAGCACGCCACTGACTGTTAAATGTTAAAGCCATAGTTTATCTACGTTTAGAATCACACTAAAAACAAACCTAATAAAGCAGTAGAAGATGAATGAATTAATTAATAAATCAAGTTAAAGCCACAATGCGTAACTTTTAGCCCAAAAATATACGTTCTTGTAATCATTTAATGGTTCTTAGACCTGAAATCAGTCGAATAGAAAAGTAAGAAAAGTAAATAAATGAGTTTTAACCTCGCCTCAAAGCTCATAAAGATCCACTCAGACATTGGTTCCAGAGTAAGAGTGAACAGAAGCAGACACACTGTTAAAGTCAGGTCCCTAATCACTAACATGAACCGAGGCCAATCACACGAGGCTCGTAAATAAAAAAAGCTGCCTTTAATTGAGCTGTTGCCTGGAAACTGACGACACACAGCTTCCTCTTCACTTTCAGCAGATGTTCACGCTTTATACGTTCACACTTCAGCGCGACTTAAAGTATTTTTACACAGATCATCATTTACACTGCGCTCACATTTGACTTAAGGCTCTATAAATCAAGAAAAAATCCTGTTGTTCTCAGTTAAATAGAGGTTATGTCCAGAAATACAGTTTAATTTATAAAAATGTGGTGCCATATAGTTAATTTGTGGAAAACTAAGGCATTTAAAGCTCCAAAGAACCCAAAGGAAGACGCCATTTTGTTTTTATAACTTTCTGTTTCGACAACTTTGCTTAAATTCTCAGATACATTAAACCTTTGTTGGACTAAAGTTTATGAAAGGCAGAGAAAAATGAGGCGAACGCAGAAGGAATTACTCACTGTCTCCTGGAGAGACCTTGAGCTCGGCGCTAACACCTCACACACACCTCACACACACCTCACACACACCTCACACACACCTCTCAGGTAAATCCTGCCAGATCACAGCCTGCGTCAGCTCCAAACTGCGTCAACACTGACCCTGCACTTTTCATTCACTTTCATTCAGTCTTTGGCCTTTTCTTTTTCGTTTCCGTAGCGGTGATGAATGAAGCTCGTGACTCAGAGCGAAGGTAGTTGTAAAAGAGAAGAATCAGCCTGTATTTCAGAATTATTACACAGTTATTACATTACATTAATTACATATTACACTGGTGTCAAACTCAAAGAAGTGAGGGGTCGCAACAAATAATATATAACAAATAAGAAGCATTTCAGGGGCCGAAAACTGTGACAAATCACACTAAAACCTGTTCAAATCCAACTAAAATCTGCATAAATCCAACTAAAAACTGCTCAAATCCAACTAAAAACTGCTCAAATCCAACTAAAAACTGCTCAAATCCAACTAAAAACTGTTCAAATCCAACTAAAACCTGCTCAAATCCAACTGAAACCTGTTCAAATTCATATAAAACCTGTTCAAATCCAACTAAAATCTGCATAAATCCAACTAAAAACTGCTCAAATCCAGCTAAAAACTGTTCAAATCCAACTAAAACCTGCTCAAATCCAACTGAAACCTGTTCAAATTCATATAAAACCTGTTCAAATCCAACTAAAACCAGCTCAAATCCAACTAAAACCTGTTCAGATCCAACTAAAAACTGCTCAAATCTAACTGATATCTGTTCAAATACAACTGAAACCTGTTCAAGACCAGATAAAAACTGTTCAACTCAAACTGAAATCCAATCAAATCCAACAAAAACCAGCTCAAATCCAACTAAACCCTGTTCAAATCCAACTGAAACTTGTTCAAATCCATATAAAACCTGTTCCCATCCAACGAGAACCTGTTTAAGTCCATATAAAATCTGTTAAAATCCAACTAAAACCAGCTCAAATCCAACTGAAACTTGAATAAATCCAACTAAAACCTGTTCAAATCCATATAAAACCTGTTCCCATCCAACCACAACCTGTTTAAGTCCATATAAAACCTGTTAAAATCCAACTAAAACCTAAAACGCCAAAATATTACCTACTAATGTGGAGTATGGAGGGGCCATTTAAACATCGCAAAGGGCCACATTTGGCCCCTGGGCCTTGAGTTTGACATATGTGACATATAACAAGACACTGCTGTAAATGTTGATGTCTATAGTTATATTTTATCTCCGGTAGATGTTGATGACAGCAGGAAAACAGTGTTGGAGCCAGTTTTGTTCAGAAAAGACATTTTTGGGGTTTTTCCACTGACACGACTCGCCTCGTTTTGTTATTTATTTATTCATTTTTTGTTTTTTTATTTTGATAGCTCTGCACTGCGTAAACGTTTACATCTGAAGAGACGATGTGTGCTGTTTAAGCCTCCCTCTGTGACACAATACACAGAAACAGTTAAGGTTTTTCTAATGGAGCGTCTCAGTGTTGTTTTAAAGAGTAATTGTGGTGTTTTCTATGAGATCTGGAACCTGCCTCGAGACCTTTCTGTAGACATTACTCTGGATGGAGATAATCAATGTGCTGTGACCCATGTGTTGCTTGTATTTCCTGATGGATGATGATATTTTAGTTTATTTCTGTTCGTACTTGGACTTAGCTGCGCTGTGCTCTTTGGTTGATTGGTTTTTGTTAAAAAGACAATGAATTATTGTTCAAAAAAAAAAAAAAAGAAGCGTAGTGTTATAGTCAAGAAAGCACTGTCCAAGACCAAAACAAGTCCAAGACCAGAGAGTATCAAGACCAAGACCAGACCAAGAACATCAGACCGAGAATAGTTACAAGGGAAAAATGAATAAGTCTAAACAGTCCAAGTCTAGTCTTAGACCAAGTCCAGACTCATGAAGGTCAGTGTTTGGTTTTCATCCAATCCCAAGAACCACATCTTCATCATTTTTCATTTAGGTTCTTGAGTTAAAACCATGTGGACTGTAACATTTCAATCCCATTTTTAAAGTCTAAATGCTCCTGAACTCATTCAAAGTGTAATATCTCTCTGTATTCGTCCTGGACATTTGTGAATAATGAGTCCAGAGCTTCTCCTTCATTCCGACTGATTACTTTAACGACGGACGTGCGGTCGTTGGAGGTCGTGTGATTATTGACGAAGTGAAAACCCGAGCCTCTGTTGTGATCAAACCTAAACCACGAGAGTCGTATCGATCGCGGTCAGACTTCAATGAGAAACGCACGAGTCGTTAAAGAAAAGGTCAGACGCCGCGGCAATAAAACGGTAATAAAACTGGACTGACTTCAGGACGAGACGAGGGACAGTAACGAAGGAGACGAATCGGACGAAAGGACACGGTGCACCTTCGACTGGAGTCACTTTAACGTTTCTGCTTTTATTTGGACTTTCTTGTGGCTTTTGTGATTGTGACATGAGCCTTGAGTCATATTCTTGTGTTGTAGAAACAGACCGAGCACGTTATTCCAAAATTGATTTATTTATTTATCTGCTCACACTTCTGTCCTTTATTCAGTCTGTTTTTATTTCATCTAAACGTATCTCACATGGAACACGGAAAATAGACAAATAAATCAAACATGAAGCTGCAAATGTAACATACTGTTGTCCAGGGCTGCAATTAACCATTATTTCTATCTATTAATCGATTAATAATAAGATAATGAAGCGTGTAAATGTAAAGGAACCTGGTTTTGTTTGTTTTACGTCTTGTTTGATTTGTTTTTTTACTACTTTCCCATTTTAAGTGCACTATACTGAGTCTGTAAAGCACTTTGGGCAGCGATGCATGTTTTAAATGTGCTTTTTAAATAAAACTGACTTTGATATTGGTGGACTGACAAAGACAAACTTGGTGTTTTATTGTTTCTGTTTAAAACTGACAAAAAAATCACATACATTTTTACAAAATCTGAACCTAGTGAATGAAACTAGTGTATGTCTTGGTAATAAAACCTGTTCTCTGAGTAAATAACATGTTTCAGACTCAATACCCCAGATAAAGATGAATCCATGATTAAATTAGTGGATGGTTATTTTAATAATCGATTAATCCAATTAGTTGAGTCTCATTCGAGCGTCTGATTATTACAGAGATGATATAATGACCACGTTGGATCAAACCACTTAAATTCTACTTACCTTTTCTCTCGAGGGACTTATCAATACAGAAAAGTGATTAGAGGACAACTCCATAGTTTTGTTTGATTATAATAAATGCAAATAATTGTGTTTTGAGTATTTTCCAAATCTGACATTATACACTTTCCCTTTTAAATACAAGGGCAAAACCAAGTCAAACTTCAACAAAAAATACAGAATTGAAGAAATGAGCAGTGTCTAAAGGTAATAGACAACCATTTGCAAAACCTGTTTGTTTTAGCAGCTTTTAATACTGTCTTTCCTTTTCTTCCCAAAACAGTTTTATTCATTTCATTGGCATAACATTTAAATTGATGCATAAATCATTAATTTGGCAAAAGGGTGGGTTTTCAGTGAGTCTCATGATGATTGTGGTGGTTATTTTTCTCTTCTATGCAAATAATTTGACTAGTTTCTTTGGATTCGAGTTGGATTTTACGAGGGCAGCATCAACAAACACTGAATAAACTGCGTCTGGACGTAGTTGGAAAGACATCAGAGAAACGCAAGCTCAGAGTCTCATTTTAGACAAACTGTTATGATTAGTCCAGCGAGTGATATGACTGTGAAGTGCTGGCTTTAAAGTGAAGTTATATAAATATTTTGCACCTTTTAATTCACTTTCTCACTTGTTTGTGGGAGAGACATTAAGCAGATTCACCGAGGAGGCCGTTCTCAAACTAATAACTGTAGGTTCTTCTGCCAAATAAGCAGGAGTGACTCAGTAAAAACGTGGCGTATTAATCTCAAAATAAAGCTAAATCTCCTTCGGTTCAAACGCGCAGAAAGAGTGTGAGTTTGTTTCGGTGACAGCTCGAGCTCGGCGGGTCCCAGCAGCACGAGCCGGGTTTATTATTAGCAGCAGCGGTGTCGTACTTTACGTCCTCTCTTCGACAGAAACGACTCCGACGATTCTCTGTGGGTTTAACACGACGACAGGAGGACGTCTGAGGGAACTGAGGGTTTACTGAGGGTCACAGCTCGGACTTTATGGAGTTAGTGTGACGTCATATCATCTGATCAAAAACAGGAGACGGATGTAAACCAAAGAAAAACATTTTATCATCTAAGACCATTGCTCAAAGTCTTGATGTCTTTTAGCCATGTCTTAAAGCTCCTGATTTAGTTTTTTGCCCCCCAACAGCAGCATAGTAACCTTTCCTGCTTATTTTATTTTAAAAAAAGGTAAAACCGGACCAATTTTCCTCCAGAAAATACTAATACTTTACATTTTTAGCATTACTAACATTTATCCATGTTTTTTCTTCTCCCTGTTTCTCTATTTGTATCTTTTTTGAGCTGTTTCTCTGTAAAATAAGACGTATTTCCAACAGAATAACCCATTTCCTTGGTTTATTTCCTTGTTCCTTCGTTGTTGACATCAGTGTCGACCAATGGGAGCGCTCCTTTTTACCTGAAGTGAGCTGTGATTGGACAAAATCCTGCTGTGGACTGATCATTCTCATCTATTAAAATCCTTAATAATAAAGACTAGATCACGTCTTAAGGTCTCTCTTTTTTAGATGATTCCTGTTACAATAAACCTTAGCGATTACACTGAAAACTAAATGCAACAGGGGAAAAAAAAGGTAATGGACTTTTAATGAAGGCCCAATGATTAGCAGCACTTGAGGCTTACCCTAAATCCAAAGAAGCATTAATGGGAACTGACAAAACTAAGAGCTGCTACAGTTCAATTATTCATCAGTTCGTGTTGTTCCTGTCACCTTCACATTCATTCAAAAGGAGATTCTGAAGGAGCGCCCGGCATCAACGAGGAAACTCATTTGGGCCACTTCTATCTGAGATCCTGTCCTTTCATGACCCGTGGCCAAAGCTGAGAGTAGAAACATAAATCAAACGGTGAACTGAGAGTGTCTGACTACATTTCTTCAGACGCTGCATCAATCTGTCGCCATTCTCCTGTTACCTCCTTCCCTTTAATCACCTGTTTTCTACAAGTTGTGGGACTGAGCTTATCCCAGATGCTTTTGGGGTGAACCAAAACGTTTATTGTAAAATCTATATTTAAAAAAAACAAAACATTTCTGATCCATCTAGTGTTTATTCTAAGGGATTGTAACAGATGAGAACCTCTATTCAGGAACAGAAAACCTTGGACAATCACATGCTCCAAAAAGGAGCGCTCCCATTGGTCGACACTTGTCACATGACGTTCCAGGAAGTTTAATAGCTGCAGATAAAGTGTATTTTCAGCTGAATATGTCTTTTAACAGAGAAACAGCTGAAAAAAGAAAAGCATCAACAGAGAAAAGGGAGGCAACGTAAAACACAGATAAATACTGTCAATTCAATCACGTAATGTTTAACGAGGAGGAGATAATTGTCGTCCTGACGCTGAAGTCACAGCTAAGCTAACGCTAAACTCTAAACTTCAGTTTGGTCAAATGGATTAGTATTTTGGAGGAAAAGTTGGTCTGGTTTTATTTTTTAATAAAAGAGAAGCAGGAGAGGTCCCTAGGCTGCTTTTGACAAAAAAAGAAAACCAGGAAGAGGATAACTCATTAATTCATGGACTCATTAACCTGAACCTGTCAGTCCTGCCTTGAGCCTGTTCCAGCTGAGCTCAACCATAAACTGCTGTGTTTGCCTTTTACCTGTGTCCTGCTGTAACTCAGATACTCCACTGTTTAATATTCACACTGACACATGCAGCCATCTGTTGCAATAAACCTGACCCTTTAAACAACAAAACAACAAAATACCTCCACAGCATTCATTAAAGGAGGAAACGATGTCACTGAAGGACAAAGAATACATGTCTTTGAAGCATGTTCTAATGTTACGGCAAGAAAAGCTCTTAAAGGGATAGTTCAGTGTTTTGTTAATCTGTTTTTTTATGTGGCCTTTTAAATCAGTAAAAAAATATAATGAATACTGACAGCTTTGTGGCATCATCTGTTCAGCTCTGTCCATTTACAGATGACAAAACCGACTCATTTACAAAATCACTGATGACGTAACACTCACTAATCCTGCTCCTGACATTTGCTCCACTTTATTTTAGCCCAAAAATAATATAATGATCCTGAAATGAGCAGAAATATCAAAATCCTTGGCCAACATTTTCATTCATGTCGTTAGTTTGACTGAAAATATCACAAAAATGGTTCATTCTTGAAAGCATAAACAAGGATGAGCCTTATTTATTTATGTTTCGTGGTAAAATGGCTCTGAAATTCCTTCCTTCCACAAATATTTCCATTTTATACAAATCCAGACCAATTTTAAAAGTTTTTCCAGGAACTTTCTTAGTTTTTTCCAGTAAATATTTGCTTGAATAATGCAACATTTGTGAATAACTTGCTGAGATTTGATAGAGTTAGGGATAAATTAAACAATGAGAACGGTTTTGACTTCACAGACACCGATTGAGACCTTAAGACGATGAACTAATCTTTATAATTAAGGATTTTAATAGATGAGAATGATCAGTCCACAGCAGGATTTTGTCCAATCACAGCTCACTTCAGGTAAAAAGGAGCGCTCCCATTGGTCGACACTGATGTCAACAACGAAGGAACAAGGAAATAAACCAAGGAAATGGGTTATTCTGTTGGAAATACGTCTTATTTTACAGAGAAACAGCTCAAAAAGATAAAAATAGAGAAACAGGAGCAAATGAAACATGGATAAATGTTGGTGACGCTTCGACGCAGAGTTTAACGAGACGGAGATAATTGAAACCGGTTAACTCTGAGACTGGACTGAGACCGGAGCAGACAGACTGAATGAGAGCAGCTCTGGTCAAACGGCTCCAATCTGAGAGTCTAAAGCTCCAGATCAGAGACAGACAGAGAAGTGATGAAGCGTGAAGCCACTAAAACTCAACAAGCACCAGGGCCGTGTTCTGCCAAATGAACAAGGCTCGTTTACTGCAGTGAATCGTGTCATTAATTTCAACGTAATGTAAGGTTGTGACTTGTTCTGCTGCCATTTACAAGCTGCTGTATAGTTCTGGGACTAATGCCTAAACCAATGTCAATTTAAATGGTTTCTAAGAGGATATTTCTACAATCTACACTGAATAAAAATGGTCCAGGTTTAGTTTTAGACACAAGCCACAGTGAGACATATATAAAAGTAATTTATTTGTGTTTGTGTCACATCTGTTTTTTTTTCTGAAAGGAAACCTTATGTTCCCGGATGAGTAGTTTGTGTGTTTTGTCTTGAAGGGAACCTGTGTTATCTGTGTTTTTGGCTAATAAAAAGGAAGAGCTCTGAAAATCCAGCTCTACGTCCTTTATTCAGCATCTGTTTCAGACTTCCTCAACTAGTAACAGGGTGCACACCATCACCACCAAGACTTTAAATCTCCGGTCCCTGATTTTCTTTTTTTGTCCTTGTCTCAGACTCCACTCTCCTCCAAAAGCAGCTTCTCTTTTATTAAAAAATAAAACCAGACCAGTTTTTCCTCCAAAATACTAATCCATTTGACCAAACTGAAGTTTAGAGTTTAGCGTTAGCTTAGCTGTGACTTCAGCGTCAGGACGACAATTATCTCCTCCTCGTTAAACATTACGTGATTGAATTGACAGTATTTATCTGTGTTTTACGTTGTCTCCCTTTTCTCTGTTGATGCTTTTCTTTTTTCAGCTGTTTCTCTGTTAAAAGACATATTCAGCTGAAAATACACTTTATCTGCAGCTATTAAACTTCCTGGAACGTCATGTGACAAGTGTCGACCAATGGGAGCGCTCCGAGGTTTTCTGTTCCTGAATAGAGGTTCTCATCTGTTACAATCCCTTAGAATAAACAGTAGATGGATCAGAAAGACTGTTTTAAAATATCAGGTGGAGTCTGTTTAAGATTTGGAAAGGATTGAATCTCAAACTCAAAATTATTCTTAGCTCAGAAAGTTTGGTTGCAGTGGTTTTTCAAAGAGTCAAGGATCCCAAAATGAAAGACAAACCAACATCTTAGATCTATGCAGTGAGGTCTGGCAGAAATAGATCTGAAACTTTCGGTGTGTGCAGTTAAATACATCCGTCTGACAGGCTCCAGTTCCCTCGACAGAACAGAGCTGAATACAAACGACCCGAGAGAACGATAACTCGACATATGGAGTTTATACGACGAGACGAAGACGCTGAGTTTATAAAGTCAGACAGCAGTTCCTAATGCAGCTGCAGGTCACTGTCAGTGCAACCGAGCATCTCCGCTAAACTCCTGAACTCTTTCTACTGGAGAAAAAGATGGAAATAGACCTCATTTTAGTGAATTTACTTTTAAAAACAGACATGTCTAGCCCAAAAATGTGCTGTTCATGGCCCATAAGCACCTTCAAACAGCATTAATAAAACCAAAATTAGGATAAAAGTCTTTGGTTCAGTCCCAGATTTAGTTGCTGGACTGAAACTTAAGCTAATTACTTCTAATTACTTAATTCATAATCCAACACAAAGGTACAATTAGCCGTTTTAGTTTTTTGTGTTCTCCTCTAATAAAGCCACTTCCTCATATCTTCTACCCACTCACTAACAGCACACAGATCTGCAGCTAGTTTAAAAAGTTACCTTGATAAATAAACCATGAGGGACACTATTGTGACACTTCTGGTGGTTCTGGGCGTATCCAGTGTAACATGTAACATAAGACTTTTAGCATGTAGCCTTTAGCTTATGGAGCGCTAATTACTACATTTTAAAAAGTTAAATATTGATCCAGTAGCTAATGTTCTCTCCTGAGGCTCTGACATTAAACACATGGAGTCTGTCGGCAACATTTGACTAAACCATCTAGTCTGTGCATAATTTGTGATTTTTTTTAATTTATTTTTTGTGGTTGTTTTTTTCTTGCTTTTTTTGTTGTTGTTGTGTTTCTTGCTTTTTTTTTTTCTTGTTTAGTTTTTTTTTTCTTGTTTTTTTTCTTGTTTTTCTTGTTTTTTTCTTGTTTAGTTTTTTTTTCTTGTTTTTTTTCTTGTTAAGTTTAGTTTTTTTTCTTGTTGGTTTGTTGTGTTCTTTTTTTTTCATTTGTTTTTAGGCTAATGCTAATTCAGACTTTAAAAATATATAGTCGGCTTAATTTACAGCAAATAGACTGCACTAAAAGGGTCTGTCTTAAACATATTTTTCTAACATCCTGCAGCCCTTGAACTCATCTCTGATTCTGACACTTCTGCTCGTCTCCAGAGGAACCGAGCGTTTCCTGAAGTGTTGAAGTGAGTCTAAACCGAGTCGACGGGAGTCACTGCTCGTCTCTCGGTCCACGTCTCGGTCTGTGTCCTGCTCTGATCCGGTCCCGAACCTCCGGCGAGTGTCTCCCTCGAGGAAAACATCTGAGAGACTGGAGCTGCTCTGAGAATTACCTCATGTCTGTGAATCTGTGAAGTACGAGGGAATGTCATGATATTCCTGACACTATCCTGTCACTGGATATTACTCATTTCAAACAGGTCACTATTAAACTTATTGAACATGAAATGAAGACTTCCCCGTCTCAGGTTATTGCTTCATTTTCTGCAGGAAACGGACTGTTCTCTGGTTATTGGTGTCAGTCACAGTAATAAAAGCCAGGTTTCACTGTGTTCCTCGCTTCATCTTCAACGTTTTATATTAAAAAGGAACAAGACGTACCGTTCCAATGAAACTCATACAGTTAAAATGTTAAAGTTTTCCTTCAACAATAAAATACATTTCTCTGCAGTGGGTCAGGATCTGTCAGAACTGGACCAGAGCAATGGAAGAAGGAGACAAGATGGAGGCCAACCTGGACCTGACAGAGACTTAAAGGATCTGCTGCTGACATCTTGGAGCCAGAGAACACAGCACACCCTTAAATCCAACTAAAACCTGTTCAAATCCATCTAAAACCTACTCAAATCCAACTAAAACATGCTCATATCCATCTAAAACCTGTTGAAATACAACTAAAACCTGTTCAAATCCATCTAAAACCTGTTGAAATCCAACTAAAACCTGTTCAAATCCATCTAAAATCTGTTGAAATCCAACTAAAACCTGCTCAAATCCAACTAAAACCTGTTGAAATCCATTTAAAATCTGTTGAAATCCATCTAAAACCTTTTCAAATCTATCTAAAAACCTGTTCCAATTCATGTAAAACCAGTTTAAATCCATCTAAAACCTGTTCCAATTCATGTAAAACCAGTTTAAATCCATCTAAAACCTGTTCAAATCCATCTAAAAACCTGTTCAAGTTCAACTAAAACTTGTTCAGATCCATCTAAAACCTGTTCAAATCCATCTAAACCCTGTTCAAATCCAAATAAATCCTGTTCAAATCCATCTAAACCCTGTTCAGATCCATCTAAAACCTGTTCAAATCCATCTAAAACATGTTGGAATCCATCTAAACCGTGTTCAAATCCATCTAAAGCCTGTTCAAATCCATCTAAACCGTGTTCAAATCCATCTAAAGCCTGTTCAAATCCATCTAAAACCTGTCCAAATCCATCTAAAACCTGTTCTGCTGCTAACATCTCGGTGCCAGAGACCACAACACACCTTCAGGGTCTGAAACTGTGAGAATATTGACTCCCATTTTCGCTGTAACTATACTTTCTTTGTGGCATCTCTAGCTCTGCCCTAGACCCCAGCTTCTCTTGTATCCTTCTGTCTTTGCTGACTCACACTTGGCATTGAACCTGGCATCCACAGCACTTCTAAATAAAAACTGTTGACCACAAACCGCCTTCTGCTGCATCATTTTTACCCCAATGAGTCGCTGAAGTCTCGTTTTATTAAGCGCCCCATTAAAACGGCACATTTCTGTCACAAAGGATGCCGCTCTTTTAATCCCAGTCGTTCCTTTGAGACGAGCCGTAAACAGCGCCGAACAAAGCCCAGTTCATTTCACTCGAACCTCGGATAAAATGGGAAACTCACAACGGGCCTTTTCAATTATTTAGCGCCGTTCGAGGCCGCAATGCAGTGACCGGTGGAGCTAATGACCTCCATTTGTAAAAGGTGCTGGCCCCTGATGTATGGAGCTTAATGAAGATTTAGCCCAGCTGCGTTCAGGGGCAAAGGAAAAGATAGGAAACAGCGCAGAAAAAGGGATTACACGGCATCGGATTGGAGCGAAGGAAATGGAAAAGAAGATAGATGGAGCCGGGGAGCGAGGAGTGGGCTGCAGGACGAGATAGAAACAAGCCGCTGAGAAAACTGAGAATAAAAATGAGCAAGTCCTGCCACACGATTCATCAGCTGGAGATTAAATTCACACAAACCACAGAGAACCACTTCAGACGAATCCCAAACAGAATATTCGCTTTGCAGAGTCTTTACAGAGTTGTTTTGGTCTGTCTCTGTGTTCATTCTGTGTTCATTTATAACCAATATTAGTGCTTTTATTATAAACAAATGTAGACAAAACTGAACAAATTTGGATTTTTTTCCCCATGAATTAATGAGAAGTAAGTTACTGATTTTGAAGAAGCCTGAGGAAAACAAGATACAGCCATTAATACTGTCTCAAGACCAATCAGAATCTAGAGTGATGAATAAAATACAAACCACACAAAAATAATAAATGAAGAAAGTACCAATAAAGACAAGACTAGTCTACATAAACCGACAGGAACACATCCATACATGCATCAATATATATTAATAATGCAACAAGCACAACAAATATTTCAACACCTGAGACAATCCAAAACACTTTTGTGCAGAATTCGGAAAATTAGCTCATTTTACAGTTTCCTTAAAGAGTCTCTAATGCAGTATTTCAAATTGTGGATTTGACTTTATGGAAAATCTTGATGATTAAAAAAAGTGTAAGAGGATATTGAGAAGAATGTGAGAGTCTGTGATAATCTAATCTGTGTGGAAAAAATGAAACAGGATGAACATGAAGGTAATCCATCTAAAACCTGTTCAAATCCAAATGAAACCTGTTCTAAACCAAATGAAACCTGTTCAAATCCAAATGAAACCTGTTCAAATCCAAATGAAACCTGTTCAAATTCAAATGAAACCTGTTCAAATCCATCTAAAACCTGTTCAAATCCATCTAAAACCTATTTAAATCCAACTAAAACATGTTTAAATCCATCTAAAACCTGTTTAAATCCAACTAAAACCTGGTCTAATCCAAATAAAAGCAGTTTAAATGCAACTAAAGCCTGTTCAAATCCATCTAAAACCTATTTAAATCCAACTAAAACATGTTCAAATCCATCTAAAACCTGTTTAAATCCAACTAAAACCTGTTCAAATCCATCTAAAATCTGTTCAAATCCAACTAAAGCCTGTTCAAATCCATCTAAAACCTGGTCTAATCCAAATAAAAGCAGTTTAAATGCAACTAAAACCTGTTCAAATCCATCTTAAACCTGTTCAAATCCAACTAAAGCCTGTTCAAATCCAACTAAAGCCTGTTCGAGTCCAAATAAAACCTATTCAAATCCAAATAAAACCTGTTCAAATCCAACTAAAACCTGTTCAAATCCATCTAAAACCTGTTGAAATCCATCTAAAACCTGTTGATATCCAAATAAAACCCGTTCTAATCCATTTAAAACAGGTTCAAATCCAACTAAAACTTGTCCAAATCCATCTAAAACCTGGTCTAATCCAAATAAAAGCAGTTTAAATCCAACTAAAACCTGTTCAAATTCATCTGAAGGCCCCCCAAAAAAATACCCCACCCAAGGAGGGGGGAAAGGGGGCGCCGGGGGAAACCCCCCCCACCCCCCCCCCAAAAAAAGGAAAGGAAAAAAAAAAAAAAGGCAAAAAAGGGAAAAAAACAAAATACCATCTAAAACCTGTTCAAATCCATCTTAAACCTGTTCAAATCCATCTTAAACCTGTTCAAATCCAACTACAGCCTGTTCAAGTCCAAATAAAACCTCTTGTACTTGAGGAAAGGCCCTATAATCCTGAATGAGCCGGACCCGCTGCAGTCTCCCTCTCACCTACAGTCAGGTACATTCAGATGCTATTGTTTCCCGGTAAAAGCTGAGTCAGGAGTCCTGCGTCCACCTCGGAGCCGAGCAGAGCCATTTCCCTCGGCCTCAGCTGTAATATAGAGCTTCCACTCAGCGGTGCAGAAATCATTACCGCTGCTACAGACCACTACAGTACGACTCTAACGCGATCCCGGCCCAGTGAGCTGCAGCAAATACACAGCTGTTCACAAACTGGGTTATACACAGGCCGCATTTAACGTCACATTAACCACGAACAAGATGAGAGACGAAATTCAAGCAAAAGAGAACGAGAAAACGAGCTGGGTTTGGTCCACATTCATTAAACTCTATCACATTTGTGGATTCAAAGTCTGGAGTGCATTTTAATAAAGGTATAAGTGAAAAAGAGACTAAAAAAAACGAACTGAAGGCAAGAAGTGAACAAAAGAGATGTTTACTAATGACGTATAAAGATAAAACAACATGGATCTGTGTGAAAATGGAGCAAAAAGTGCCTCTGCTGTTTATAAAATATGTTGTTGTAAGAATTACTGTAAACAATAAAAAAAATAAAAAGGGAAATTAATCAGAGGAGAATGAAGGACGATGTCTTTGTTTTGAAACCAGTCCAAAGACCATTTTTAAAAGTCTTGCTCTTGTCTTGTTCTTAAACTCATTTTTACTTCAGTGTAAAGACCAACCAAGGCCTTAACGGCTTAATCAGTTTATTCTTGGGACTGAATGAAAACCTATGTCATGTTATATTCAATTAAAAATATTGTTCTAACTCCTCAATAACCTTCATGAGTCTGGACCTGGTCTAAGACTGGACTAACTCTGTCTCCTTCACCAAACACTGACCTCCATGAGTCTGGACCTGGTCTTGACTTGGAAAAGACTAATTATCTTAATAAACTCTATCAAGGGCCTTACACGAGTCCAGGACCCTCCAACACTCATTTGTAGAACATTTACTAAGTGTGTTTTTTCTGCTGCGTCCCAGGACACATTAATTCAGTCAAAATAAACACATGAACAAAGTGAAGAATGTCCCAGCGGCGTCACCGGGGAGTCCTTCAGAATATTAATGAGAGAGAAGTGAAGTCAGCGTTTAAAGGGCTGTCGTTTCAAAGAGCTGTCATTCTGTCAAAGAAAAGCCTTTTATGAAGCACAAAAGAAATCAATGTAAATATTTTACCTCGAGAACGAGGAACGTGTCAAATATGGATCAATTAAACCGATGGGACGGGTTTGTGACGGATTCAGACGAGTCCACGCGCCTCAGCGTCAGAAATATACTGTTTAACACTGACAATGTGTGGTCTTTTATTTACAACAAAGAACTGTTTTTTAGCCATTATTACTTATAGAACATGACTTAAACAGACTGTACCTGATGTTATTTTATTCTAGTTTGGTTTAAACCCAAATAGTTTATTGTAAAATCAATCATTTATGAAAAAACAGTCTTTCTGATCCATCTCCTGTTTATTTAAGGGATTGTAATAGATGAGAACCTCTATTCAGGAACAGAAAACCTTGGACAATCACGTGCTCCAAAAAGGAGCGCTCCCATTGGTCGACACTTGTCACATGACGTTCCAGGAAGTTTAATAGCTGCAGATAAAGTGTATTTTCAGCTGAATATGTCTTTTAACAGAGAAACAGCTGAAAAAAGAAAAGCATCAACAGAGAAAAGGGAGACAACGTAAAACACAGATAAATACTGTCAATTCAATCACGTAATGTTTAACGAGGAGGAGATAATTGTCGTCCTGACGCTGAAGTCACAGCTAAGCTAACGCTAAACTCTAAACTTCAGTTTGGTCAAATGGATTAGTATTTTGGAGGAAAAACTGGTCTGGTTTTATTTTTTAATAAAACAGAAGCAGGAGAGGTCCCTAGACTGATTTTGGAGGAGAGTCTGAGACAGGGACAAAAAAAGCAGCTTTAATATAGGATTTCTTGGCCCAGACTTAGACCTAAAGGTGCTGTGATGTCATAAAATCAACTGAATTAAATGTAGAAGAGGTTCAGAGTCTAACAGGTCTCAACAGTAGAGTCTCATTATTGTTCACGGTGATGTTTAATGAGGAACATCAATGACCTTGGTTTAACGTCAGGAGAAAACACTTAAATCCTGGAAGATCCACTGAGCTCAGACCGAGCTTTAGCTTCAATCACAAACACAACACAGCCTCATGTTTATTCACAGAACGACGAGGGGAGTGTCTCTGGCGTCAGCTGGAAGCAAGGCATTGTGGGTGATGCAACTGTCGAGGGAGTGAGGTTTACTCACAAACACAGGAGGCATGGACGTTCTCTTGAAATAAAACAGTAGATGGCATCATTAAGACGTTTTTTTACACGAATTTAAACCATTTTACTGTTATTGCATGGGCTGGTGTCTAACTGTTTAAGCAGAAACCCATAAACCAGTGATAAAATTCACCAACGACAGCAAAATCACATTTCAGTCCTGCTCTGAGGAACAAATAACACAAATCCTACTGTTTTTAGATTAGACTGAGCTCCTATTGATTGGAAAGAGCTGAGAACCGAATGGAATCCAGTCAATTTTTTGTGATTGATTTGGTTAAAAAGAAAAAACCTGGATTCTTGTTGAGTTCTTGTTGCATTATTGAGACTTGAGTCAGTCAATGTTTTTACTGTAACTGCAAAGAGTAAAAACCACTGAGTTTAAAGATATTTTAAAGTTTTCAGAGCTTAACTTCTACAGCAGTAGCATCTCAAAAAATCATTTAGTTCTTGACCAAACATATAAACCTGTTTTTGTCGACCTCAATCCAAATGGCTCCTTTACGTTTCTTGTAGATCACTGTTTATTTTGTTGATGAATCATTTTCATCATAGTTTTCGTCAAAAACATACTTTTGCGTCGAAATGAAAACTAAATAAAAAGTAATGAATGAGAATGAAAACTCTGATTAAATGTATCGACATGAAATGAAACTAAACTAAACAGAGACTAAATCCATCAAAAGGAGAGGAGTTGAGAAGAGATCAATCAGACTCAGGTTTTTGAGCGTCGCTGAAGTGATGTCAGACACAAACATTTGTTAGAGCCTCGGGAAGACGACAGGAGACCAAAAGAGAACCACTTTAAATAGAAACTATGTTAACACTTGGAACCTGAATACCAGGAACAGGTTAGGACTAGTTTACTTTCATTAGAGAGAAACTATTATTGAAGAAAAAAACATTGAAAATGCATCACCCTTTATTTAGGGCTGTGCAATTAATTGAATTTTCAATTTCAATTTGACCAAAATAATTACAATTATGATTTTTTTCCATAATCGAGCAGTACCCTTTATATTTTAGTGACTAAATCTATTGTAGATATAGTCGACTACAGTCTTGTGATATTTAATCGGCTAAAACTAGTCAGGATCAGATTAAACCAGTCGTGTCAGACTCAAAGTGATGAGGGTTCATAAGAATCCTTTCAGGACCGAAGATGGTGACATTTGGAAGCTTTCATTACATTTTGATTGTAATGAATGTGACTTGAATTTGAGTCTTACAAAAGTTATCTTAACATTAATTTCCTTGTTTTACGGAAACAGGTTTTAGTTGGATTTGAACAGGTTTTAGTTGGATTTGAACAGGTTTTATTGGATTTAAACAGATTTATTTATGTTTGAAGCAAAAATAAATCCACCTAAAACTTTCAAATGTTCAAACCCAATTAAAACCTTTTCTTTCTAAAAGTATTGAAGGGCCACATAAAACACTGCAAAGGGCCACATTTGGCCCCCGGGCCTTGAGTTTGACGTGTTTGGATTAAAGACTAAATTTTGACTAAAACTAAATTAAAAGTTCCATTTAAAACAAGTACAAGACAAAGCAGCCGTTACCCTGTGCCTACCGTTGTACAGACTCTGATGCTGGGCGCTGGACTCCTCTCCGGCGACCCTCCTGCGACCCCCGTCCCGTCCCGGAGACCCGCCCCCGCCGCTGTACCTCCCTTTGCCCCGCTCCAGACCGGGGCTGTGCTGGTAGTGATGATGATGATGGTGATGCCGGATCAACTCGGGACTCCCTACGATGACTCGAGCTTTCCTTAAATGCTCCGGCGTCCCGATCGGAGACCCCCCTTTGTCCCCTGGGTTCCCGGGACGCGGGGTCCTTTGACTCAGCTCCGGACTCGACTTGTTTTTTCCCGGTTGTTCTGAGATATAACTCTGTCCTTTGGGTTGGTAGTCACACGGGAGTCTGTTCGGGGACCTATGCTTCTCCGGAGTGCGACTGTGGGGGTCCAGGTTAGTCAGAGACCCTCCTCTGGGGCGACAGCTTTGGGGGAAGGTGTGGTACTCGGGGGTGGAGCTGTGCCTGCGTCCCGGGGATTCGTTGAGTTTATGATCCGTACACTTCCCGGACGTGTCACAGTTGGGTTTGTTCTCTCGTTGATTGTTGAATCCTAGGTGAGGTTTGTGGAGCGGGTTGTCGGGACTGTCCGTGCTCCCGGCGCTGGACGTACTGCTGCCGTCGCCGACGTCCCGAAGCAGACCGGGAGCGGGACCGCTTTGGGACAAGCTGCTCTGGCTGTCGATGGAGCTCCTACACCCGCCCTGCTCGTTCAGAACCCCGCCTCCTCCTCCGTTATTGGTCAGAGCGGCCCGTTCTTCCTCCAGCATCAGACACACTTCCTTCAGCTCCAGATTTTCGCGAACGACCTCGACCTGTTTCTGCTCGAGCTCCCGAAGCTTCTGGAGGTAAATGGTGACCTCTTTTCTCATGATGCCGGCGCTGTATCGACCCAAACGCTGCCATTCCCGAGAAACGCGCTTCCCTTTCTGACGGTCGTCGTCCAGAAAGCAGCACAAGTCCCTCAGCTCCTGGTTGTCCTCCTGCAGTTTCTGGTTCACGTCCTGGTTTTAAATAAAACACACAACAGTTCAGAGACGGGGACATGAGAAGTTAAACGGTTGTGATGTTTTTCTGATAAAGTGGTGTTTAAATTCCCTAAAGTCTTTCTGAAACTACTCCCACTTCCACTCCTCACTCGCTCTGATGGAGATCTTTATGGTTACTTCTAATTCACAAGTGATGACTAATCCATTAACAAGAACATGATAAAAAGTATGTTTTAATAAGAATTTTAATTGTCGGTGATGCACCAGGGTTGTCTTCACATTTACATCCATCCCAAGGGATTATTCTTTACTTCATTTATTTATCAGGACACACAATAAAGTACTAAACTAACTACGCATGAAATGGGTTGGAATAAAAAACAAAAAACATGGTTTAGAGCTGGTTTTGGATTGGATTTAGTATTTTTAGTCTGGTTAAGTTCTGTTTTTGGTGTAGCTCTGAACCTGGGATTGTGTACAAAAAAAAGTCCATTAAGTTCAAAAGAGCAGAGATAATTGGACCAGATTCTGGCTCATTTCAGTCACATAACAGTATTACGAGTTTAGTTTTAGAATGGTACACTTCCAGAACAAACGCAGCTCTTCATTTTCCTGAGCGTCTGTCGGGAGAAGCAGAAGCCGCTGTTACAAACAGAAAGTGAGTTTTCGTCGGTGGAAAGTCGCTCTAAAGGGTCTAATAACCCACTGTGAACGTGTAACTGAAGTGAACATGGACCTCGTCAGGAAAGGCCCCTACTCCCTTCAACATGGAGCGCTTTTCTTCTAAATATTGTTTCTCTAAACTTATGAAGGTCTTTATTTGATTTAGTTACATAGTGATGTAAATGTGTAACAGAATGGCTCTCTATGGGCAGATAGAGACCCATTATAGACTTAGTTATGGTTCACAATACAACATCAAACCGACCAATCAGAGGAGTCGAGGCTTTGAGGGCGGGGCTTAGAAACACAAGCTTTAGAAAAAAATCAAGCAAACTCCAAAAAGGATCAAGAGGGTTGTCAAAGAGCTAAAAAAATCACCATGTGAGTGTTGTTTATAATGATTAAATACATGCATCTGCAGGATTGATGAGTCAATTGAAAACACTCTAAAAGTCCACTAAATGGGGAGAAACTATTTAATTTTAGGGCAGCCATAAGCCTGGGCTGTGAATATGTTGATGCAACATGAACATGCTCAATATCTAATACACAAAGTAGAACTAGTTTTAAATCACATAAAGCTGCAACTAAATGAAGTTTGTCTATCTGGCTGTGATATTATGAACATTTTAAACAACTTACAATCACTAACTTCAAAATAAAAGCCCAAAAGTTTCTAAAACATCATTTAACCTCTTTATTAAAGTGAGAAGTGAAAGGCTCTGACTCTGACTCTGTAGAAGTTTGTATTGGCTGACACATGCGCAGAGGGAGTGCTCCTCGTGGCCGTCCCTCGTGGCTCACCTTGAGGCTCCTGATCTCCGTCAGGTGCTGCTGGAGTCTGCGGTTCACTTCTCTCATCAGGTTCCCGTGCTCCACGATCACGCCCCGTTTCTCCGTCTCGGTTCTCCGCAGGCGGCGCACCAGCTCCTCTTTGCCCCACTTCAGCAGCTCCTCGTCGGGGATCTTTGACAGGTCCTCCCCGGTGGGGCTGCTTTCCGCGCCTCGGAGCTGCTTCTCCATCTCTTCTCTCCGACAAACTCCACCGGGAAACTGCGTCCGAGGAAATCTCCAGCCACTACCCCGCGCTCTACGTCCGCGTCATGGTCCCGTGAGTCGGGGTCCCACGCCCACGCCGCGGTGCTGTGTTCCCCGCCGTGAAGGAGCGGAGAGGACGGGCAGGGCGGCTCCGGGAGACGCGCATAGCGGCTGGTCCTGTCCGCGCTCTGCCGCTGACGAGACGGAGAGAGGCGCGCAGAGAGGAGAGAGGAGGCAGGAGGGAGGAGAGGAGGCAGGAGGGAGGAGGCAGGGGGCAGGTGCAGCGAGGAACACAGCCAACTCTCTCACTTTATGCACTTTGGTCCAACAGCGCCACCTGCTGCATCTACACCGCATCACATGAACACGCTGAAGTAGGATTTGACATTGAGACAGACATGATAACATTAGCAGATAGTCTCTGTCTGTTTTAGGATGAAGTCTGGTGAAGGTATAAATAATACGAAAAATAAAAGGATAAGAAATAAAAATGAACCTGGATTTGACTTTGACCTCTGTTGATTAACTCTAATAAAGAGGAAGGGGCCTGGTTTGTTCACATATTATTCTTTAAAAACTGAGAGTGTTTTTAATCTCCATCTTCATGTTTAAATGAGACTAAACCGAGCGCATTCCACGAATCACGGACAAAAAATGAGGAACTAATTACCACTGGTTCAACAGGAAGAGTGGCACATTTACCGACACAGGCAGGAGTCACGGGTAACACACAGTAACAGGTTTCCAGTCGTCCATTGGATTCTTGTGACGCAGACAGACTTTATTTTACTGGGAATGTGCTTTTCTGAGACTCTCCAGGAAAGAAAACATGTCACTGACACAAGACTTTATCCTGATTATCCCGAGGAGTTGTAGAATCTCTAAAAGTCTGTGACGTGAACGATCCAGAAAATGTCCAAAGGAAGGCTGTTGTTGTGTGGCTGGTTCTGTTATCGAGGTAAAAGAGATGATGACTGATTAAAGAGAGATTAATAGAAGGATCGTTGTAGGTTCTGCAGTGATTCAGTCGATATATAAACTGTACAAGTGTGTGTTGTGGTGATTTATCAGTCAGAATATGTTCCTACTCTCACTCTGAAGAAGACAAGACCCCAGATACAGGCTGAATGAGGAGGCTGGGCATCTCCTTTAGCAGAGGGACTCGGAGTAGAGCTTCTAGAGGCTTTTTACGAGACTAGTGACGAATATTAGCTTAATTCAGCTAACTCGGGTACATTTACATTGTTTAATGTTGATTAATGTACAAATAAATTAATAAATACTCCTTCACATCGAGAGGAGACAACTGATCTGGTCTGAGAACGCTTCAGTTAACATCCGGAAAGAGCTGGAGGAAGCGTCTGAGGAGAGGGAAGTCTGGATGTCTCTGCTCAGACTGCTGCCCCCACGACCCCTGCGACCCCTGTGACCCCTGCCCCGGAGGAAGAAGATGAAATGGTTGTGTTTTAACTGTTTGCAGCTGTATTTCTCTGGAAGAAAAATAAAACTAAACTAAAGGTAATTCAGTCATTTCTTTAAAATGAATGAAAACAGTGGAATCTACATTTGACAAATAATCACTCATTGTATTCATTAACTTTTCACTTTTATTTTTAGCTTCAGCACTGACCTTTTATCTGAAGAACATCAAACACGACCAAAGTCTGAGACAAAAGAGAACTTGTGAACTTGTGTAAAGTTACCACGACACAATAAAGACCAGGTTAAATCTGTGGCTTTTGTAAAAGTTTGAGAAGACAACAGTTTGAGAGAGAAACCCGATCGGTGCAGAAGAGTGGAGGCGTGTTGAGGGAACCTGAAGAACCTGTTACAGAAGTGTCCTAAATATCATCAGCGTTTATCTGCCGCTGCTTCTCAGTGACTTCAGACGCTGTCGAGAAAACATGGAGCGACTGCTGCTGGCGGCGCTCACTCTGGTGTTTCTGGGGAAAACCGAGGCGTGGGACGAGCCCGACTTCTGCAAAAACAAAATCTGTCCCGAGTTCAGCGTCATTGCGACAAATGAGGTACGTTCTGTGATATTCTTCAGGGTTTCTGCAGAAGCTGGTTTGGATTTTGGTTGAAAATACCTAAAAATGTTTCCTTTAATGCTCTTTTGTTTGTTAAATATGAAGCTTATGATGATGGAAGATGGTTTTAAATGGAAAAGTGATGCATTTAATGAAAGGGCTTAAAAATGGGCCTTGAATGTGCTTGAAAATTTGACTTAGAATTAAAAAGACCATTGATATAAATATATAGAGGCTTTGTCACAGCTTTAATGTATTAGAAAAGCTGGAGTCACTTGTTACAAAACAGAGCTTGAACCAGAAGCAAAGAGATGAACAAATATCTGGACTGTATTACTGAGAATTTAAAAGACAAATAGATTTTGATACCGATTTGTTTTACGATATTGTGTAACATAACGACGTCCCGAAGGAAGAAAAGAAAATCAACATTTTAGAACAAGTCCAGATGAAGTTTTTCTGCAGAATCTGTTTGTTTCATAAAGAGGTCAAGTCCCTCTGCTGCACTCTGTGATTTTAGAACAGATTTGAACTGTGTTATTAGAGAGTAAGGTTGTTAAACAAACAGAAAAACACAGTTAAAAGACAGTTAAGATAAAATAAAAGATAAAATTGACAAAGAACGACTGAGAAAGAGACAGTTTAAGGTGGATTCTTTGCAGCTGAAACGTGGACAACAGTTTCAGATTTAGGCTGACGAGCAAAAAAAGTGCCATTGTACTTAAAAAAGGTACTATTTCCACACTTTTATTATGAATGATATATTCTCTGAGTCTTTTTAACCCCTGAAATCAAAGATAAGTTCCTTTGCGTGACTTTTAAATTCAAGTGTTTCTCCATGTTCTGATCCACTGAGAAGAGAAAAAATGACTCTTTTTGACATTTGTTAGTGTTTAAAACAAAAAAAGAAGAGACAATGACAGAATCTGAGAGAGTTATTTACAAAAACCCGCAACAAAAAACCCTGATGTTATCTTTAACTGTGAACGACTGGAACGAGGGAACAATGGTCTCTTCTTCAAGAAACACAGAAAAAACAAACACGGACCTTGAAATTGTTCTGTAAAATACGCCTGTTTTTTCTTGAGTCTGTGATTGTGTTTGTGCAGAACTTTGAAGAGCGCCTTTATGTGAAAACCGTGTGGATCTCGACTAAAGTGGGCGGGACCAGCTCCGACGCCGTGATGGCCGCTCGCTCCAGACTCCAGAACTTCAGAGACCAGCAGCTCCGAGCAGGTATCACACCCCGAGAGGGACTTGAACAGGTTCAATACACTTTGGAGGTGCATTTTCAGGACGTACGCCGTGTTTTTTTGGTCTTTTTTTATCAGAGTCCAACACTGAACGACAGAGGAAACACTACTACTGTACTTTTTTAGTAACAGCTTTTAAATCTGAAATGTTTCTTTTATTTATTTCCAGCCTTTCACATCATTAACTAACTTTATAACTCTATTTAATGGCAACACAACAAAGAAGATTCATGTCCTTTATAGAAACAAAGCTCTTTTCTGCAACAAAGTGAATCTTAACCGGAGACTACAGCATGTTTTTGTTTGTGTAAACTGGAGTACCTGGAGAAAACCCACCCAAACACAGACAGAACATACAAACTCTACAGAAAAAGGCGAGATGCGTAGCTTCCTTCATGTTTTATTCTATTTAAAATGCTGAGATTGTATATGTATTTTTGATTTTATTGCACACCCACCTTTTTTTTTTTTACTTTTTGCGCTTTCTTCACTTTTTTTTGCACTTTAAAGCTGCTGTAAAAGTGAATTTCTCCTCTGTTGGATCAATAAAGTCCTATCTTATCTTATACAGTTACAATAAACCAATAAAAGCCTCTTTAAAGCCCTTTAGAATATAATGTAAAGGACTTAAAACAAGATAAACCACTGACTTGTCTCTTTTTATTGTGATAATAGTTAAATTCACACCTACTTTTCCTTTGAATGCGTCAGTAGTATTTAACTCGAGTGTTGTTTACCTGACTCAGGTGTAGAGCTGAGTGACAACACCTGGCCTGGACTGATCACTGTGAGGCAGACGGCGAGCTCTGAGGAGTATCACCTGAGCTGGTTCGTTCCTGCAGGAGTCCAGCTCTCGAACGTAAACGACCCCGGAGTAAACGTGGAGACTATCCCTGAGTCCACCGTCTACGTCAGGTCAGACGCACTTTTTATTTGTTTTCCAGGAAATAGTTTAACCTCAATAAGAAACGGAACTGAATCAGGTCAGTCTTGGAACGTGAAAACAGTTTTGAAGCATGTTTAAAAGAGAAAACAAGCGAAATTCACATTTTTTTGCCACGATTGTCAGGTTATGTTATATTGTGGTGACGTTAAGTGTGTGGGAGAACAAATGCAATAAACAACGGCAGATATTTACCTTCTATTTCCATTCAATTGATTTTAAAACCATTTTTGTCGTTTTTATCATATTTTTTTGGGTTCTTTTGGTTATTCTCAGCACAATATAATTCCTGACCATTACAAATTTACAAAAGCAGCTACATTTACATTAAATACTCAACATATTTTTATGAATTTTTTTGGAGACCCAATTAAAATCTCCTGTGACCCACTTTTGGGTCCTGACCCATTGTTTGGGAACCACACTTTTAAAGCGCTATTAAAAATATACATGAGTGGATTTCTGAGTAACATTTTGCTTTTAATACATATCAATAACCTATAAACTATTTTGATTTTAGGGCATTTGTTGTAGTTACTCCAACTTTGTACCATTTTGACTTTTTAAAGGTCTTTTCTGTTTCTATTTAATTGTGTTTTAACGTAAATATTATCGACATTTCTCAGTGGGACTCAATGGGATAAAACTCTGAATCTGACATAAATAGATTTTTGACTAAATCTTGAATAACTCTGGCTGGTTTCTTTCCAGATCGTTCGGTGGAACTCCGTCGATCCAAAGCGGCAAAGACAACGCAGACGAGCTCAAAGAGTCTCTGGAAAACGCCGGGAAGAGTTTTGATCACAGCGTTTATCACGGCGCTGGTTACGACTCCTTTTTTTCCTTCACTCACCACAACGAGATCTGGTTCCTCAAAGTCTGAGAAAAAACACAGAGAGTAGCTTTACATTTTTAAATTAATTTAAGCCTTAATCTTATAATGATTTGTCACTTTTCTAAATTGTTATAGTTAAAGTCAGGTTTAAAACAACAGAAGCAAAAAAGGCAGTGTCTGGTGTGACGTAAAATATGAAAACAAAGACAAGATTTGACATAATGAGGCTTGCATCTATATTTAGTTGCACTTAAATTCCACTTATTATAATGTTACGTCTTCTCAAATGCTCTAAATTGCAATTGTATTCTTCATTTCCCATTGTTTGAAAAAGTTATTGTGTTCTAAAATGAAGTTACTAATAATTATCAATGAATAAAGCAGTAATCCGTCCAAATGTTCTTGTTTTTTCAAAGACATTCCTGCTGCAGAAGTCATTTAATAAGTTTTTCCTGGAAACTGAGAGGACACGTTTGTTAAGAACCTGCAACTCCTTTAAAAAGAAGAATTAGTCCTACTTTTCATGTAATGCATAAAAAATGGGGAAAGGTTGAAATATCTCATTGAAAATAGAGTTTAGTGCATTATTTCTATTGGAGCTGGGGCCAAACTGAGTCCAGAGGGTTTGATTTGTCGTGTTTTGAGGCTGAAATTGCACAGACTACTGACTACTTTATTTAATCTGCATTAAGTGTTGAGGAAACTTAGCCTTTGGTAAAAGTCTTTTCCACTGGTGCTTACATTCACTTTGAAAATTAAAAGAAAACAGGTAACTATGAGGAAGTTCAGGGAGGATTCTGCACATTTACACACTTTATAAATCCAGAGTTTTTGGGTCAAACAGTTTAAGTTTGTTGGTTCTTTCTCGTCAGAACAAAACGGAGGCAGAGGCCACAGACGAAAGGCCTTTTAAACAAACCTGAGAGGAAAAGAAGAAAGCAAAATGTGCAAAGAATATGTGTTTATGATTAAGGTAACTATGGAATAAACGATGCTTATTGCACAAAGTGACGAAGATGAGTTTGTTTAATGTTAAAATAGTCCGACGAGTCCTTGTTGATTGAAAAAAGACGACTTCGTGAGAGTAAAACAACATAGATCCAGGTTTTGTCTTGTTTTGTTTTTTTTTGTGCAGCTGGATCTGAGACGTATATTAAACCTGTCGGAAGGGTTTTTTATTTTTATTTTGGGAGGCACCGCTTCAGAATTATAGGAAGGTAGGTACTTTTATTTATTGCCCAGTAGCTTAACATAAATCATGGATAAAAACACATTAAAAACAGATCTAAAAAAGACTTAAAAAGCTAAAAGGTGAGGCTAAAAAAGACACCAAAAAGTGCAAAACATTAAGTGTAATTTTACATGTGGACAAGAAACAATATAAAAATGGTAAATAAATAAACCAAAAAAGCAGTTTAGTTTAAACGTTCGATTTCTCTCTACTTTTTTATTTGTTGCAGGCTTTATCTCTCGTATAAACAAACCTGACGTATCTTCCAGTAACACTCTGCTATTTCTTCCTGTTTCAAAAACCGCTGCCAAAACTTACAGAGATGACGAGATAATATTTAAACTCACTGAACTGGATCAGGTTACGTCTAGAGCCACAGAAAAATGATCAGTATCTGCTGGAGTTTTTCTGGTTAGACTTGTTTTTTTAACTTAAAGAATGAAACTAAAAACTAAAGAAGTGGAAATAGACGATAAAACAATGAAAGATGAGAAATCTACAGTAGTTTAAACTCTTTTTGTTTAGTTTACTGTGGGTGTAATGACTGGTAACAAACACTAGGTGGTGATGTAGGAATGGTTTATAAAAGAGTTCGATGGATAAACTGAGCTGCATTGGTTTTATTTTTAAAAAAAATGTGTTCTTTAAAGAGGTTTTGACCCTTTATTCTTTTATAAACATATCAGATAATTATTTCATTGCTAGACTTTTTAAGAAGGCTTCATCATTTCTGCATAAATCATTTTAATTTTAGAAGAATAAAGGCCTTTCGTAACACACTAGATGGCGCTGTTAGCTCAAATGCTAATAAGGCCTTTTAACCTCCTCAGTGCTCCACATTTGATCTCTGCTCATTTTGTTTTCTTTCTTTTTTTACGCTCTAAATCTAAAAGTTATGTGACCGTGCTCCTCCAACAGCAGCAGATCCTGGAATTATCTCTGTCTCATTAAACACTGAAGCATCACCAACATTTATCCATGTTTCATTTGCTGCTGTTTCTCCATTTTGATCTTTTTTGAGCTGGTTCTCTGTAAAATAAGACGTATTTTCAACAGAATAACCCATTTCCTTGGTTTATTTCCTTGGTCCTAATTATAAAGACTAGATCACGTCTTAAGGTCTCATTTTTTCAGATGATTCCTGTTACAATAAACTTTAGGAGATTACACTGAAAAACTAAATGCAACAGTAAAAATATTATGTAATCGTCTTTTAAAAGGTGGGATAATAAGACCCTTTTAACCCTAAACAATCACTATGCTATGATCTGAAATAGAGTTTGTAAGATCTGTATATACCTCCATCTTTAAAAATTTCATTTGAGATTAACAAATGAATAAAAACCAAAAAACAGGATTATCTTCTATCTTTTCAAAACTTTATCTTCAAACCTTCCACTCTGTTTTCTACATGCTGATGATGACTCAGTGGTGCAGCTTTTCTCAGAACAAGAAAGTAACCTTGGTTGGAGCCTGTTGAATCTCGACGGGACCCTCATCAACTCAATGGACGCGATCAGTCGCCACGGCAACTGCTTCTATAGTGGAAAAGGTACAGTGTGCAATCACGCTCTGACGGACTGTTAAAGGTAGAGGCTATGACTCACTGTTAATGAGGCTCGCTCCAGAGTACAGCCTGTTACTGACGACCCAGCCACGCATTTAGAAGCACATCTCATTCACTGTACGAGAAGAAAAGGAGCGAAAATGTTAGAAATAGGAAGAAAATTTAGGCTAAAAGTGAATTGGTCCACTCCCTGATTTTCTTTTTTTTGTCTCTGTCTCAGACTCTCCTCCAAAATCAGTCTAGGGACCTCTCCTGCTTCTCTTTTATTAAAAAATAAAACCAGACCAGTGTTTCCTCCAAAATACTAATCCATTTGACCAAACTGAAGTTTAGAGTTTAGCGTTAGCTTAGCTGTGACTTCAGGTCAGGACGACAATTATCTCCTCCTCGTTAAACATTACGTGATTGAATTGACAGTATTTATCTGTGTTTTACGTTGTCTCCCTTTTCTCTGTTGATGCTTTTCTTTTTTAAGCTGTTTCTCTGTTAAAAGACATATTCAGCTGAAAATACACTTTATCTGCAGCTATTAAACTTCCTGGAACGTCATGTGACAAGTGTCGACCAATGGGAACGCTCCTTTTTCCAGTATGTTTTCTGTTCCTGAATAGAGGTTCTCATCTATTACAATCCCTTACAATAAACAGGAGATGGATCAGAAAGACTGTTTTTTCACAAACGATTGATTTTACAATAAACTATTTGTGTTTAAACCATTTTCAACAAATAGAAGAAAAAATATCAGGTACAGTTTGTTTAAGCTTGAATCTATGCATCTATCTAAACATTTACAGATGTTTAAAAAGTCTGGACTAAGGCAACATTTTCTGTAAATGTTGTAAATTATGTTTTTTGAGGTATTTAGTCAAAGATGGAGGCTTCTTTAGTCCATGCAGAGAATCTAAGACAGATTTATTTTTGCTAAAATATGTGATATTTCTGATTTTTTAGAGAATAAACTTACAAAAAATGCAGGTTTCTCTTTAAAGTACCAACTGTAGTATTTCCTCCAGCCTCTAGAGGTCGACGTCAGAGACTGTAAACCTTCAGCTGGATTTACTGCAGGTTATTTAATGTCTGCTGTATGGATTATCAGCCTGTTTCATACACACAGATATATGTAACGTCATATTTGATCTAAAACACGGTGCGTTCAGGTGTAACTCAGCATTTCCAGCGTGTCCCGACGGGAAGGGTTGTATTAAAGAAATCCCGCGGCCTCTGGATTATAATCCCGGCCCGTTTAAGCAGATTACGGCGTGTTTGTTCAGGTTTCGTGTTTATATTGACGCAGATGTGCTCAGGCGTGTGCACGGAGCGGAGTGCACGGCGCTCTGGGTAAACAGCGCACACCTGATTTCACTCTGAGGGGCTCGGGGGGCTTTTAAAGGGGCTCCGGCACATGAAGAGTATAAATAGACTCACGTGAGCAGAGAGGACACATCGGCCCCAGAGGCTTTTACCTGCTTCTCTTTGCTTTGAATAGTTTTAAAGCTGGAACATTATCTTCTGCAGAGTGCACCTGCTCACGCTCCACAATAAAAAAAAATTAAAAAAAACGAGGGAAAACCAGGACACGACGTTTAACAGAGCCTTTTAAAATATGAAACAACTGTCAAATAAAAGTAATGAAGAGTATTAGTGACAGGAGCCGCATTTAAAGCGAGTCTGGAGGAGGTTTCACTTTTAAACAGCTGCCTTTTTGTGATGAAATCATAAATATAGCATGTTCTTTTTACAGTTTAATAAAGCAGTCTTAACCAATGGGGCAATACATTTTAACATAACACTGTATTGGAGACAAACAGATAATCAGACCCTGCATTTGTGAAATATAAATAATAACAATCACTCACACTGTTTTTTTATTATTTATTTTTTGTTAAATTTTAAAAAACATTCTCTGTTATTTGTTGACTTTGATGCTGACAATGTAGAAAACTGAAAAATTTTAAAAATAAACAAAAAAAAATCATTTGTATTTGTTTGTGTCTAATGCAGCTACACCTTTTGAAGCACAAAAAAAAAAAAAATTCTAGAAATATTTCATGATAATTTTTGAGATTGTGCATCATTTTAAGGGTGTCCAGCTGTAGCTCCACTGCTCCTGTAGAGGGCGCTGTGAGGGTGGACTGGACCTCAGGATGTCAGGTGAAAGCAAAGCCCCAACGGGAGTGAATGGTTGTAGGACTAAGCTGACGAAAATTAATGAATATATCCTTTTGTAAACTGGTAATGTTAAGGAGTATAAGTAAACTACGCTAAAAAAAACTGAATTGAACCCATTTATTCCAGTGTTGATGAGTTGATGGTGGAAACTGGAGCACCTGGAGACACCTGGAGACACCTGGAGACACCTGGAGACACCTGGAGACACCTGGAGACACCTGGAGACACCTGTCAGGGCGGGGAATCGAACCCAGGACCTTCTTACATTCAGCCCACTGTGGTTTTTGACGTAAAAAAACATTTAAAAGTATTTATTTAAACATTTCTCTCAGTGTTACTATTGTTAAACACCGACAAGGACAAATCAGTGACTCATTTCCAACTCAGGAGATTAATTTAGTAACTGATAAATCTAAAAACATGTGAATATAAAGGCCGTTTAGCTGTAGTTCCTCTGGAGACGAGGCCTGTGAGTCCGATCGATGCAGTGGTCAGCGCCGCCTCGATCCTCCCTCTGGGGTTTCTCCTCCACGCCTCTAATGTCTCTGCTCTCGGGGCTATTCCAGGCCTCTGCTCCGTCTATTTTTGGAAAGGATCCATTTGCAAAGTCATTTGAAGGAGGAGAGAGAAGTCGGGGGGAAAGAGAGGGCGAAATACGAACGAACGGAGAACTCAAGGGCAACGGAGATAACGCAGATAATGACACATAGAACAGATTCAGGGCAATGCTCAGTCGCTGCTGCAACGAAAACAGACGACAAGGCTTTGGTTTTAACAGAAAAACTAATAAAAGAATGAATAAATGTCACTTTATTCCAATAAGATCCAAGCTAACGTTGCATAATTTAGTAAAATACAAGTCACAAAACAGAACAGTGAACACAGAAGTCATTCAGTTCAATTAAAATCTCAGAAAAAAGAGATTGTAGCGTCTTGATAAAATAATAAATTAGTTTGGAGACGCTGGTTGAAGTAGTTTGTGCATATTCTGTATCAGTATCTTTGGAATTGGAAAAAAAACAAGGAATAAAAACTGGAAAAACAAGGAATAAAAACTGGAAAAACTAGGAATAAAAACTGGAAAAACAAGGAATAAAAACTGGAAAAACTAGGAAAAGAGCAAAAACTAGAATAAAACGGAAAAACAAGGAATAAAAACTGGAAAAACTAGGAATAAAACTGGAAAAACTAAGAATAAAAACTGGAAAAACTAGGAATAAAAACTGGAAAAACTAGGAATAAAAACTGGAAAAACTAAGAATAAAAACTGGAAAAACAAGGAATAAAAACGGGAAAAACTAGGAATAAAAACTGGAAAAACAAGGAATAAAAACGTGAAAAACAAGGAATAAAAACTGGAAAAACTAGGAATAAAAACTGGAAAAACTAGGAATAAAAACTGGAAAAACTAGGAATAAAAACGGAAAAAACAAGGAATAAAAACTGGAAAAACTAGAAAACAGAAAGAAAAAAAAAAAAAAAAAGAAAGAAAAAGGAAAAGGAATAAAAACTGGAAAAACAAGGAATAAAAACTGGAAAAACTAGGAATAAAAACTGGAAAAACAAGGAATAAAAACTGGAAAAACTAGGAATAAAAACTGGAAAAACTAGGAATAAAAACTGGAAAAACAAGGAATAAAAACTGGAAAAACTAGGAATAAAAACTGGAAAAACTAAGAATAAAAACTGGAAAAACTAGGAATAAAAACTGGAAAAACTAGGAATAAAAACTGGAAAAACTAGGAAAACTGGAAAAAAAAAAAATGAAAATAGGTAAAATAATAAATAGAATAGAAAAAAAACTGGAAAAACTAGGAATAAAAACTGGAAAAACTAGGAATAAACACGGGAAAAACTAGGAATAAAAACTGGAAAAACAAGGAATAAAAAGTGGAAAAACTAGGAATAAAAAGTGGAAAAACTAGGAATAAAAACTGGAAAAACAAGGAATAAAAAGTGGAAAAACTAGGAATAAAAACAGGGAAAAACTAGGAATAAAAACTGGAAAAACAAGGAATAAAAACTGTAAAGCCTGTAAATCTGACAGTGTAGTGTTGTTTGGAGTAGAGTGTGGACGAAGCCTTGACCCAGACCGACTGGAATCTTCAGAAAAAAGAAGTTTTATTAGATTTATTCACACTTTGGAGACATGACCAAATGTTCTTCGGGTGAAGTACATGCTGGAGGTTGTAGGAGGCTGTGACGGAGAGCTCTGAGGCTCACTGTGGGTCTCCTTCAGCCTGTGATCACACTCCTACACAAACACGCACATTAGCAACATGTTATCCACACGCGTGTTACAGACGAGACCTGAATGTAGAAATAAATACCGTATGAAGTTCGTCTACAGCTCAGCGCTTCATCGATCCGTCGTTAAAAGGTAATCGGAGCTGAGTTCACGGTAAATGCGTTAAACCGTAGCAGCAGATTTAAATTAAAATGTAATGATGTTGTGGAGAAAAACAGAAGCAGTGGGTTTAATGTTGAATTCATATTTACGAATGGTGCGTTCAGGTGCTCTTCTGGAACACGGGAAAACACTTAAACATGAACAAGAACAGCTCTGAAACTTGAGATTCTGTTGACGTTATTTTCATCATCAACAAAACAAACGTTTGAGATATTTTAGTTTAATATAAGTCATTTAAATATATTTCAACTGTTTTCACATTATTAACTTTATATCTATTTATTTGTCTGTATTTAGAGGTTTCAACACACGTTATTTTATGTTTTGAATAGTCTTCCTTTTCTTCATCCGCTGCTAATAACTGCAGCTGTGACTCACTCATTTAAAAATAACATTAGCACATTTTGTTATGGTTTAGAATGTTCCAACTTTCCGAGGAGTACCTGAATGCACCATATGATTTTTATATTTAGTCTTCTTTTTTTGTTCATATAAAAGATCTTCAAAGCTCTGTCACACTGCTTTAGATTCAGGTTCAAATCCAACTAAGACCGGTTCAAATACAACTAAGACCAGTTCAAATCCAACTAAGACCGGTTCAAATCTATCTAAAAACCTGTTCAAATCCATCTAAAACCTGTTCAGATCCAACTAAAACCTGTTCAGATCCAACTAAAACCTGTTCAAATCCATCTAAAACCTGTTTAAATCCATCTAAAACCTGTTCAGATACGTCTAAAACATGTTCAAATCCAACTAAAACCTGTTCAAATCCAAATTAAACCTGTTCAAATCTATCTAAATCCTATTCAAATCCATCTAAAACCTGTTCAGATCCAACTAAAACCTGTTCAAATCCAACTAAAACCTGTTCAAATCCATCTAAAACCTGTTCAAATCCATCTAAAACATGTTCAAATCCAACTAAAACCTGTTCAAATCCAAATTAAACCTGTTCAAATCCATCTAAATCCTATTCAAATCCATCTAAAACCTGTTCAAATCCATCTAAAACCTGTTCAAATCCATCTAAAACCTGTTCAAATCCATCTAAAACATGTTCAAATCCAAATAAAACCTGTTCAAATCCAAATTAAACCTGTTCAAATCCAAATTAAACCTGCTCAAATCCATCTAAACCTGTTCAAATCCATCTAAACCTGTTCAAATCCACCTAAAACCTGTTCAGATACGTCTAAAACCTGTTCAAATCCACCTAAAACCTGTTCAAATCCATCTAAAACCTGTTCAAATCCATCTAAAACCTGTTCAAATCCGATTAAAACATGTTCAAATCCAAATTAAACCTGTTCAAATCCACCTAAAACCTGTTCAGATACATCTAAAACCTGTTCAAATCCATCTAAAACCTGTTCAAATCCGATTAAAACATGTTCAAATCCAAATTAAACCTGTTCAAATCCAAATTAAACCTGTTCAAATCCAAATTAAACCTGTTCAAATCCATCTAAACCTGTTCAAATCCATCGAAACCTGTTCAAATCCAACTAAAACCTGTTCAAATCCAACTAAAACCTGTTCAAATCCAACTAAAACCTGTTCAAATCCAACTTAAACCTGTTCAAATCCACCTAAAACCTGTTCAAATCCATCTAAAACCTGTTCAAATCCGATTAAAACATGTTCAAATCCAAATTAAACCTGTTCAAATCCATCTAAAGCATGTTTAAATCCATCTAAAACCTGTTCAAATCCATCTAAAACCTGTTTCAATCCAACTAACCTTGTACTTCATGAAATGTGGCCCTTGTTACAAAAACACCTCTGATCTACACTGCATTAAACCCAAACCGATTCTGCATTTCTTTTCAAATAACCGTCACGTCTAATAAAATAGTAACAAAAAATCTTTAAAAAATACTATAAATCTTCAATGTCTTTCCTGTATTTCTTCCCAGATCCAATCTAATTCTGAAAGACACATGAACGAGGAGTGAATGGATGCTCTTTGACGTTAAACACAGATCTGCTGTTTCCTCTGACGTTTCATCACGGTGCATTTTGATGGGTTTATGACACATTTTGCCCGCAGCCTGTGTCTGAATTCATCAGGATACGGCTCCCTCCGCGTCGTACGAAAACCCACTCTTTTCTCTAATGTCATCCAGTCTGCACAGCTTTCCAAATATAAGACTATGATTCACTAAGTCAGGGCTCGGATCAGGCCTATTTTTAGTCCCGTGCATCATCCCACCGTCTCTTGTATTTCTGCCTCTATTTATAGCACAGTCCTTTTCTGTCAGCTTTACATGATCCTTTTCAATCATTTTATTCGCTTCCCGTCAGCTTCAGCAGCCGTTTAGAATTAGCACATAATGTGGGCAAAAACCTGAAGAATAAAAGACCGAGAACGACTGGATCGAGATTAAAATGAACAGAAGTAAAGTGTGACAGAGTAAAAAAGATTAGATTCAATTCATTTAGAAGTAATAACGAGATCTGTTTAAACGATGTACAATAGAGTCCAGTACAAACACAATGCATTAGTTTCAGAATAAATACGTTTTATTGCAATAAGGAAAGAAAATAAGACAACAAAATTCTCTGTTTGTTATGGTATATTATTATTAATCACTCCAGAATTACTTTATGCATTTGGATTATTGATAGAATGATACATACAATACAGCAACTTGCTAAATTTAGTTGAATTTAAACAGGTTTATTTGTATTTCACCAGGTTTTAGTTGGATTTAAACAGATTTTAGATGGATTTAAACAGATTTTAGATGGATTTGAACAGGTTTTATATTGATTGAAATTTTTCCTCCAAAATACTAATCCATTTGACCAAACTGAAGTTTAGAGTTTAGCGTTAGCTTAGCTGTGACTTCAGCGTCAGGACGACAATTATCTCCTCCTCGTTAAACATTACGTGATTGAATTGACAGTATTTATCTGTGTTTTACGTTGCCTCCCTTTTCTCTGTTGATGCTTTTCTTTTTTCAGCTGTTTCTCTGTTAAAAGACATATTCAGCTGAAAACACACTTTATCTGCAGCTATTAAACTTCCTGGAACGTCATGTGACAAGTGTCGACCAATGGGAGCGCTCCGTCCTGAGACTGGATCCTTCTGTGCTTCTCTCTGAGGTTTCTCTGGGTTTTTGTGAGTTTTTGCTTTGTTCCTGATGAAGGTCTGATGTTTTCTAATTCATCCTGTTTGCATGTTTAATTATATCTTTTGTTTTTTGTAGGACATTGTTATTGTGATACTGGGATATAGAAATAAAACTGAACTTAATTAAAACTTAATTAAAAAGTCTGCTTCAAACATGTTTAATACAGACACAATCACATCATTGATTATGTATCAGACACTATATAATCTGGAGTGAAAAAACATGTCTCTTCAGGGTTTACTGCACCAAACCGTCCCGTTCTGACCCGACCTTCACTCTCAGGACAAACAAGGCTGTTCACACTTGTCTCTCAAAGGTCTGTGTAGATTTTTAATGGATTTTCTCAAAAACACAGACTTAAGCCACAAGAAAGAACAAGTCGAACAGATACAACTCCTGAAAAACGAGGTCATATTTTCTTGTTTTTATTAGCTTCTTTGCACATTTCTTTTTTTTGTTTTATTTGAAATTTCAGCACTTACTTGGTTTGTTTGTAAAGGAGTCTTTGAACTCACCACAGGACGTGTTTTTATCCACGAAGACGAACCGCTTTCTTCTTCATCTCAAAAAGGAAATGAATGTTTTTTTTATCGACAGTGACGTGTGTAGCTCTCAAACAAATCACAACACGTCGACTTTAACCGGTTTGGTCAGTATTATCATTCTTTGATTTGTTTTTTTTGGTGTGTGTGTGTGTGTTTGGAACATTGTGATCCAGTAAACTCAGGTTAAACATACAAAACAAATCCAAAACAAAAGTGAAACAGTTTTGTGTGAGAAATGACACATTCAATATTTTAGATTCGATTAGAAAAAGGGCCTGTTTTTTTAATTGTCACTGAAAATAAAGCTCATCATATCATAATATTTTAGAAGCCCAGCATTTTTTGGTGACATCTTGAATCGGACAAAACAGATTCAATTCAATTTCACAAATAAAAACAAAACAAATGCTAAGATAAATGCTCGGGACGTTGCTTTTTCCTTCACACAAATCGTTACTGACTCACACCTGCTTTTCTCTGCTGCTTTTTCTTGAAAACATTGAGATGATTTTGTGGTAAATTTGGGCTAGAAATAAAGATTCATTCATTATTTTGAGTCCTGCATTTGCAAAATCAGGGATAATAAAAGACAAAACAATCAATAAGCAACACACTCAGATCAACAGAAACAGCTCTGGTATGTTTTTTTTGTGTCACACCCTGAAAAGTCATCTGCCGAGACTGACATCTGACTTTATTCTCCTCTTACACGTCTCTCTTTAACTTTTCTGTACAATTTTCTAGCTTCTGCCTTAAATCTAATAAAAATACTACATTTTCCAGATTAAATTAGCCAAGAAAACACACAGATTAACGTTATAACAAATATAGCATGAAACAGTCCTTCTTCAATTTGAGTTTACATGAATTTTTGGTCAATTTTAATGTGCCTTTCTCTAAATAATATGTAGCTTTAGATGCTGCAGGGATTGAAATATGAATGTATTGTTGGTTAATGTACAGTGTAGGCTTTAACTTTTAGAATCATTACATTTAAACAAAAAGAAACAGAGGAATAGCGACTCGTCCTGCTGTATTTTATATTGTCTTCTGTATCGTTCACTTTAAACTCTTGTTTTAGCAGCAAACACAGACATGAAACATTACAGTTTATTTTCTAAAACAAGCTGCCTTTTATTTAAAAAAAAAAATAGAGCAATGACACTTTAACATGAAACAAACGTACCATTCATTTGTGTTAATCGGTCTCGTAGAAATATCACCAAAACATATATGGTTCCTTCACTTTTCATCATTTTGTTGTAAAAATAACACTAAAAGTTCATTAAATGTTATGAATGTGTTAGAAGTACACTGTTCCCTGAGACTGTCGAGTTATAAAAGCTCTGTAATGAAAAATAAAGAGAGAACTTCACCAAAATTTGCATCAAAAACATACAAATTGAAATATATACAGACTGTACAGAAAAAATTATTGTTAAAAAAAATACAGTTCTCAGTGACTTACATTCAAATGACTAATTATTTTTTACATCTGAAGCAGTAATTAATTAGGAATCAAGAGAAAAAGTCAGATAATTTGTGTTTGTGGAAGTGTATGATCCAGGTTAACGATGAAATACTCACTGGAACTGAATCAAATTTACTCTCTTTCTGTGAGTTTTAATGTATCCTTAAATAAAACACAGCCCTGATTCTGTTTGGAGAATAAACACAGCCTCATTTCCACCGAAACAAGTTAATACGGGTACGTTTCTATCATCGAAAGTGTCTGAAACATCTCCAAAATCAAACCGTTCTGTACGACTTTGGAGCTAAAGACTGCTTCTGTTGATTGGACGACAGATAATTCTTTCTCAAGTTAAAATGAGAAGCAAAAAACAAACATAAAAACATGAAACTGAACTGTTTTTTTGGTTTGTTTTTCAAATGTGTGCCATGGTCTTGTCATAAACAGAGAGAAAATATGGTAAATGTTGTACTAGCCTTTATTAGCAGCAGCTGTTGTTGCCAAGTTTCGTTGGGAATTAAAGGGCATTAAACGTGACATTAAATAGTCCCTAAATGACAGAAAACTGGTGTATTTCTGTAAATGTAACGTTCATAAAGCTGTAAATCTATCTTCTCCAGGATTTACTCGACTCTTTATATTCATTATTAACGTTGAATTTGATTTATATTTAGTAACGTCTCTGTTTCTGGACACAACTCAATGAAAACACCAACTTTTTAAGGATTGTCTGAACCAAACTGAGCCAAAAACAAGGCCACCTACGTTTGTTTTAACTCCTGTTGTACTTTAGCCCATTATCAGAAGTCAGAAGCGTGTTTTTATCGATCACTCTGGATTTATTTCAAGTGTCTGGTTTAAAACACCGTCTGCTGAGAGCTGGACCCGATGACCCCTGACCCCTCAGCCTCCAGTTTAGAGTTAACGACCACAGACTTCAGTTTGTTGGAGATCATTCGCACCAGTTCCTCGACGGACGGAGGCATCGCTTCGAGCCACGCAGACACTCTGTTATAACTCTCCATCAGCCTCCGAGCGTCGTCTGAACCTGAGAAAGGATTAAACACAAAAAATATTGTTCACGGTGCACTTTGAAGACATAGAATATAGTAAACTGGAAATAATGCTTCATTCATCTGTAGAATCTTCAAAATGCACTTTAATAAATACATTCTGGTGTTTGTTTTTTGTAATTTCTTGGATTCTAAAGTAAAAATAAATGCACAAATTTTAAAACTTGAGCCCACTTTCACGATGACACTTTCTGCAAAACATTACACACTGTGTTTCGCAAAATTCTACACACAATTTTCAGTGTTAGACGCATCAATTGAAACTTTAAGACTGTGTTTGTAGATTTTCATTTTCATCACTTTCAATGAAACTTAAAGTTTTCATTTTGCGCAGGTTCTGAGATGTTCTGTTACTCGAGGATGTAGTTTTGGAGTTTGTTCTTAAACATTTGCCACAACGAAGTTTCAGAAAATACGCTTTAGCAATTACAAAAACTGTAAGTTCCCATTTTGTCTCATTGGACATAAATCAGACTTCATTCATCCAAGACTAGAGCAGTTTGACATAACTTTTAACACACGTGAAACGCCTCAGAAGCCCATTGTGTTACGTATCTACCTCGCTCTGCAACAGGAAGCCAGGCTGAACATCCAACAAGTCGTTTTAAAAGCAAAGAGAAATACAGTCTTCAAGAGAAACCTGCTGTTTTCACGACTTTAGCGTTAGCCTCACCATTTTTGACGTATCTCTGGAACACGTACTCCATGAGTCGAACTTCTCTCCGAGCCCACTCTCGTTCAAACAGCATCTTCCATTCGGGTTTGAACTGGTCCTTTTCACAAATGATGGACACTATATCTGCACAGACCACACAATACAACACTAGTAGATGATTGTGAAGTCACAGCTAAGCTAACGCTAAACTCTAAACTTCAGTTTGGTCAAATGGATTAGTATTTTGGAGGAAAAATAAAGAGATTAATATTAAGAGAAGCAGGAGAGGTCCCTAGACTGATTTTGGAGGAGAGTCTGAGACAGGGACAAGAAAAGAAAACCAGGAAGTGGAGCTTTAAGTCTCACCAAAGGCTCCCACTTCTTTCCTGAAGTAGATCTGCAGAGCGATCTCCACCAGCTCCTCCAGACTTTTACCCTGCAGCTCTTCTCTCAGGATCTTTTCCACCTCTTCTCTCGTTTGTTTGATGAGCCGCAAATCCGACGAGCCTTTGACTTAATAAAAAGAAGACAGGATTATTGCAAAATTAAGAAAATGCTCAAAAACAACAAAATCATTCCCTTGTGATACGTACATAAGTTTGTGAGATGCATGCTCGCGATGTCAGTGAATTCATACATCGGTCTTTCAAAAAATCTCGCTGCAAATTCCTCGATTTCCCATGAGCCCCAGGCCCAGACGTTGTGCAGGACATTGACCATCTTCCTGAGGTCTTCGTCCACTGGTTCCTCGACGGACTCTTCTTCTAAAAGCGGTTCTGTTGCTGTTATTTTCTGGTTTGGAGCCTGACACAAGTCCAAAACCATGTCGATCAGTTGTTTTCCCTGAGCCTCCAGTCCGCTCTGCTCCGCGTCGCCATCGAACACAAAATACCTTCCAACAAAATCAAAATAATAAGTAAATACTTCTTAATGCACAACTGTGTTAGAGGAAAAGGCAATCAGCTCTATGTATGTTGGCTTTGTGTTGGAAAGATGTCCACACCATAAATGATACTTAAATTAAATATAGCACTGTACGTTGGTCAAAGAGAACGGGACAGTATTGGACAGTGTCTGTGTTTTTAATCCGCAATTTTATATTATTGTATTTTAATTTGTTGTGGTACTAACTTACTCTTTGTAATTAATTGTTGTAATGGTTTGTTTTTTTGTTTTTTTATATTGACGTGTGCTGTGGACCTCTTGGCCAGGTCGCCCTTGAAAAAGATCCTTTCTTTCCTGGTTAAATAAAGGTTTAATAAAAAATAATTTAATAAATGTTACTGACAATAAAATAAAATACATAATTTAATTTAATTTAATTTAATTTAATTTAATTTAATTTAATTTAATTTAATTTAATTTACAGATGATTAATTCCTTCACAAGTGAATGCACCACAGCTCCAGCACTGAATTGACTTTTTGTCCCACACTGACTGCACTCATGTCTGTTTTTTCTGTTTTTACTGCTATTTCTGAAGTTAAAAATCCTATTAAGAGATTCCATTTGATAAATATTCATCTCAATTTCACACTAAATGTTACTTATGTCCTTTTTGGTTCATATTCCTGTTGAGGAAAGTTAAAAAGGACCTCTACCTGTTTCCACACTTCTCCACGAGCCACACCAGAGCTTCCCCTTCGCTCTCGATGTGATGCTCGATCTCAAACTGTCCGAGCCAGTGACCTCTTGTGAAAACCAGAATCGTGTTTTGCCAGACGGACTCTCCCAGCGGCTTCATGTTGTCTCTGATGATCTTCAGCTGTTCGAAGGTGAACGACGTGTCCGCTGGGATCATCAGAAACACAGCTCGACCCGAAGCAGCGTCAGAAACGTCCCGATAAACTCTGAACGCTTTGTCGATCTCTGCTCTGGTGTGACTCGGGACCAGACGGGCAGAAAAGTACTTCCACCATCCGGGAGTGTCCACGACTGTCAGCTTCAGCTCGTTTCTTAGAACTGTGCTCGTTGTTATGCATTGTTTTGTTCTTCCCACGTGTTCAGGAATTCCCAAAAGGGCACAGCGCACTTTGGATTTTACAGCGAAAACCCAGCCCAGTAAAATAATGGTTATCTCAGACACGGAGTCAGCTGGAAACAAACAGAAAACATGTAAAAATGACTTTTGTTTGTTAAAAGGGCATTGTTTAGTTACAAAATATATCTATTATTCAGCTTTCATAGTGATATAAAGTTTTTATTTATTTATTTATTTAGTAAAACAATACACATGCTCTTATATATAATCCTCAGCATAATAATCTAACTAAACTAAACCAGGACTAAACCAAGACTAAACCTAGACTAAACCAAGACTAAACCAGGACTAAACCAAGACTAAACCAAGATTAAACCAAGACTAAACCTAGACTAAACCAGGACTAAACCAGGACTAAACCAAGACTAAACCAAGACTAAACCAGGACTAAACCAAGACTAAACCAAGATTAAACCAAGACTAAACCTAGACTAAACCAGGACTAAACCAGGACTAAACCAGGACTAAACCAAGATTAAACCAAGACTAAACCTAGACTAAACCAGGACTAAACCAGGACTAAACCAGGACTAAACCAAGACTAAACCTAGACTAAACCAGGACTAAACCAGGACTAAACCA
>CM072162.1:22243790-22306736 GCA_036850595.1 Rhyacichthys aspro | reverse complement strand
TGAACTGGTTTAAGTTGGATTTGAATAGATTTTAGTTTGTGTGCTTTTTAAAGCTGTGTGACTGAGCTTCTGCTGCTGTTTTATTTCTGAAGCTGAGGGCCACGTAAATCTCACCTTGTGCCATGATTGGTTCCGGGGCCGGACTTTGGACGTGTCTGGTACAATAATAGTCCTATAATTGAGAGACAATACTACTTCATTTTTTTCTCCAACAAACTATAATAAAAGAAAATATTACACATAGCAGAGACATGTACCAGTCAAACCCACGGTGTATTCATCATTCTTCATGTATTGTACTTCATCTGATGCATGTATGATTCTACTTGAGTTAAAACAACTAAAAAAGTCACATTAATCCCTACTCATTTGTTTTCTTCATTGGCTCCTCGCTGTAAACCTATATTTCTTTGACTTTCTTGATGACTCGTGTGATCGGTTCCCTCATGGACGGCTCCACTTCTTCCAGACGATCAGAACCGTGTTGAGAATCCTCACACGGGTCAGAAACACTTTCACAGCGATCCAACCATTCACTAACACGTTCACAGCTCTCCTTCCTCTTGTGAGTTTCATCTGAAATCACACAATAAAGCTGGATTTAAGCAGTTTTTCAAATGCTTTCATGTCTTATTCTATTGGTTTTATAAAGTCTCATTTGAAATAGTTGAAGTTGATCAGATTTCAATTGCATTTGAAATTTTTTAGTTGGATTTTAATAGGTTTTATATAGATTTAAACAGGTTTTTATAAAGATTTTAACAGTTTTTATATGGATTTGAAAGGGTTTTAGTTGAAATAATCAGATTAAAATTGGGTTTGAATAGGTTTTAGATGGATTTGAAAAGGTTTTAGTTGGATTGAACACGTTTAAATGAGATTGGAACAGGTTTTATATAGCTTTAAACAGGTTTTTGTTAGATTTGAATAGGTTTTTAAAAAGATTTAAACAGGTTTTTATATAGATTTAAACAGGTTTCATATGGATTTAAAAAGGTTTTATATAGATTTGAACAGGTTTTAGTTGGATTTGAACATGTTTTAGTTGAATTTGAACAGGTTTTAGTTGAATTTGAACAGGTTTTAGTTGGATTTGAACAGGTTTTATATAGATTTAAGTGCTGATATATGGGACTAAGACATGTTACCTGACACTTACCTTTAGCTCTGAAGTATTTTCTGAAGACGTACTCCATGAGTCGAGACTCTCTCCGAGCCCACTCTCGTTCAAACAGACGCTTCCATTTGGGTTTGAACTGGTCGTTTTCACAAACCATCGACACAATGTCTGCACAAGATCAAAACATTAATTATTAGAAACAATAAAATAATGAAAAAATAAGACAAGCTTTTATCAAAACTGTTATATTTGTTTAAGAAACTCACTTTTCCTCAGTTACATGTATTTATCAGTACTTTGTTGTATTTTTATTCAATATGTCATGTGTTTTATGTTTTTGTCCAAACTTTTTGCAAAGAGGGACACATTTGATGAAAGGGATATTTCCCACAGTCTCTTCTGATTTTATTGTCTCTCCACAAGTATTGGCTTGATTTGGATTTAAACAGGTTTAAATTGAATGTGAACAGTTTTTTAGATGCATTTGAGCTGATTTGGTTGGATTTGAACAGGGTTTTATACAGATTTAAACAGGTTTTATATGGATTTGAAAAGGTTTTAGTTGGGTTTAAACAGGTTTTATATGGATTTGAAAAGGTTTTAGTTGGGTTTGAACAGGTTTTAGTTGGGTTTAAACAGGTTTTATATGGATTTGAAAAGGTTTTAGTTGGGTTTAAACAGGTTTTATATGGATTTGAAAAGGTTTTAGTTGGGTTTAAACAGGTTTTATATGGATTTGAAAAGGTTTTAGTTGGGTTTGAACAGGTTTTAGTTGGGTTTAAACAGGTTTTATATGGATTTGAAAAGGTTTTAGTTGGGTTTAAACAGGTTTTATATGGATTTGAAAAGGTTTTAGTTGGGTTTGAACAGGTTTTATATGGATTTGAAAAGGTTTTAGTTGGGTTTGAACAGGTTTTAGTTGGATTTGAATAGGTTTTATATGAATTTGTTTAGAAATTGTGTTTTGAACCTGTTTGCATAAAGCTGATGCTGTCGGGGCCATAAACAATATATTTTATCATAGAAACTGAGGGACACAAAAAAAACAAAAAAAAACCCAGCTTGTGCCACGATTAGCCCCGGAGCCTGACTTTGGACATGGTTTAGCTTCATAAAGACTAGCAGCCCTGATAAATAGATTTCTTTTTTTGCCTTTTCCCACCTCAGCAGAGATACATGACTTACCAAACGCTCCACAAATTCTCAGCGAGTACATCAACAACATGATTTTCAGAACCTCTTCAAGGCTTTTGCCGCACATTTCATTTCTCAGTATTTTTTCCACCTTCACTCTGTTGAGGTGAGTCTTCAGATCTAGACGACAAAAACATTTACCTGTAAGTATTTCTAAACGGTAGAGAAAAAAAAACCCACGTACTTCTGTTACTTTTGTACTTACTTATAAGTCGACCTAAGCTTTGATTGTCGAGGACTTCAGAAATCGGTCTTTGTTCCAGTCTCGCAGCAATTTCCTCGATTTCGTACGTTCCCCAGGCCCAGACATGGTGCAGTACTTCCACCATCTTTCTGAGGTCTTCATCGACTGGTTCTTCAGAGGTGTCCTCCGGTTTCAGGGGGTTGTCTTTGGACGATTTGTCTTCGTTTGGAGCCGACTGACACATGTCCAAAACCATGTCTATCAGTTGTTTTCCCTGAGTCTCCAGTTCGTCCTGCTCTGCGTCGCCATCGAACACAAAATACCTTCCAACAAAAGCATTGAAATATAGTAAATATTTCTCTAGTGCAAAGCCATATTGGATGAAATGTAATATAATGTATATGTACTAATCTACAAATTTCTTTTTTTGTCCCTGTCTCAGACTCCACTCTCCTCCAAAAGCAGCCTAGGGACCTCTCCTGCTTCTCTTTTATTAAAAAATAAATAAAACCAGACCAGTTTTTCCTCCAAAATACTAATCCATTTGACCAAACTGAAGTTTAGAGTTTAGCGTTAGCTTAGCTGTGACTTCAGCGTCAGGACGACAATTATCTCCTCCTCGTTAAACATTACGTGATTGAATTGACAGTATTTATCTGTGTTTTACGTTGCCTCCCTTTTCTCTGTTGATGCTTTTCTTTTTTCAGCTGTTTCTCTGTTAAAAGACATATTCAGCTGAAAATACACTTTATCTGCAGCTATTAAACTTCCTGGAACGTCATGTGACAAGTGTCGACCAATGGGAGCGCTCCTTTTTGGAGCATGTGATTGTCCAAGGTTTTCTGTTCCTGAATAGAGGTTCTCATCTATTACAATCCCTTACAATAAACAGGAGATGCATCAGAAATTATTGATTTTACAATAAACTATTTGGGTTTAAACCATTTTCACAACTAGAAGAAAAGACAATGTGGTGCAGTCTGCTGCTTTAAATAAATAAATAAATACATACACACACACACACACACACACACACACACACACACACACACACACACACATACATACATACACACATACACATACATATATACATACATAAATAAAAAGCAGTCAGACCTGTTTCCACACTGCTCCACGAGCCACACCAGCGCCTCCCCTTCGTTCTCGATGTGAAACTCGATGTCGAAGTCTCTTAGCCACTGACCTCCTGTGAACACTAACACCGTCTGGTCCCAAACTGACTCTCCCAACGGCTTCATATTGTCTCTTATGATCTTCAGCTGCTCTTGTGTGACCGAAGTATCAGCCGGGAGCATCAGCAGGAACGCAGTGTCGTGGAGAGAGGTTTTAGTGCAGTCGAAGGCCTCGTTAATCTCAGCTCTAATGCTGCTCGGGACCAAACGAGCGTCGAAGAACTTCCACCATCCGGGAATATCCACCACACTCACGTTCACTTGATTTGTCTGAACAGTTTCTCTCTTTGTTTCTTTCATCCATTTTTCTGTTTTTCCGTCCTTTTCGGGAATTCCCAAAATGGCACAATGCACCGACGTTTTGGCGGCAAACACCCATCCCAGCAAGGTGATGGTTAGATCAGACACAAAGGAATCTGGAAGTAGATAAAAGACTCATGAATCTATATGTACTCATGTGTCTGAGTATGAATAAACAAGGCTTCATTTGTGTCTGATTGAGCTGGAACATGCACCTCCCAAATTGTGTCAGGGACCAATTTGACTGGATCTGACACATCCTGCAATAATCAGACTGGAGCAGGGCCGATAGAGACAAGTGATTATTAAAATGGAATTAATACAAACAGATAAAACTTCAAATGCACTTTTAATTACTGTAACGCTCTTTAGGAAATGCTTGGCTTCACAGAGACATCTGCAGCAGAGCAGAGATAAAAATACAGCCAAACAAAACATAAAACAACCTAATCTGTGAGTTTTATACATTTTTAAACCTGACCGATATCCCTTTTCCTCGTTTCTGTCTGATGCCCATAAACATCTTGCACAAGCTGGAACACAATGACAAAAATAACTCAATCTTTCAAATGACTGCATGTATCCCACCCACAGGCCCAGGACCTGTGTCAAAAACTCTCCCTGGAATTATTAATTGTTTGAGCTTGATCTCTTAATGCAGTTTAAAGTTGGACATCACTGTGGTTCCTTTGAGTGACAGGCTACAAAACTCTAACCTGACTCTGCCTGATAGAACTGCTCCACAGAACATAGTCTGTTTCACAGAACCATCTGGAAGGCTCCGGTTGAAAGTGTTTGCAAAAGGGAGGTGCCTTCTGTCAAAAACTTGGTGTTGATTTGATGAAGCACCGACTAGTATCCGCTTATCATGAGGTTTCTTTAACCAATCACAGCAACGATATGACGTGTGAGCAATGACGTACCACTCTTTGCGCTTCTTTCAAAGAAGAAATACTCTCTACTTCTGATAAAACTGTTTCGATAGCAGCGTCAACGCTAACGTCTTTCGGCGTAGCCATGTTGATAACAAAGAGGAGAAGAGAGCACTAGTTGCTTTCTTCAAATTAAAAACCCGCCTCTACCTGTTAGTGCTGCAACATCATTGGTCACAAGAGTCCGGTGAGTCCACGGTTCGACTCAAGCGGTTTGCTTGGCGCGATACCAGATGGATTTATGAGAGTTTTGAAAACTCCCAAATCTCGCGAGAATCCAGCTGCAGCTCAAGGTTAGCAAAACTCCCCTGAGAGGAAATATTAAAAGTTAAGATGCTGGTTAAGTAAGTCTAGTGTCACAAACCTTTGTCTCTCTCCTTGTTTCTGTGCTCTTTCCTCTTTTGTCTCCTCAGCTCTGCTCTCCTGTTCACCTCCTCCTTTCTTTGGAGGATCTTCTCGATTTCATTCCCGTCTATTTGAAAGTGTCTTCCTCCGTTTCTCCGCAGCAGCTCCTCCACCTTCTCCAGCAGCCGTCGGCTCAGAGCGGTGGAGGCGCCGGTGCTGTCGAACACGTATCTGCGTCCGCACCTGTCCAGGAGCTCCGCCAGGTCGGCCCCTTCCCCCTCGATGTACTCCTCGATGGACGTGTTGCCCAGCCAGTCTCCGCAGGTGAACAGCACGACGGTGTGGCTCCAGACATCTTCTCCGAACAGATTCAGATGGGCTTTGACGGCGTTGGAGCAAGCGCCGGTGAAGGGGACGTCCACCTCCACCAGTAAAATAAAGGCGTGGGGTCCGGGCGGGCAGTGGGTCACGCTCAGCACCAGTTCATCTTTAACCAATTGAGCCGTGTCACAAAGATGATAACCTCTGAACCAAACCGGAGCCTTCACCAGCTGGATTTTTGTACCCCTCACTTCCCCGTAATGAGTCACACTGTGAGTATTGCGCATTTCCCAACGAAACTCTGTGCCTCCTAAGACTCGATTGCAGACGGAGTTAACCCCAAATCTCTGAGATCCAACGAGGATGAGGCACACATCTGGAAGAAATGCTAAGAAACAAGACGGTTATGAAGAAGCTAACGTACAGCACAGTGTTAAAGTTTAAGGTTTGAAGAAATGCTGCAAAGTAAGAATGCTTATGTTTTTTTTTTAGGGCTGCAAGAGGCAATATCGACATGAGCTGCAATATTTGAAAGATCTTTGAAAGAAAAAATACTGAAATACAAGGCTCTGGACTAAATTCCACTCGTCAAAGCAGGAGCTAAATCAATAATAAAGAGGCCTAAACTTGTAGAAATGTAGAAATGAACCGGGTCTAAACCATTTTTTATTTAGACACACTAGCTTCTTTGCACATTTCTTTTTTTGTTTTATTTGAAATTTCGGCACTTACTTGGTTTGGTTTGTTTATCCATGACGCAGTACGGAGACGAACTGCTTTCTTCTTCATCTCAAAAAGGAAACGACTGTATTTTCTCAGTCAAAGGCGTGTTTTTTATCGACAGTGACGTGTGTATCTCTCAAACAAATCACAACACGTCGACTTTAACCGGTTTGGTCAGTATTATCATTCTTTGATTTGTTTTCTTTGTGTGTGTGTGTGTACTTTGGAACATTGTGATCCAGTAAACTCAGGTTAAACATACAAAACAAATCCAAAACAAAAGTGAAACAGTTTTGTGTGTGAAATGACAAATTCAATATTTTAGATTCGATTAGAAAAAGGGCCTGTTTTTTTAATTGTCACTGAAAATAAAGCCCATCATGTAATACTTTAGAAGCCCAGCATTTCTTGGTGACATCTTGAATCGGACAAAACAGATTCAATTCAATTTCACAAATAAAAACAAAACAAATGCTAAGATAAATGCTCGGGACGTTGCTTTTTCCTTCACACAAACCGAGACTCACACAGTTTTAATTTATCTAATATTTGACTTTTAATTGGATCTGCTGCTTTTTCTTGAAAACATTGAGATGATTTTTTGTAAATTTGGGCTAGAAATAAAGATTCATTCATTATTTTGAGTCCTGCATTTGCAAAATCACGGATAATAAAAGACAAAACAATCAATAAGCAACACACTCAGATCAACAGAAACAGCTCTGGTATGTTTTTATTGTGTGTCACACCCTGAAAAGTCATCCGCCGAGACTGACATCTGACTTTATTCTCCTCTAACACGTCTCTCTTTAACTTTTCTGACTTTTCTGCCTTAAATCTAATAAAAAATACTACATTTTCCAGATTAAATTAGGCCAAGAAAACACACAGAATATTGTTATAACAAATAAAGCATGAAATAGGCCTTCTTCAATTCGAGTTTATATGAATTTTCTGTCAATTTTATGTGCTTTTCTTACACTTCTGTAAATAATATGTAGCTTTAGATGCTGCAGGGATTGAAATATGAATGTATTGTTGGTTAATGTACAGTGTAGGCTTTAACTTTTAGAATCATTACATTTAAACAAAAAGAAACAGAGGAATAGTGACTCGTCCTGCTGTATTTTATATTGTCTTCTGTATCGTTCACTTTAAACTCTTGTTTTAGCAGCAAACACAGACATGAAACATTATAGTGTTTATTTTCTAAAACAAGCTGCCCTTTATTTAAAAAAAAAATAGAGCAATGACACTTTAACATGAAACAAACGTACCATTCATTTGTGTTAATTGGTCTCGTAGAAATATCACCAAAACATATATGGTTCCTTCACTTTTCATCATTTTGTTGTAAAAATAACACTAAAAGTTCATTAAATGTTATGAATGTGTTAGAAGTACACTGTTCCCTGAGACTGTAGAGTTATAAAAGCTCTGTAATGAAAAATAAAGAGAGAACTTCACCAACATTTGCATCAAAAACATACAAATTTAAATATATACAGACTGTACAGATAAAATTATTGTTAAAAAATACAGTTCTCAATGACTTACATTCAAATGACTAATTATTTTTACATCTGAAGCAGTAATTAATTAGGAATCAAGAGAAAAAGTCAGATAATTTGTGTTTGTGGAAGTGTCTGATCCAGGTTAACGATGCACAGAGGAAATACTCACTGGAACTGAATCAAATTTACTCTCTTTCTGTGAGTTTTAATGTATCCTTAAATAAAACACAGCCCTGATTCTGTTTGGAGAATAAACACAGCCTCATTTCCACTGAAACAAGTTAATACGGGTACGTTTCTATCATCGAAAGTGTCTGAAACATCCCCAAAATCAAACCGTTCTGTACGACTTTGGAGCTAAAGACTGCTTCTGTTGATTGGACGACAGATAATTCTTTCTCAAATTAAAATGAGAAGCAAAAAAACAAACATAAAAACATGAAACTGAACTGTTTTTTTGGTTTGTTTTTCAAATGTGCGCCTTGGTCTTGTCATAAACAGAGAGAAAATATGATAAATGTTGTACTAGCCTTTATTAGCAGCAGCTGTTTGCTAAGTTTCGTTGGGAATTAAAGGGCATTAAACGTGACATTAAATAGTCCCTAAATTACACAAAACTGGTGTATTTCTGTAAATGTAACGTTCATAAAGCTGTAAATCTATCTTCTCCAGGATTTACTCGACTCTTTATATTCATTATTAACGTTGATTTTGTTTAATATTTAGTAACGTCTCTGTTTCTGGACACAACTCAATGAAAACACCAACTTTTTAAGGATTGTCTGAACCAAACTGAGCCAAAAACAAGGCCACCTACGTTTGTTTTAACTCCTGTTGTACTTTAGCCCATTATCAGAAGTCAGAAGCGTGTTTTTATCGATCACTCTGGATTTATTTCAAGTGTCTGGTTTAAAACACCGTCTGCTGAGAGCTGGACCCGATGACCCCTGACCCCTCAGCCTCCAGTGTAGAGTTAACGACCACAGACTTCAGTTTGTTGGAGATCATTCGAACCAGTTCCTCGACGGACGGAGGCATCGCTTCGAGCCACGCAGACACTCTGTTATAACTCTCCATCAGCCTCCGAGCGTCGTCTGAACCTGAGGAAGGATTAAACACAAAAAATATAGTTCACGGTGCAGACACAGAATAAAGCAAACTGGAAATAATGCTTCATTCATCTGTAGAATCTTCAAAATGCACTTTAATAAATACATTCTGGTGTTTGTTTTTTGTAATTTCTTGGATTCTAAAGTAAAAATAAATGCACAAATTTTAAAACTTGAGCCCACTTTCAGGATGACACTTTCTGCAAAACATTCCACACTGTGTTTTGCAAAATTCTACACACAATTTTTAGTGTTAGACGCATCAATCGAAACTTTAAGTCTGTGTTTGTAGATTTTCATTTTCATCACGTTCAATGAAACTTAAAGTTTTCATTTTGCGCAGGTTCTGAGATGTTCTGTTACTCGAGGATGTAGTTTTGGAGTTTGTTCGTAAACATTTGCCACAACGAAGTTTCAGGAAACGCGCATTAGCAATTACAAAAACTGTAAGTTCCCATTTTGTCTCATTGGACATAAATCAGACTTCATTCATCCAAGACTAGAGCAGTTTGACATAACTTTTAACACACGTGAAACGCCTCAGAAGCCCATTGTGTTACGTATCTACCTCGCTCTGCAACAGGAAGCCAGGCTGAACATCCAACAAGTCGTTTTAAAAGCAAAGAGAAATACAGTCTTCAAGAGAAACCTGCTGTTTTCACGACTTTAGCGTTAGCCTCACCAGCTTTGACGTATCTCTGGAACACGTACTCCATGAGTCGAACTTCTCTCCGAGCCCACTCTCGTTCAAACAGCATCTTCCATTCGGGTTTGAACTGGTCCTTTTCACAAATGATGGACACTATATCTGCACAGACCACACAATACAACACTAGTAGATGATTGTGAAGTCACAGCTAAGCTAACGCTAAACTCTAAACTTCAGTTTGGTCAAATGGATTAGTATTTTGGAGGAAAAATAAAGAGATTAATATTAAGAGAAGCAGGAGAGGTCTCTAGGCTGATTTTGGAGGAGAGTCTGAGACAGAGACAAGAAAAGAAAATCAGGAAGTGGAGCTTTAAGTCTCACCAAAGGCTCCCACTTCTTTCCTGAAGTAGATCTGCAGAGCGATCTCCACCAGCTCCTCCAGACTTTTACCCTGCAGCTCTTCTCTCAGGATCTTTTCCACCTCTTCTCTCGTTTGTTTGATGAGCCGCAAATCTGACGAGCCTTTGACTTAATAAAAAGAAGACAGGATTATTGCAAAATTAACAAACGTGTTGCATCAAATCATTCCCTTGTGATACGTACATAAGTTTGTGAGATGCATGCTCGCGATGTCAGTGAATTCATACATCGGTCTTTCAAAAAATCTCGCTGCAAATTCCTCGATTTCCCATGAGCCCCAGGCCCAGACGTTGTGCAGGACATTGACCATCTTCCTGAGGTCTTCGTCCACTGGTTCCTCGACGGACTCTTCTTCTAAAAGCGGTTCTGTTGCTGTTATTTTCTCGTTTGGAGCCTGACACAAGTCCAAAACCATGTCGATCAGTTGTTTTCCCTGAGCCTCCAGTCCGCTCTGCTCCGCGTCGCCATCGAACACAAAATACCTTCCACCAAAATCAAAATAATGAGTAAATACTTCTTAATGCACAACTGTGTTAGAGTAAAAGGCAATCAGCGCTATGTATGTTGGCTTTGTGTTGGAAAGATGTCCACACGATAAATGATACTTAAATTAAATATAGCACTGTACGTTGGTCAAAGAGAACGGGACAGTATTGGACAGTGTCTGTGTTTTTAATCCGCAATTTTATATTATTTCATTTTAATTTGTTGTGGTACTAACTTACTCTTTGTAATTAATTGTTGTAATGGGTATTTTTTTATATTGACGTGTGCTGTGGACCTCTTGGCCAGGTCGCCCTTGAAAAAGATCCCGGTCTCAATGAGTTTCTTTCCTGGTTAAATAAAGGTTTAATAAAAAATAATTTAATAAATGTTACTGAAAATAAAATAAAATAAAGTAAAACAAAACTAAATAAAAAATAATTAAATTAAATTAAATTAAATTTTATTTTATTTTATTTTATTTTATTTATTTTTTATTTATTTTATTTTATTTTATTTTATTTCAATCCTTCACAAATGAATGCACCACAGCTCCAGCACTGAATTGACTTTTTGTTCCGCACTGACTGCACTCATGTCTGTTTTTTCTGTTTTTACTGCTATTTCTGAAGGTAAAAATCCTATTAAGAGATTCCATTTGATAAATATTCATCTCAATTTCACACTAAATGTTACTTATGCCCTTTTTGGTTCATATTCCTGTTGAGGAAAGTTAAAAAGGACCTCCACCTGTTTCCACACTTCTCCACGAGCCACACCAGAGCTTCCCCTTCGCTCTCGATGTGATGCTCGATCTCAAACTGTCCGAGCCAGTGACCTCTTGTGAAAACCAGAATCGTGTTTTGCCAGACGGACTCTCCCAGCGGCTTCATGTTGTCTCTGATGATCTTCAGCTGTTCGAAGGTGAACGACGTGTCCGCTGGGATCATCAGAAACACAGCTCGACCCGAAGCAGCGTCAGAAACGTCCCGATAAACTCTGAACGCTGTGTCGATCTCTGCTCTGGTGTGACTCGGGACCAGACGGGCAGAAAAGTACTTCCACCATCCGGGAGTGTCCACGACTGTCAGCTTCAGCTCGTTTCTTAGAACTGTGCTCGTTGTTATGCATTGTTTTGTTCTTCCCACGTGTTCAGGAATTCCCAAAAGGGCACAGCGCACTTTGGATTTTACAGCGAAAACCCAGCCCAGTAAAATAATGGTTATCTCAGACACGGAGTCAGCTGGAAACAAACAGAAAACATGTAAAAATGCCTTTTGTTTGTTAAAAGGGCATTGTTTAGTTACAAAATATATCTATTATTCAGCTTTCATAGTGATATAAAGTTTTTATTTATTTATTTATTAAAACAATACACATGCTCTTTTATATAATCCTCAGCATAATAATCTAACTAAACTAAACCAGGACTAAACCAAGACTAAACCAAGACTAAACCAAGACTAAACCAAGACTAAACCAAGACTAAACCAGGACTAAACCAAGACTAAACCAGGACTAAACCAGGACTAAACCAAGACTAAACCAAGACTAAACCAAGACTAAACCAGGACTAAACCAAGACTAAACCAGGACTAAACCAAGACTAAACCAAGACTAAACCAGGACTAAACCAAGACTAAACCAGGACTAAACCAGGACTAAACCAGGACTAAACCAAGACTAAACCAAGACTAAACCAGGACTAAACCAGGACTAAACCAGGACTAAACCAAGACTAAACCAGGACTAAACCAAGACTAAACCAGGACTAAACCAAGACTAAACCAGGACTAAACCAAGACTAAACCAGGACTAAACCAGGACTAAACCAGGACTAAACCAAGACTAAACCAAGACTAAACCAGGACTAAACCTAGACTAAACCAGGACTAAACCTAGACTAAACCTAGACTAAACCTAGACTAAACCAAGACTAAACCAGGACTAAACCAAGACTAAACCAGGACTAAACCAAGATTAAACCAAGACTAAACCAGGACTAAACCAAGATTAAACCAGGACTAAACCAAGACTAAACCAGGACTAAACCTAGACTAAACCAGTACTAAACCAAGACTAAACCAGGACTAAACCAGGACTAAACCAAGACTAAACCAAGACTAAACCAAGACTAAACCAGGACTAAACCAGGACTAAACCAAGACTAAACCAGGACTAAACCAAGACTAAACCAGGACTAAACCAAGAGTAAACCAGGACTAAACCAGGACTAAACCAGGACTAAACCAAGACTAAACCAAGACTAAACCAAGACTAAACCAGGACTAAACCAAGACTAAACCAGGACTAAACCAAGGCCAAACCAAGACTAAACCAGGACTAAACCAAGATTAAACCAGGACTAAACCAAGACTAAACCAGGACTAAACCAAGACTAAACCAGGACTAAACCAAGGCCAAACCAAGACTAAACCAGGACTAAACCTGGACTAAACCAGGACTAAACCTGGACTAAACCAGGACTAAACCAGGACTAAACCAAGACTAAACCAGGACTAAACCAAGACTAAACCAAGACTAAACCAGGACTAAACCAAGACTAAACCAAGACTAAACCAGGACTAAACCAAGACTAAACCAGGACTAAACCAAGATTAAACCAAGACTAAACCAGGACTAAACCAAGACTAAACCAAGACTAAACCAGGACTAAACCAAGACTAAACCAGGACTAAACCAAGACTAAACCAGGACTAAACCAAGGCCAAACCAAGACTAAACCAGGACTAAACCAAGACTAAACCAAGACTAAACCAAGACTAAACCAGGACTAAACCAAGACTAAACCAGGACTAAACCAAGGCCAAACCAAGACTAAACCAAGACTAAACCAGGACTAAACCATGATTAAACCAGGACTAAACCAAGACTAAACCAGGACTAAACCAAGACTAAACCAGGACTAAACCAAGACTAAACCAAGACTAAACCAGGACTAAACCAAGACTAAACCAGGACTAAACCAAGACTAAACCAGGACTAAACCAAGGCCAAACCAAGACTAAACCAGGACTAAACCTGGACTAAACCAAGACTAAACCAGGACTAAACCAAGACTAAACCAGGACTAAACCTGGACTAAACCAGCACTAAACCAAGACCAAACCAGGACTAAACCAGGACTAAACCAAGATTAAACCAAGACTAAACCAGGTCTAAACAAGGACTAAACCAGGACTAAACCAAGACTAAACCAGGACTAAACCAGGACTAAACCAAGACTAAACCAGGACTAAACCAAGACTAAACCAGGACTAAACCAAGACTAAACCAGGACTAAACCAAGGCTTAAGCTAAAACAGAACTAAAGCAAGACTAAACTCAGGTACAGGCTTAAACCAGTTCTTAAATAAACTTAAATAAGACAACAGAAAGACAAAATCTTTCAGTGGAAGCACCAATGAGAGATCTTAGATCAACGGCAGCCATGTTTGATTCAGATCCAGGTCTAATGGACCTTACCTTTGTCTCTCTCCTTGTTTCTCTGCTCTTTCCTCTTTTGTCTCCTCAGCTCTGCTCTCCTGTTCACCTCCTCCTTTCTTTGGAGGATCTTCTCGATTTCATTCCCGTCTATTTGAAAGTGTCTTCCTCCGTTTCTCCGCAGCAGCTCCTCCACCTTCTCCAGCAGCCGTCGGCTCAGAGCGGTGGAGGCTCCGGTGCTGTCGAACACGTATCTGCGTCCGCACCTGTCCAGGAGCTCCGCCAGGTCGGCCCCTTCCCCCTCGATGTACTCCTCGATGGACGTGTTGCCCAGCCAGTCTCCGCAGGTGAACAGCACGACGGCGTGGCTCCAGACGTCTTCTCCGAACAGGTTCAGATGGGCTTTGACGGCGTTGGAGCAAGCGCCGGTGAAGGGGACGTCCACCTCCACCAGTAAAATAAAGGCGTGGGGTCCGGGCGGGCAGTGGGTCACGCTCAGCACCAGTTCTTCTTCAACCAGTCGAGCCGTGTCACAAAGATAGTAGCTCCTGAGCCAAACCGGGGCCTTCACCAGCTGGATTCTCCTCCCTTGAACCAGGCTCGTATGCGTCACACTGCGGGCCGTTCTTCTTCCCCATTCGGACGCTTTCATGCTCTCTCTTCCCAGGATTGAGTTAGCAACGGCGTTCACCCCGAATCTCTGAGAGCCGACCAGGATGAGCCTCAGGTCTGGAGCGTCGTCTGGAAGAAAAACAGAGGTTTACATCGGCCGTAAAGTCTTCAAATGTGATCATCAGGGTTCTTTCTATGTTTTTATGACGACGAAATCAATAAACTAATGACTATACCAGGTCTAAAAGTACGACAAAGCCTGTGTTGGCCAAGAAAAAAAGGTGATATTTATGTTTTTAAATTTATTGAGGCTGTATTATTTGCATTTTCTTTAACTTCTGAGCAAAATCAGGATGAAATGATGAGCTAAGAAATGCTAAAACAATACAATACAATGCTAAACTAGGTATAAAGCTGGCTAAACTCAGAAAAAAACAGAATCTCTTACTAATCTAAACTCTAACTGCATCTAGAGCTAAATAAAGAGTAAAATAGTATCCAAGAACTGGTTAAACTGGGATTAAAACATGACTAAACTAGGACTAAACTCATTCAAGCTTTAGACTAAACAAGTAAAGCCAAGAAGTGTTTTAGGACTAGCTCTAAAGCAATGCCTTGGGTTAATTCTACATTCATTCAAAAGGCTTAAACAAAGATTAAACAAAGCTAATCAAGGTCTAAAGCAATACTAAACCACATCATACATTTAAACCAAAAACCAAATGTCAGAACAGGGTTAAAGCATGGACCGACTGAAACTAGATCTGTCTCTAAACTAGAATAAATGATGCTAAACCAGCTCTAAACCTGGACTAAGATCCAGAACAACTCAGCCTTTAGACTTAAACTAGTAAAGAATATGTTAAACAAGCGCTAAATGAGTAAGGAAATAAACAGGAGCTAAATCAAGAGCTAAGTTAAGGCTAAACTATTAGAAAAGCTAAACCAGAATCAGGAACAAAATGTAGACCAGAACTAAACCAAGGCTTAATGCTAAAACAGAGTTAAACCAGTTCTTAAATAAAGTTAAATAAGGACTAAATCTAAGAGTAAATCTATATTTTTAAGCCTCATCTTGAAGATCAGACTTAAACCTGATGCAGTTTAAGCTGGACTCACCTCTGGACACGTCTATATCCATCATCAAGGCTCTTTTTAAATAAGTTCTTGGTGTAAAGGTAAAACAAACCTCACTCCTGAATGCTCAAACAGTGACTGACAGAACCAGGAAACGTTTCTTAAATGTTGAGATCCACTGCTGCGTTCCTGTCGAGGTGTTGTACTGAAACTCGTCTCCACCCGCCACGGTAGAAACTGGTTTGGTTAGACTTCACACGAGGCATTTGACATTCTTGTTTTTTATTCAGGTCAACAACTAAATGGAGTTTTAGTGACGTTAAATTGTGTATTCAGTTATTTTTTTAGTAAAGATTAGGATCACAGGACGATATAATCTAATGTTTTTGCTTTGGTGCCACCTTCAGACCTGCCTTTAAACCCTGGAGAGACATAACGGATGAATTCAGATCTCTGTGGAGGTGTTAATGGGTCACTTTGAGAGACTACATCAGCGACGTTATGGTTTTTAGCCAAAGCACCAAGATATCTACGGTTTGATTATGTCAGTGTTTATTAAAAGTGAGACAGAGGCGTCCAAACATAATAAAGTCACACCAGAGATTGATCTTATTTAGGTTCTTTGTAAATCATGTTAAATACTGAGACAACACTGATGCAGCATTGGTTTAAAGTGAGCAATTGAACTGTCAAAAAGCCTGGGTTAATACAGATCTGTCCAAAGTCAGGTCTGTTCAGTGTTTATTTAGTTGACGAATAATTTTCATCATAGTTTTTGTCAACGACATATTTTTGCGTCAAAAAACAAAACGAAAACTATATAAAAAATAATTAATGAGAACGAAAACTCTGACTAAATGTGTCGACACTTAGGACTAGTTTACTTTCATTCAGAGAGACATTATTACTGAAGAAAGAAAAATAAAACACTGAAAATGCTTTACCTTTTATATTTTAGTGACTATTGTAGATGTAATTAACTAAAACTAATAAGAATTAAACTAAATGATGACTAAAACTCGACCAAAACACACAATAGACTGGATTTTCTCTTAGTTTTGCGTCTCTGTCTCCGTCGAGTTTTATTTTGTCGTAAAATATAGATTATAAACTCTGCATTATTACTCATTCTGACATAACGTCGCTGCAGATGTCAGTGTGTGATCTCTGTCCGTGTCGTGATGTTACGGACACTACGGCTTTAAAGCAAATGACATCATGTTTCTTTGTTTTCAGAAAAGGACGGAGAGTAAAAATCCCCAGCGGCCGATAATCCGACGGGCCTCGATACGCCGTCGCTGTCATTGTCTGGCATCATGGCCGTCAGACGCTGCTGCGCACATCGGGATTAGACCCAATCCCTGTGTGAGGCTGTAATCTGCGGCTCCTTCGCTAATGCTGCCTCCACACTATCTCTCGTGGCAAGGCATTATGGGATATTATAGTTACAGTCCTGCTCTGCCATGACGTCAGCCCACACCTAAAAGAACAGGAATAAAGAGTAAAACCACGACTGTACAGACAGATGGACAGGGACAGTATAAAAGAGATGTTAAAATCCTAACGGATCAAACTAAATCCTGTTAATTGATGTAAAAAAAAAAATAGAAATAAAAGATTAAGCAGATTGTGCACAAGAGTTGGCTCACAATTGGTTTAAAAATGATGAAAAGTTGAGCTAAAGTCCACTCAGAAATAATCTTTTGGAAGCCTTCTCATCACAAAAGTGTCAGCATTAAACAAACTGTACATGATATTATTTTTTTTTCTAGTTAAACTCCTAATAGTTTATTGTAAAAGCAGTCATTTGTCTTTATGAAGCCATCTACTGTTTATTGTAAGGGATTGTAATAGATGAGAACCTCTATTCAGGAACAGAAAACCTAGGAGCGCTCCCATTGGTCGACACTTGTCACATGACGTTCCAGGAAGTTTAATAGCTGCAGATAAAGTGTATTTTCAGCTGAATATGTCTTTTAACAGAGAAACAGCTGAAAAAAGAAAAGCATCAACAGAGAAAAGGGAGACAACGTAAAACACAGATAAATACTGTCAATTCAATCACGTAATGTTTAACGAGGAGGAGATAATTGTCGTTCTAGAAATGACTAAATGTGACTAAAATTCGGCAAAAGATAGATTTTAGGGGGATTCTGACTCAAAAATACGGTGAGAATCCAGCAGCTGAGCCAATGTTGACAGTATTTTAACATTAGGTCTGAATAGAACCATTAGAGCTCGTGTTTGAAACGTAAAAAAAAAACGCTCAATTGAAACAGTTTCTGAAGCTTTTCGAGGCTCTGGGATAAAAAAAAATGGATTTTCTTTCATGTAAAATGTACATGGTAAGTGTTAATGGACTTTAAACGACAACAGTGACTCGAGAAGCTCCAATTTTTCCGTCAATAACCTGCTGGACTCTAACGAAGAGGAGGCGACGGCTCAGTTTCAAGTGACAACCTCAAGTGTTTCTATCGATGCACTCTCCACAAATAAAAACCTGCATGGAGAGGTCGCGGGCTCTGACCTTTAACCCCAATCTGCTGGAGTGCCTCATACACAACAACCACCACTTTCTGAGGTCAGGGATCAAGCGTATTGTTTTTAATGGTAATACACATAATGGCCGCCCCATTCACAGAAACCCACATCATTACGGCCTCTTTCAGTCGGAGCGGCTCTTTCCCTCGAGACTCATTACACCGAGGAGCGTTTCTGTCGCCGTGAGAGCAATAACTCCATATTCATGCATCCGTCTTTATGAAAATTTGACTTGAACAAGCAAAAAAAAAAGAAAAAGAAATGGCATTTATTTTCTAGTTCAGGGATTAATAAAAGAGAGGGTTGTGTGTTGATACAAATAGGTTTTTTTCTTCAGGGATTTGATTAAAAAGGGGTTTATTGTTGGGTTGAAGTGTGTTTTGCTTTATTTATAACCAACAATGAACTCTTTAAATGGGATTTTATGCGTCGGAGGTGAGGACAGGGCTGTTGAAAGGCTTAGAGACGGTGGATCGGAGGAAAGGACAGGAGGAAGAGCTGAAGATGTCGGGGTTTTCTTTGAGAGAGACGAGGAGTGAGTCAATCAGAAGGACAGCTCGGGTCAGAAGTTAAAGAGATAAAGTCAGAGAGATCAGACTGAGAGGGTTTGGACATGTTCAGAGGAAAAAGAGGAGGGTCGGAAGAGGAAGAGCATCCAAACATCAAGAGAAACCCAGATTCTCTCCTAAATCATATTTCTAATAAGAAAAGTGTGCCATTTACACTTTTTTACTGCCATTTACTGTAAATATTCTGTTTGTTTCTGACTCTTATTTGTTATGTTCCTTATGTTGTTTTTATTTTTTATACTTTTCTTTATTTTTTTTATAAAATAGATATTTCTATACGTGCCCTTACTTGTATTTTTCTTAAAAACTGCACCATTTACTACTTACTGCTATTGTATGCACCAAGAGAAAGAGAAATTTCAATTCTCTGTTTGTGCTGAACATTAACAATAAAGTTGACTTTGACTTTGACTAGTACATACACCATTTAATTTTTTCCAGATATTAAACAGCCCTAAAACACATCGCCATCTCCTGGACGTTATTAAAACTCAACACAAACCTCTGCATGAACCGAGAAAGACAAAGGTGTGAATAAAGCTGGACTGGAGTGTTTCAAAGCCAATAAATCACATCAATATTTCAAATGTTAACAAAAGTATTTAGAGCAGTGCAAAATATCACAAATAAACGGTGGAAAAACCAAGCCTCTTCACACTTTGTCGATTAAAAGAGCACATCAAGCACATTAATTTTGTTTTTAATCTTATAAAGTTCACTCATTTCTGGTGTAATTCCACTGAATGTCCCTGCAGGGCTTCCGTAGCTGCTCACAATCACAACAACAGAGGGATAAGATGCAGCCAAATACTCCACTGCACCTTTAATGCCTCATGGATTCCCTTTTATTTGTCTTTTAGGACATTATGTCTCGCCATTTGAACATTTTTGACAGTAAACATGAATAGTGTTGGATATTTCAGAGGGTAGAGGTCAAATATAATAATTTTCCGTGTAAAGAGACTCACTGGTGCAACGTATTAAAGTCACAGCAAAGAAATAAAAAGGTGAGATTAGAAAATACATGAATAAAGATAAATTTTACACATTTCTACACACATTAAAACTCATCATATTCAGTATAATGTGGTAATGATGCTTTAAAATGTGTAAGGTATAGAAAGTGTATGCAATAACCCTCTGTTTATGTCCTACACTCGTTAAATATTATAATTCACACGTCTCCAGTCTCTTATTTCGGTTTAATTCTTGTTATTTTTGCTGATTTGACTTGTTTTTTTCTTCAGCGCCGTCAGCGAAGCCTCACTCATCCTCCATCACTGAGACTGAAAACCTCTGGAGAAGAGATAAGCACTCATGATCAGCTCTGAGCTCTGTCAACACTCTCTGAATGAAACAGGCCGAAACAGGAAGTGGACATTTCACAATAAAGTTCATGAGCGTGACTGAGGCTGATGAATGCATGGTTTAATAAAGAGCTCGGGTCACGAAGATTTAAATATTCTGGGAGAATGAGGGAAAATGGGTGAAAGTTTACGTTTAAAGAGGAGTAATGTTTATTAAAATATTAAAGTCAACTTCTAGCTTCAGTTTCAATGTGATCCTCGTTAAAAACTGTGTAAATGCAAAGTTTAACCAACCTTGACTTTGCTTTTCTTTTCTCTAATTATAATTTTCTATTTATATTCTGGACTTACACATTTTTATAAACTAATGTATGCTTTAATCAGTTTTATTAGTGTATTTTATTTTGTACTTGTCTTGTTTTTGTTGTCTGTGCTTTGTCTTTAAATCTGTTTGTGATGTTCTGTGTATTTTATGTAAACATCTTCCTGTATTTTTAATGTTTCTAGTTCAAATGGGAGCAGTCACTTCTTTATTTGAGCAGAACGTGGAGTCTTTGATAATGGTTCAGTTTGGTCCAGGCCGAGACCAAAAAGCAACTGTTTGGAGCAAAAAAAACAGTCTGGATGAGGTTTTAAAGTCTTATTTTTCACAGATCATAAAATATACTGATGTGAACCAACTCAGAAGTGACTGGAAACCTCCTAAAACTGATCAGAAAAGACAAACATTTCAATGAAACTAAGCAAAATGACATTAAATATAAACAATTACGAAACATTTGGTTTGCATTGGATTAGATTTATTGATCCCACAATGTGTTGGTGCAGAAATAGAAATAATAAATGTAAAAAGACAGAGTATGGAGTAAAAATAAATAAATAAATATAGAAACTAAACTTACATGGTCATTTAAAGCTTTCATCTTTTATTTATACAGTCTAAACCTTCCTGCTCTTCAGTGGAGTGTGAAATATCTCTTTAAATCTGTGTTTTATTCTGAAATCTCTCCCCGGATGTGGCATTTCCCCGTTGCCCCTGACTTTCCCAGCCCTCTCCACTCGCAGCCAGTCAGATCTCGTTCCGTGGAGCAGAGTTAAGGACCGTGTACGGCAGCTGCAGCCCGTGTGTGAGTGTCTCCGTCCGCGCTTCTCAGCCTCTCGCTTCTGCGCCACCACCGCGGACCGCGCCGGGGACCGCTGCCCGAGGAACGCAGCGCCATGGCCCGCCTGGTGCTCGAAGGGATGCCGCCGGGGCACGAGGACGACGCGGAGCTCGGGGCAGGAGCCGCGGTGATGCTCTGCCGGCGGAGGAGCAGCAAAGCCAGGCGGAGGAAGAGGAAGGAGCTGTTCGCGTTCCAGATGTGCTTCGCGGGGCTGCTGCTGGGGCTCGCGACGGGGCTCCAGTCCGCGTCAAAGGGAACAGGTAAGACGCAGCGTTTCTGGGGCACTCTTCATCCCGTTCCTGTTCAGATTTCTGCACAACGACTGCGTGTTGGTGAAGATTTCAGTCTGTTCCCTTTTGAGTTTTTGCAGAACAGCAGTTTTTCAGTGAAATAACCACAGCTTTCTGTTTCATTTTGACCCAGGAGACACTTTAAACTGTAAATATTCCCAACATTTCAGCAGAATCCCAGGAAATGGCTTCGTTTCTGAGGTATTATTTGGCTCATGAAGCAGGCGTGTGTTTTGGCTTGTCATGTGGAGTTTGTGGAAGCAGAACAACAGGCTGTTTCTGGGGAAATGTTTGGATTAAATGCATTAATTCATGTTCTTGTGTGGAGTAATGTGAGCAGAAAAGGTCTCATGCAAACACAACCAGAGCCATTGTACTGTTCTTTAAGATAAGGCTACGTTTGGGTTCGTTTTTGGTGCTGTTCTCACTGTTGTTCAGGATTAATTGACTTGTTTTGTCTTATTTTCTTATTTGGTTTACAATTAATGGTGTATTTGTGGTGACATTTTGTTTAATAATGTCTCAAATGGCTCGTGCGCTGAATCAAAATGGCCTTCCGTATAAATTTAAGGTGTTTTTTTGGGAGCTTTCAGTCTGCATTATTATAAAGCTGCATCAGTGAAACATAAATCTAATAAACTGGGATAATCCACACATTTAACTGAATTATTGATTGATGTATTAGTGAATATGATTACATGCTTTTAATCAGTAGATTTATGATGTTATTGGACAAACAACAGTGGATTCTTGTAGATTTTAGCTTCTTTTTTTAGGCACATTTGCTGCATACGTCATACTTTTAACTAGCGTTTTAAATATTACGTTTATTATGTATATTATAATACTTCTACTTAGATTGTTGGAAATAAGGCAAGCTAAAAAACATGGCTTGTTTGTTTTTAATTGTATAATATTGCAATCATCTTCATGTGACAAGCTTTTAAATGTCAATAAATAATAATCAGATGACTTTATTGTTTGGTTTTGACCCAAATCTTCAGGTGAAAGCTCCAGAACCGAGGTTTGTTTGTGAAAAAGTTCAGACTTTTAGCTCAAACGCAGGAAGTAACGGCCAATTAAACTCAAGAAGAAGAAAACAGACAGGTTTAAAAACACATAAAACACACAGATTATGTTGTATTTTGAAGCCGACCATTTCCTAAAGAGCTTTATATTGATTTAAATCATGTCTGTATTAACTCTATTTTAATAATAACATGTGTCTATAGGTCCAGCTCCAGTCTGATTATTGTATTTCTCCAGGTCAACCTTAAAATGAGACAGTGACAGTGAACGCAGCGTCAGGGAAAGTCCGATACTCTGCTTTTAAAAACTGTAAAGAAACCAAAAGATACTGAACTTAATGAAAACTGAGGAATCATTTGTGAGTTCTTAATGTGGAACTTGGTGCAGACTTTCAGAAGATAAAAACACCTTAAAACTCTGCATTTATCAAAGTATTTCAAATGAAAAACCTTCTACTTATTACAATATTCAACAAAATAATGACTAATTTCGCCAGTGTCTAATGACAAATCATATTATAGTCAATATTAAACAGATTTCAGAGGCAGTTTATGTCCAAGCGTTAACGTAAAAGCTTTGGACAAGTTGACCTTTTCAAAATAAGAGCTTCAGCCACTGTTTAAAGGACAGAATAAAGCGTGGACGAAGTGTGGAGGGTTTATCATCGTTTTAACATCAACAACATGCTCCATTTACATCTTATCTCCAGCAGCTTCATAAAGACAGCTTTGGTCATTACTTATTCTTGATCTTGATTTGTTGGTTTTGTCGGCGCTTTCATTTTTTACGAATAAACGTGGAATATAAACGATCACTGGTCTTTACTGTTGCTGTTTGACAGTATTTCCCCGACTTTTTTAACTGTGTTTTTAGTAAAAAGACAAAAGAAAAGAGGAACAGAGTGCGGGAAAGTTTGTGTGTTTGAAGAAAAGATGGACAAATGTTAAAAAGTTAGCCTCGTTATTGTTAGCATCCATTATTTTCCGACGCCGTCTGATAAAAGGATGTTATCGTATGGATATTAGAGGTCAGTATTATCTTATTTATCAAAACAATATACTAGAAAACATACAGCTATTTGGAATATAAGACATTAATCAGACAAATAAGAGTTCTAGAGCTGTTTGAGATCGATCTGTTGCTTGTGTCTGGCTCCGGCGCTTTACTCTGAAAGGAGAAAAACAACAACAACATGCCTGGGCCTGGCTTTGTGTAGCTCAACATCTGTAACTAATAATCCGCTGCAAATGGTAGCTGCTCCGACAGAATCCACTTTCTCTGCCGTGAGACTCGCTGTACGCAGATTTACAGTAGAGTACGGAACAATAACACGCTTTAATTACGGCTGAATTTGAGATTTAAACGTCTCCTGTTGGTTTTTTAGATTTCAGAGCTGTTTTTTGTTAAGATATATGCTCAGTAAAGTTCACAAAGCTGGAGTTTAGTGACTTTTTTAAGCTCCTAAATGCACCGCAGGGAATTCAGACAGTGTTTTGTTACATTCTGAAGTAAATAAGTAGCTTTAAAAGAGGAAATAAAGGCAAAAATGATAGAAAATCATTTGTGGCTTCCCATAAAAGTCCATTTTATCAACATTAACTACACTTACTCAGCTACGGAAGCTCACTATATCAATGTAGTTCATATAAGCCCTGAAGAAAAAGTATCAGGAATAATGGATTTTCTGATGGGTTTTACAAAAGTTTAATCGTCTAATTCAAAGAAGAGGAGCCTTATTCGATCTGTAATGTCATGATTTAGTGAAGTAGCAGAAAAAAAGTGCATCGTAAAACTCAGCGCTGTAGGTTTAGAAACACATTTATGAACCGATTAAACATTTAATTTAAGACGTCGCACATTTACGACGATTTTAAAATCTCAAATGTTCTTGTAAAGCCAGTGTAAAAATGAAATTAAGTAGAAAGTACAGATATTTGCTCTAAAATGTAGTGGAGTCAAAGTCAAGTAAAGTATTTTTACTGATAAACGAGAACAGTGCAGTCTACTTTGTTGATTTATGCAAATTAACCACATTATTTATACAGCACTATTCATTCAGCTTAATGCAACTCAAGATGCTTCACAAAATAAAATCATTAAACACAATATTCACAACAGTTTAAAAACAGTGGTAGCTTTGTTTCACTTTATTTCACTCAATAAAATAGAAAAGAGTAAAACAAATGTATAAAATAAATCAGTAGATAAATAAATAAATAAATAAATAAAAATAAAATAAAATAAAATAAAATAAAATAAAATAAAATAAAATAAAATAAAATAAAGTGAGATAAAATACTATATAAAAGCCAGACTGAATAAATAAGTTTGAGGCGACCTGGGTTCGATTCTGGCTTGGGTTCTTTGCCAAATGTCTTCACCTTTTTCCTGTCTGTCTTTGTCAAATAAAGGCACAAAAAGACAAATTTAAAAAGAAAAAAAAAATGATATCAAGGTTTTCTTTTCTAAGTGAAGGTCTGTACATTTTCAGTAGCGTCTGAAATAGTCGTCTCTGGTTTTATTTGTTCCACTAGAAGCTGAAGAACAGTAGTAGTCCTCTGTTCTCGTAAATAAATATAGAATATAATCATGAATCATGTTTGGCGTAAATTGTGCTGATGATTTTTCCGTGTGGCTCACCTCTGAGTCGGCTGTAGTTAGTCCTCGTGAGTTCTGAGAAGCATTAGTGTCACTGCTCTGTCTCTGAAGACCTCGCTTTGTTCCTGACTCCACAGTTTGTTCTCGTGAGAAAACGGGTCACTCCGGGTCACGGACCGGTTTCTGGAAATAAAAGTACTTCTTTCTTTTGGTGTTCCTCACAAACAGTTTAGGTAAAGGTTTGATTATAGTTTAGACGTGTTTTTTTTCCTGCTTTTTGTCTTATTTTACTAAACTTTACTCTTAACTATTTTGTTCTGGGCTCAGTCTTGGTTCATTGTTGGATTATATCATTTGTTCTTGCTTTATTTCTTGTTTTGTTCTAGAATCAGGCCAAAATGAATCCTCATTTCGTCCTTTTGTCCTTGATTTGTTTGTGTTTAGACCTGGCTTTAGTCCAGTTCTGACTTTGTCCTTTTTACATCATATTTTATACAGTTCTTTTTTTAGGTTTTGTGCCAGAAGGAGAAATGTTTACTGTCACAAATAGAAGCGAGAAGAAAAATAAAACCAGTTTGTTTAAGGATATTCTCACTCTGATTGCATTTGTACACATCCAAATATGAGAATGAAAGGACTGTTCTTCATAAATAATATTATTATATTAATGGCATCATCCTAAACCTAAATTCACCTAAAAAACCTGAAGAGTTGGAAGCTGTGTGATGGATTGTTGTTGTAAAAATACAGTTTCAGAGAACATTTGTTCCATCAACGACCTTAAAAGCACAACACAGACGTATTCTTACTCCATAAATACTTGTATTCTAGACTTTTGTTCATCTTTTCCATAATTTCTTATTCATTTGATGTGTTTTTCTTTGAGGACGCTCACGTGGACCTGCACTCTTCTCTTTACATCCGTCCATTTGTGTCCCGCTCGTACATTTACCTCTAGGAAAGGTAAACCGCGGCCAGAGTGCTGTTACGGGACACGGATTAGTCCTTTTGAACAACCAGCTGCTATTATGTCCGTGTTTTAATGCCATTGAGCCCGAGTCTGTCCATCTGCGTCCCTGAAAGACGCAGCAGACAAATGGTCATGTTATAGACGCTAATGGAGCCGTACGCAGGACCCGCCCGGCTTTAGTCTCCGGATGATCGTGTTATGTAACGTAAAGCTCTCTGTGGTCTTCGGAGGGTCCCCCGTCCCGCTGCACGCCACGGGACGCTGGGACTTCAGAGGCCCGGGGACACGGAGCTGAGTGCACAGAGACGGGACGGGGTCAGAGGGGTCGGCTGGAAGGACGCTCCGAGTGACAGCGCTAAAGTTCACATGAGTCACAAATGAGTTCCTGCGTTTTGGGCTTTTTTCCTCAGAATTAATTCAACTTAACAGAGATTTTGTGAAAGAATCAGGGCTAAATCTGGACAAAAGTGAGCCCCTTTTTCACATGGTTCTCAGTAAATTACCCGGAACACATTATTATATGCTCCTCGTCACCAGAACATCACTGTGTCAGCTCTTTTCACACTCGACCCGACAACAGTGAGAATATCAGTTCCTAAAACAACCTGTTGGGGGCAGTAATGAGATCAGAAGAGTCTAAAAGTCTAAAACAATAAAAGTTATTTTTTAGCAAATGTAAAGAAAAAGTCCCGGATACGAAAAAAAGACAATAAACACTACAAATTCGGGCCTGTGGCGGGTCTTATACAACATGGTCTTTTTGGGCAAAGGATTTTTACGTTGCAATACCTCGAGAGGCCACTAATCAAATTGGTGCCAACTTTTTCTGAAAATTAATCGCCTGCTGAAGTTTTTTCTATTGCTTCTTTTTGGGTCATTTAGATTGTTAATGTAAATGCGTTTGTTAACATCAGTCTTCTCAGTGAATTCTCTGCAATATCACCAGGTCTGGACAGATTTACCGGGTTCTTAATCAGTTCTGTGTCTTTTAACGTGAAACTGTTCTGGTAAAATACAGGAAAATTGCTGGAAAGACTGCATTTTAATTGGAATTGAGCAGGTTTTATATGGATGTGAACAGGTTTTACTTGTACCTGAACCGGTTTTAGTTGGATTTGAGCTGGTTTTAGTTGGATTTCAACAGGTTTAAGATGGATTTTAACAGATTTTACTTGGATTTGAACAGGTTTTAGATGGATTTGAGCAGGTTTTAGTTGTGTTTGAACAGGTTTTAGATGGATTTCAACAGATTTTACTTGGATTTGTGCTGGTTTTAGTTGGATTTGTGCAGGTTTTAGGTTCCCTTCTTCCTAAAACCAGCCTAATACACCTTTAAAAAAAACTTTAAACTTTAAAAAACACGTTGAATATTTTTTCGCCTTGTTATTTTTCAAGGGCTCCTCTGGTTTTTTTTCTTTTTTTCTTCCTGCTATTGTCTAATTGTCTTTTATTATAGTTTATGACATGAATAAATATAGATGTATGCTCTGTTTCTGCTCACTAAGGCAAAAATCAGCTGCATTCAATCATCTTTGCATAATTTAACAGCTCTGTGCATTTGATATTTGTGATATTCAGTGTGTCCTGAGATTAAGTTATATTTTTGCAGGTTTTATTTGGACTTGAACAGGTTTTACTTGGACTTCAACAGGTTTTAGATGGATTTTAACAGATTGTACTTGGATTTGTGCAGATTTTAGTTGGATTTTAACAGGTTTGAGATGGATTTAGGGGCATTTGTGTAACACCTTCTTCCCAAAAGCCTGTTAAAAAAAACATTTTTTCCCTTTTTATTTTTCAAAGGCTCCTCTTTTGTTTTAGTTTTTTTTCTTCTTTTTTCTTCCAGATGTTGTATAATTGTCCTTTATTCTAGTTTATGAAATGAATAAACATAGATTTCACTTCTTTAACACCCAGTCCTATGATTATATTTTTGTCCAAGTCAAAAATCTCATGATATAATCTTTGCATAATTTAACAGCTCTGTGCATGTGATATTTGTGATATTTCCAGCGTGTCCTGAGTTTAAAATAAGCGGTGACACCTCTGGCTCTGTTGATTACCCCAGCGTTAGCCTCCGTCCCGCGGGTCACGTGACCTGCTGTGGCTGGAAGTGTCAGTGTGTGGGATGAAGAGTCAGCTCCTCGTTTTATGTTGGAACAGAGAGCGTCAGGTGTGACTCACTCAAAGGCTTCAGTGTGTGTTCAGAGAGTGGGCCGCGGTCTGTTATTGAACACTGGCATTAACCCCACGGGAGGCCTCCCCCCACTCACTTTATACAGACACAGAGTCCACTCAGAACCAGAGAGGCTCAGGGACAGCACCGGACTCAGGCCCGGCAGGTCCGCTGGAATAATATGATGGAAATGATGCATTTAGCTGATTATAGATTGGGTTTTAGTTGGATTTGAGCAAGTTTTAGTTGGATTTAAACAGTTTTTCTTGGATTTGAGCAGGTTTTAGTTGGATTTGAACATGTTTTAGTTGGATTTGAGCAGGTTTTAGATGGATTTGAGCAGGTTTTCGTTGGATTTGAGCAGGTTTTAGTTGGATTTGAGCAGGTTTTAGTTGGATTTGAGCAGGTTTTAGATGGATTTAAACAGGTTTTAGTTGGATTTGAGCAGGTTTTAGTTGGATTTGAGCAGGTTTTAGTTGGATTTGAGCAGGTTTTAGATGGATTTAAACAGGTTTTAGTTGGATTTGAGCAAGTTTTAGTTGGATTTGAACAGTTTTTCTTGGATTTGAACAGGTTTTAGATGGATTTTAGCAGGTTTTAGATGGATTTGAGCAGGTTTTAGATGAATTTTAAAAGGTTTCATTTAGATATGAACACGTTTTAGATGGATCTAAACAGGTTTTACTTGGAAATGAGCAGTTTTAGATGGATTTGTACAGGTTTTCGACGGATTTGAACATATTTTGCTTGGATTTTAACAGGTTTTACTTGGATTGTACAGGTTTTAGTTGAATTTGAAAAGGTTTTATATGGATTTGTTCAGGTTTTCGATGGATTTGAACATATTTTACTTGGATTTTAACAGGTTCTACTTGGATTGTGCAGGTTTTAGTTGAATTTGAAAAGGTTTTAGATGGATTTGTTCAGGTTTTCGATGGATTGTGACAGGTTTAGATGGATTTGAACAGGACTGTTGTAAAAGAAAATGTTTACCAGTGAGTGAATGTCCTCTGATCCTCCACAGACCTTTTCCTCCAGTACATCCGTTCTTTTCTGCCTCCAATCCCACAGTTCACTTGATCCTGACACAGATTTACTCCTGAACCCAGTCCATTTAATCAACAGCTCTGATTGAAACGGAGAGAGACCACCCTTTGCCCCTCTTCTCTCTCATTCTCTCTTTCTCTTACATAACACTGATCCCATTCCCCGGCGCTGATTAAATAATTAGCCGGCCCTCCTTCTCATTTCAAATGCACAATGAGCCGCGGAGAGCAGCGTTTTTCCGCCGAAGCGTCACATCCTCGACGCAGTGTAACATGTAATCTGGAGCCTCCCCCGCGGTTCAAAGTGTCGCACAGCCAGCCACATTCATTATTCATGTCGGGATTAAATTAAACATGGATAGAGACCTCCGCAGAGCCACAGGTTCCTCTCCATGTCTTCATTATTAAGGCATCCTCAGAGAACCGCAGTGTTGTTTTAATGGTGTTATGTGAATGAAAAGGACGTGTTTCTAGCACATTATTTCCCTGAATTTAAATATATTTAATATGTTTCTGCCTTTTTCACCATAGTATTCCATAAACTCACGACCTTCATCAATTATCACTTTTCGGATCAAGTCCAAATCTGCCGCAGTTCCACGTCCACATAGTTCAAGATATCAATTTAAATTTTAATCAGGTTTGAGATGGACTTGAACAGTTTTCAGTAAGTTTTGAACAGGTTTTAGATGGATCTGAACAGGTTTTAGTTAGATTTGTGCAAGTTTAATTGGATTTGTGTGTGTTTTAAATGGATTTGAGCAGGTTTTAGATGGATTTAAACAGGTTTTAGTTGGACTAAACGGTCCAAAGTGTCACTTTTAATCAGCCCTTTGTTTTCTTTAAAAGGAGTTTGTTGAAAAAAGGAGGAAAAAGAGAACAAAACTTGGCCTCAAAATGGCTGACTTCCTAGTCGTTTAGTTTAGAGTTTAGCATTAGCTTAGCTGTGACTTCAGCGTCAGGACGACAATTATCTCCTCCTCGTTAAACATTACGTGATTGAATTGACAGTATTTATCTGTGTTTTACGTTGTCTCCCTTTTCTCTGTTGATGCTTTTCTTTTTTCAGCTGTTTCTCTGTTAAAAGACATATTCAGCTGAAAATACACTTTATCTGCAGCTATTAAACTTCCTGGAACGTCATGTGACAAGTGTCGACCAATGGGAGCGCTCCTTTTTGGAGCATGTGATTGTCCAAGGTTTTCTGTTCCTGAATAGAGGTTCTCATCTATTACAATCCCTTACAATAAACACTAGATGGATCAGAAAGACTGTTTTTACACAAATGATTGACCATTTTTCCAACAGTAGAAGAAAAGAATATCAGGTAGCGTCTTTTTAAATGACTATGAACCCCTCAGACTTGGTCCAGACTAAAGTTCCTTTTTGAATTCAGCCTCCGTTCGTCCTCGGGGATGGACTGATCTTTTCTCCCAGAATACACTCGTCTGGAGCTAAAAACAGCTGGTGATAAATTAGCTGGAGCGTTTTCGGGAGGTCATCAGAACGAGTGCATCGGTGATACAGACACAGACAATAGCTCTTAATGTTTAATCAGAGGCCGTCCCGCCGCGGCTCATCCATCAAAAGGACGCGCTGTTTATGAATGTCTATATGATTTGATGATGAGCGGCGACGAAGGGCTCGCGAGGACGATAAAGCGGCTGTTAACAGAATGAGGACGGACGCCAGACAAGGACGAAACGCAGCACGCACCTGTGAAATTAAAATCCTCTAAGCTCCCGGTCGGACGCAGTGAGGGGTCTTTGGTGAAAAGGGACGTCTGAGCGATAAAAGGCAGAGGTTAGATTTCAAAGAGAGCAATAACCACATAAAGACACAGTGGACATGCAATATTCTGGTAATAAAATTAACTTATGAGTCATTTGGAAGGGCACAGTGAAAATATCATCAACTGGTCAGACAGCAGGACAAATCAGATTTATTATATGAACAGTCTGCTCCTGTTGACTTCATAGAATAATCATTAAATTATGGTGACTGATTACACCCTACATATGCTCTGCAATTACAGCTTCTGCAACTGCAAAACCATTCGTCAAGTGGTGTCTTTAACTAAGTGGATTTATCTGTTAATGAAGAATATTGTTCTCTCTCTACTGCCTTTCATTCATGTTTTTAATCATTTGGGAATCACTTCTAGTTAGAAAAATGGTTTAAACACAAATAGTTTATTGTAAAATCAATCATTTGTGAAAAAACAGTCTTTCTGATCCATCTACTGTTTATTATAAGGGATTGTAATAGATGAGAACCTCTATTCAGGAACAGAAAACCTCCAAAAAGCAATTTAAAAATCAAATTCATCTAAAAAACCAGTTCAAATCCATACAAAACTTGTTAAAATCCATCTAAAACCTAAAAATCTGTCTAAAACCTGTTCAAAATCAACTAAAAACTGCTGAAATCCAACTAAACCCTCTACAAAACCAGCTAAAACTGCTTTAAATCCAACTAAAACCTATGCAAATCCAACTAAACCCTGTTCAAATTCATCTAAAACCTGGTCGAATCCAACTAAAACCTGTTTAAATTCATCTAAAACCTGGTCAAATCCAACTAAAACCTGTTAATTAAATTAAATCATGTTCTGTCAATTCAATCACGTAATATTTAAGAGGTTCCTCGGCTGCTTTTGGAGGAGAGTAGAGTCTAAAAAAAGAAATTCAGGAAGTGGAGCTTTATTGTTTGGTCTAATTTGTTTCTAAATAGCTTCGGTCTCTAAAGCAGCGTTAATAAAACCCAACCTTCTTCCATCTCAGTCCCGTCTCTGTCTCGTCTAATGCTTCTCTGTTTGTTTGGCTCATTGTTTTGTGGGTAATCACAGATCAGAACAGGCTCTGTTCGAGGCTTACTGTTTTGGAGCAGTGTTTATTATCCACTGTAATAAAACCCACCACTTTTGGAGGATTTAATTTAATGCTTGGAAACACCGTCCAAATCCATCCAAAAACAACCGACAGAAATCATCTCGGGTTCTGTCGAATCAGAAGAAAAGTGATTAATGTTGAATTTCTGGACGGGTTCAGGGTCAGATCTTGGTTTAAAGTGTTGCAGCCGTTACGTAGTGATGTAGATAAGTAACAGAATAGGCCCTCAAGGCTTTCAGTAGGTCTCTGACGGATGGAACGGCAGTGACATTATCCATTTGGTGGATCTCTCTGGCATTAGGAAACTAATTTGAAAGACTCAATTAACATTTGCAAATCCAAAAACTATGACCTATCCCTTGTTTCCATGACAACAATACTTCACAACAGTAAAGTGAGTCCGATTTAATGCATTTTCTGACACTCTACTTTCAAACAAAAGGCTGCAGCTCGACTGAGTGCTTTTGACTCTGTTAAAAGAGAGATTCTCCACACTTTGTCCTGCGTCTCATTGTCTTTCTGTGTCGATTGTCATAAATCCCAGCTGGATACAAAGACGCAGCCAGTGTTCGTTTGTTCCAGTGATACGTGAGGCTCTCGGCACAATGTGACTGCTCAGAGCCTTTGTTTGTCACAGAAACACAGAAACTCCCAGTGTTTCTCTGTTACAGGTGTGTTTCCATCTGATCTAAAGCAAATGTTGAGCTGATGTTTCAAATGTACGTCACCTGCTCCAAAAGGTGATTGAAGCCGTTGTGGAATAATCAGTCGCATCATCACATCATCCTTTCAATCAGAGACAGTTTCACATTGATAAGACTAAACACATCCTGCCACATGTTTCTCACAGAATCAGAAATGTATCTTAATCATAGAGAATCCATTGAATTTTCACAGCATCCTTTCAAACAAACCTCAGTCCGTCTTTGAAACTTGACCACATTTCTCTTTTTTTTCCTCTTTTTTCTGTTCTTATAAATGCCACTCAACTTGACGCCTCCTGTCATTAACTGGAGCTGAACTGTACCCACAGTGCACTGGGCTTCTCTAATGGCGTGACGTGTTCAGATTAAAGACCGTTGGAACAAGACTCATGCACAAAGTGACGGCCTGAAACACAAGAGTGCATTTGTGCAGCTTTACAGAATTAATCTAGAATCGTTAACATTTTTACATCAATGACTCTCAAATCAGCCTTGACTGACTTTAAAATAAATAAATTATCATGATTTTTTTCCCCATTTTTCAGACAATTCATGATTTTGATCTTTTTTGTCCAACAAGGTAATATTTTGTATTTTTTTTTGCCTTCGTAGAGCATCAGGCATCTGTCAAAACTGAATTTATTGAAAAGAAGCAGCTGCAATGTCAACGCCTTAACAAAAAACAAACAAACAAACAAGCCATCCTGCTAGTGCTGTTATCTAATTTAACAAAAGCAGAGAATAATAATAGAGACATACCTGTGTTTGTCTTGAATTAAAGCGGTTAAAATGTTAACCTTCGCCCAAAAGCAGCGACCAAAACACAAAATAACAACAGCAGCAGAAGGTTGCATTACCCTCAGAGAGAAAAGAAAGTGGTTTAGGTTAAACACTTTCTAGTTTGTCCCCTCTCTGTCTCCATAGATGATGTCTAATATGATTTCCGCTGCACAAAGCCTTGTTAAAAGACGTTAAAAGTTCTCCAATTGTGGCTAATTTGCATAAATCAATAAAGTACGTCGTCGCTGCAGATACTACACTGTTTCTGTTGATCAGTTTCTGTAATATGATGCTTTCTTTGGTGATTATTAGTGTCTTTATCGTCTTCAAAGACTTTACTGGAGCTGCTCTGGAGCTATTAAATTTGATTCATGAAGACGATGTGGCTGTTTTTAATCGTCCAAAATTACAAACAAGCAACATATGCAGTGGTTTTAATGAATAAAGCTTGGAACGAGTTTATGTCCATTTTTGATTGAACTCTTTTTGACGGAGACAAAATCCGTCTTATTGAACTGCACAACGTTTTATCCAATATTTGAGGAAATAATTGCCTTTGCCTTTCAACATCTGCTCCACACAAAGAACCAAGCTGCTTCATTTTGGATCAGTCACCATCTTTTTTGTTTACAGCTTTATTAATATTACTAATTATACATGCGTTTTTGTCTCAGTATCGTCCACCTCTGTCCTGTCCTGATGTCTCAGTCCTGGTTGTAAATCTCTTTGAACTATAAATAGACTGGAGCGCAGTAAAAGTCCTCATTACATTAAGATTGATGAGCTCAGCAGTGTCTGTCAGCGGCCTCCACGTCTCCGTCCAGAGGAGGCTCTACCGGCTCTGGGGACGGAGCTGGGGACAGAGCTGGAGACAGAGACGGAGCTGGAGACGGAGCTGGAGAAAGAACTAGAGATGGAGGTGGAGACAGAGCTGGAGACGAAGCTGGAGACAGAGACAGAGCTGGAGACGTAGCTTGCGCTGGAGACGGAGCTGGAGATGAAGCTGGAGATGGAGCTGGAGATGAAGACGGAGCTGGAGACAGAGCTGGAGACAGAGCTGGAGACGGAGCTGGAGACGGAGTTGGAGACAGAGACGGAGACGGAGCTGGAGACAGAACTGGAGACAAAGTTGGAGACAGAGACGGAGCTGGAGACAAAGCTGGAGACAAAGCTGGAGACGGAGCTGGAGACGGAGCTGGAGACGGAGTTGGAGACGGAGCTGGAGACAAAGCTGGAGACGGAGCCGGAGACGTAGTTGGAGACAAAGCTGGAGATGTAGCTGGAGAAAGAACTGGAGACAGAACTAGAGACAGAGGTGGAGACAGAGCTGGAGACGAAGCTGGAGACAGAGACAGAGCTGAAGACAGAACTGGAGACGGAGTTGAAGACAGAACTAGAGACAGAACTAGAGACAGAACTGGAGACAGAACTAGAGACGGAGCTGAAGACAGAACTAGAGACAGAACTAGAGACAGAACTAGAGACGGAGCTGAAGACAGAACTAGAGACAGAACTAGAGACAGAACTAGAGACAGAACTAGAGACAGAGACAGAACTAGAGACGGAGTTGGAGACGGAGTAGTTTTCCCAGCGGTCGTTTGAGTCCATGTGATCTCATTCAGAGATGGATGTAGGTTGGCGCCTATAGATTATAATCTAGGTTATGTGTTGTTGCAGGAGAATCCAACAAAAGAACAGGCTTTAGTTCAGTGTTGGACAGGACTCTGAGTAAACAGGACACTTGTTAAAAACATGAGTCGCTGTAATGCTTTGTAAGATCCTCCTGCAAAGACACAAAGGACGAGGACAAACAAGACAAATACACAACAATAAAGAAGTTAAACCCAGTCGAACCTGCCCCAAATATGTGTCTTCAACGAAACAGAAATCATCAGATCATTCATGAGTGGATCCTAAAATAAAGCAGCTGATGAAAGCCTTTCGGAGCTAAGCACAGAATAAACAGGAATATTTTCAAACCAAAAAACTGAGACGCTTAAATTTTATTGTAAATCCAACGACAGTGAATCAACAAATGAAAAATAACACACCAGAAAATAATAAAAAACATGAACTGATAAAAACCAATCATTATTGAGCTACAGACCTGAGGAACACTGTTGGTCTTTTTCTATTGGTTAATATTGCTGTTGCCGTGGTAACTCTGTGATTGACACACAGACAAATGAGTTTTAAGTTTTACTTTTGGGTAAAAAAAAAAGGACATTTGGGACAGAAAGAGGAAAAAAATCAGGACATTTTAGTGTTTTTGTAGAAAGCTGCTTATTTTAACAAGAATCATCTGAAAAAATGAGACCTTAAGACGTGATCTAGTCATTATAATGAAGGATTTTAATAGATGAGAATGATCAGTCCACAGCAGGATTTTGTCCAATCACAGCTCACTTCAGGTAAAAAGGAGCGCTCCCATTGGTCGACACTGATGTCAACAACGAAGGAACAAGGAAATAAACCAAGGAAATGGGTTATTCTGTTGGAAATACGTCTTATTTTACAGAGAAACAGCTCAAAAAAGATCAAATTGGACAAACGTGGAGTAAATGAAACATGGATAAATGTTACGTTAAATGTGTTAAATGTAATTGTTACTAATTTCTAAGTTTTCCGGCCTCCATCTTCTTCTGTGTTTGTGAACGTGGGTTAAACTCCAGACAGTGTTGGGTTTGTTTGTTCTGGAGACGTCCCTGATCCATCAAACGGCCGTGGGACGTTCACTTCCATCGATTTATTGACGTCTCGTCGCTCAGCGTGGGGTAAAGTGTAGTTGCCACGACAACAACCTGCATCAGACAAATATTTGGGCGAAAGATCAATGGAGACTCACAACATTAAGTAACTCTGTTTATCGACTGGTTTTAACTTGTCTTTAGAGACGGGCTTAGATCCAGCTACAATTTACTGGGTTATGTTTGGGTTATGTTTGAGTCTAAAACAGGTAAGAACTGTGTATGATCCATTAGACCAGTAAGTCCAGGTTTTAGTTGGATTTGAACAGGTTTTAGTTGGATTTAAACAGATTTTGGTTTGATTTAAACCAGTTTTAGTTTGTTATGAAAAGGTTTTAGTTGAATTTGAGCCATTTTTAGTTGGATTTAAAGAGGTTTTAGTTGAATTTGAAGACGTTTTAGATGAATTTAAAGAGGTTTTAGTTGAATTTGAAGACGTTTTAGATGAATTTAAAGAGGTTTTAGTTGAATTTGAAGAAGTTTTAGATGAATTTAAAGAGGTTTTAGTTGGATTTGAATAAGTTTTAGATGAAATTAAAGTGGTTTTAGTTGGATTTGAACAGGTTTGAGTTTAACTTGATCAGGTTTTAGATATATTTGAAAATATTTTGTATGGATTTGAACAGTTTTTTAGATGAATTTGACATGAATTGAACCTGTATTTGAGTATTTTTTTTCAGATGTGCAGTAACAGACTGTTGTGGGTGATGCTGATTTAAAATGAAAACCCACAAACCTTTATAACCTTTAACGATGAATAAATGACTGAATATTGAGGAAATAGCCTTACACTTCTTGTTGCTGCTGCTTTGACTAATATAATAACTAATCCACACCAGTCCCTTTCCAGTTTTGACACTTATTATCACTGTCCATTTGTCTCTCCTTTGTGCCTCTAAAAGCACCACTGAAGCCTGTTTAATCCCTGAATCCTAAGTGGCTCTTGTCTGCGGTCGCTGATGAAGACTCTTCTCTGACTGAGCTTTTCCGGCAGCGATTAGCCTTTTGTCAAAGTGAACAATGCAAACACAATCAGAGCGATATTCACCTGCACGAACCGGGGCCGCGCGAACCCATTAGCTTTTAATTACAGCCTCAGATTAACCACACTCCACACCTCAGCCTCTGCGTGTTCACAAAGCTCAGATTAGACAGAACTAACATCCAATAGACTAATATTCACCTCCACAAAGAGACCGTCGTATCTGCTCGAGTTTCTCTGGAGTCGGATCGTCTCCAGAGGCGTCTCCGGTAAAGCTCAGCTGATTACAAATGAGTTTCCAATCAGATATGTTATTTTCAGACAGAAAATAACTCTGGGCTCGAGGATTTGTTATTTGTTTTGTTAAATTAGATGTTAGTGGTCTAAGTGATGATTGCAATTGCGGTTAACCAATAATAATAATCATAATTAAAGAGTTCATCTACTTCAGTGGAAATAAAATCCTGGGCACAAGACACTGTTATTTAGTCCTGAGTCACATTTTGTCCAATTCCATTCCTTTAGTTGGATTTTATTTGGTTTTGAACAGGTTTAAGTTGGATTTGAACTGGTTTTAGATGGATTTGCACAGGTTTTAGATGGATTTGCACAGGTTTTAGATTTATGTAAACAGTTTTTAGCTTGATTTGATCCAGTTTTTGTTAGATTTGAACAGGTTTTAGTTGGATTTGAACAGATTTTAGCTGGATTTGAACAGGATTTGGTTGGAATTGAATAGGTTTTGGTTGGATCTGAGCAGGTTTTAGATTTATTTCAGTAAAATAAACACTGGGCAGAAGACCTTATTTAGTCACGCTTTGTCTGAATACATTGCTTTACTTGGGTCTAAACAGGTTTTATACAGATTTGAACAGGTTTTAGTTTTATTTGAGCAGGTTTTAGTTGGATTTGAACAGGTTTTAGTTGGATTTGAACAGGTTCTAGTTGGATTTGATCAGGTTTTAGTTGGATTTGATCAGGTTTTAGTTGGATTTGACCAGGTTTTAGTTGGATTTGATCATGTTTTAGTTGGATTTGATCATGTTTTAGTTGGATTTGATCAGGTTTTAGTTGGATTTGAGCAGGTTTTAGTTGGATTTGACCAGGTTTTAGTTGGATTTGATCATGTTTTAGTTGGATTTGATCATGTTTTAGTTGGATTTGATCAGGTTTTAGTTGGATTTGATCATGTTTTAGTTGGATTTGATCAGGTTTTAGTTGGATTTGATCATGTTTTAGTTGGATTTGATCATGTTTTAGTTGGATTTGATCAGGTTTTAGTTGGATTTGAGCAGGTTTTAGTTGGATTTGATCATGTTTTAGTTGGATTTGATCATGTTTTAGTTGGATTTGATCAGGTTTTAGTTGGATTTGATCAGGTTTTAGTTGGATTTGATCATGTTTTAGTTGGATTTGATCATGTTTTAGTTGGATTTGATCAGGTTTTAGTTGGATTTGATCAGGTTTTAGTTGGATTTGATCATGTTTTAGTTTTATTTGAGCAGGTTTTAGTTGGATTTGATCAGGTTTTAGTTGGATTTGATCAGGTTTTAGTTGGATTTGATCATGTTTTAGTTGGATTTGATCAGGTTTTAGTTGGATTTGATCAGGTTTTAGTTGGATTTGATCAGGTTTTAGTTGGATTTGATCATGTTTTAGTTGGATTTGATCAGGTTTTAGTTGGATTTGAGCAGGTTTTAGTTGGATTTGACCAGGTTTTAGTTGGATTTGATCATGTTTTAGTTGGATTTGATCATGTTTTAGTTGGATTTGATCAGGTTTTAGTTGGATTTGATCATGTTTTAGTTGGATTTGATCAGGTTTTAGTTGGATTTGATCATGTTTTAGTTGGATTTGATCATGTTTTAGTTGGATTTGATCAGGTTTTAGTTGGATTTGAGCAGGTTTTAGTTGGATTTGATCATGTTTTAGTTGGATTTGATCATGTTTTAGTTGGATTTGATCAGGTTTTAGTTGGATTTGATCAGGTTTTAGTTGGATTTGATCATGTTTTAGTTGGATTTGATCATGTTTTAGTTGGATTTGATCAGGTTTTAGTTGGATTTGAGCAGGTTTTAGTTGGATTTGATCATGTTTTAGTTGGATTTGATCATGTTTTAGTTGGATTTGATCAGGTTTTAGTTGGATTTGATCAGGTTTTAGTTGGATTTGATCATGTTTTAGTTGGATTTGATCATGTTTTAGTTGGATTTGATCAGGTTTTAGTTGGATTTGATCAGGTTTTAGTTGGATTTGATCATGTTTTAGTTTTATTTGAGCAGGTTTTAGTTGGATTTGATCAGGTTTTAGTTGGATTTGATCAGGTTTTAGTTGGATTTGATCATGTTTTAGTTGGATTTGATCAGGTTTTAGTTGGATTTGATCAGGTTTTAGTTGGATTTGATCAGGTTTTAGTTGGATTTGATCAGGTTTTAGTTGGATTTGACCAGGTTTTAGTTGGATTTGACCAGGTTTAAGTAGTAAAACCCTGAGTCAGGTTTGGTCCGTTCTCTGGTGCAGTTCAGAGGAACACAGCTGATTACGTAACTGTGTTTCTGAAGCTGTTTCTGCTTCACAGAATCCATTTGGACAAAAATGTTGGAGCCGTTTGTCAGAGTCCCTCGAACAAAACCATGTCCCAAAAGTGACCGCTGAAAAATGCAACATGGGGCAGTGTTCTGTTAAAAAAATACTGTCTCTGTTTGGATGGGTTCCTCGGTCAGTCTTGTTTATGTGCAGTGTTTTAATCTAATTCATATTATTACATTATTCATTAATTCATAATAATAAACCCAGTGGAAATAGGTCATATCATAAAATGTGTAAATATTATGAAACATAAATGCACTTCTCCTCCATTTTGTCCCTTCTGGGCAGCTGTGGAAATAGAAAGTGACTCAACTAATGTCTTTTTTCCAGTTTTATGGAGCTTCAGAAACATATTTCCAGAGACTGACAAATGCTTTTAGTGTTAACACTTTATTCTGAGGTTCCACTGAAAAAAGAGCTTTGAGAAATAAGATGATAATGTTTAACCTGACTCCAACAGATTGAACTGCTCCACAGAACATAGTTTCACAGAACCATCTGAAGGCTCCTGATCAGAGAGTTTGAAAAAGGGAGGTACCTTCTGTCGAAAACCTGGAGGTGATTGGATTCTTTAACCACTCTTTGTGCGTCTCTCAAAGAAGAAATACTCTCTACTTCTGATAAAAGATGGATTTACGTGAGTTTGTAAACTCCCAGATCTCGTTTTAGGTCAGATAAGGTTAGATAATGTTTGTAAGTAAACTGTGGAGCAGAGACCGAGTCCAGCTCCAGTCCCACTGAGCCGTTTATGTTCGAGCTCCACAAGAACCACATTGTGTTTACTGCAATTCAAGATTTTTATTTAACATTTGTGTCCAGACACATTGTAATTCTCATGAAGTCAAGTTAAAAGTTTAGTTTAAAATAAAGTACTTAAACACTATAAAGAAATAACAAAAAAGACACGACCATAAATAAAATGATCAGTGTAAAGTACAAGGCAACATTTATTTGAGGTAAAACAATGGGTCTCTAAGGAACAACAAAGACTGCTATGATTAGTATTTGAGGATTTTGAAGCTTTTCCAGATTATACTGTATTATTATTATTTATCCTTAAATACACAGAATAATACAGCCCTTTTTGGTCTTTTTATTATAGGAATAATAACAAAGCATTATAAAGAGCTTCGTGCTAAAATCTCATTAGCATTAAGCTACTGTTTACACCACAACCATATAATGATGTGAAAACAAGCTATATTCCCCCCTATATTCTTCTGCCAAAAAGAGAAGAATAGGATTAGCATCACTTCTGGAATAACGCTGGCTCCTGCTCCGGTTCATACTGAAAAAAAGCAATGACAGTGAACGGAGCCGATCTTCTGGACTTGTTTGGTTTTTAATTTGACCCTCGTGACCTTTCCCGCAGACAGATGCAGTCCGTCCCGGAGCGCTACGCCTTGTCTTTTCAGATGAACGGCCCGCGCTCTTCACGTGTCACATGCGATAAGCAGCGGCCCGTCAGCGGCGTCCGTCACAGTGTCACCGCCCGGACGCCTTACATAAGTCCCTCATGAAGCCCACGTCAGTCAAACTCAGCGGGAAAGAAATAACGGGGCCCAACACGGCTCCGCTTTAATTATGAAGATGAATAATGTGCTGCAGCGAAGAAGAGGAGGGACATGCAAATGAAGAAATACATTTGCATTGTCTACATTCTGCTTTAATATTGAGCTTTACTGGACCACTCTCTTTTTCCTCCATTGTGTTTTGGTCTAAAGCCAGTTTATTATTTCAGTCACATCCAGAGAAATATATTCTTTAGACCTGGTTTTGTCACAGGTTAGAACTGATGATCTCAGGAATAACCTTCCTGGCAATGGGATTGTCCATTTCTCACTGAAAAATAGTATTTGAACAGGTTTTAGTTTGATTTCAATGGGTTTTAGTTGGATTTGAACAGGCTTTAGTTGGATTTGAACAGGTTTTACATGGATTAGAACAGATTTTATATACATTTAAACAGGTTTAAGGTGGATTTCAACAGGCTTTAGTTGGATTTTAACTGGTATTAGTTTGTTTTCAATGGGTTTTAGTTGATCTGAAGAGGTTTTACGTGGATTTGAACAGGTTTTAGATGGATTTAACCAGGTTTTATATGGATTTCAACAGGCTTTAGTTGGATTTTTAACAGGTTTTAGTTGGATTTTAACAGAATTTAGTTTGTTTTCAATGGGCTTTAGTTGGATCTGAACAGGTTTTACATGGATTTGAACAGATTTTATATGGATTTAAATTGGTTTTAGATGGATTTGAACAGGTTTTATATGGATTTAAACAAGTTTTATATGGATTTCAATAGGCTTTAGTTGGATTTTAACAGGTTTTTGTTGGATTTTAACAGAAGAATAGGATATTTAGAATAGTTTGTTTTCATTGGGTTTTTAGTTGGATCTGAACAGGTTTTACATGGATTTAAACAGGTTTTAGAGGGATTTGAACTGATTTTAGTTTAATTTCAACAGGTTTTAGTTGGATTTCCACAGGTTTTAGTTGGATTTCCACAGGTTTTATATGGATTTGAACAGGTTTTAAGTGGATTTGAACAGGTTTTATATGGATTTGAACAGGTTTTAGTTTTAATTCCCCTTGAACTCTCTGAAATCCTTCCTCATCTCTCTTCCAGCTTCAAGTCACTGCTTCTGGAGAACATTCACAGGCTCATTTCAGGACAGAAAGCTTGTAAATATTTATACTGACACTGTGCAGGTTATGTTAGAATGCTAGGTTCCGTTAGCGTCTCTTTAAACGTGACCTGAACCCGTCCGTTCCCCAGACACCGTCCACACACATGTTCTTTTTATAAAACTGTAACATGTTCCTCGACCGCTGACCTCTTTCTGAAGCGTCACCTCTCGCTTCCTCGATCGCTTCCTCGATCGTTTCCTCGAGGGAGAGAACTTCTTTTTCGGACGCTGGGCTCGACCTGATAAAACGTGTGAGCGCAGGTCGGACACGTGTTGGACATACGTGACACACGCCTTCACGGCTCTATGGAAAGCCTAAAAGTCTAAAAATGTACTGTAAATGTAAAATGGTGCAATGAAAATGGCTCGAGGGAAGTTTGACGGAAAAGTGGTCGTAATGTTTTGGCTGGTCAATATATGCAGCTGTTTTGTTTGTTTATTTATTGTTTATTGACATTTAAAGCCAAGAAAAGTTATGTTTTATTCAGATTTGTTTCTGAGCTGCTGTTTCTCTTCATTTTATTTCATTCTAGTTTGTTTTTTTTGTTTTGTTTTTGAATTAAACAACAATACAGTTCTTCACACGGTGCAGCAAAACAAAGATAACGTTAAAAATAACACAAAAAGCTAATAAATTGATATAAACACATACTTCTAATGGAGTAATCAGTTCTCCAAAACGTTAATGGATATTGACCATTCTTTATTGTAATCAGAGTTTTGTGTTTTCCAGATTCAAGGTGATTTTTGGAGATTTTTGTTTTGTCTTTCCATTTAAGCAGTATGTTTTTTTATTATTTGAGTCTAATTATGGTTTATGCCGAGTTGTGGTTGAGTTTATTCATGGTTTAGCCCTGTCTTTAGACCTGGATTACTTCTGGTTTTACTTATTTTTTTGGTTCCCTCCTGATTTAAAGTCCCAGTTTATTCTGTGTCATTTATTCCTTGTTATTCCTGTTTGATTGCTTTTAAACGTCCCTCATTTCGTGTTTTTGTCTTCTCTTTTGTTCTAATATAGCCATTTTTTTCCTGAGATTAGCTCTTGTTTAGTCATCAAATTTATTTTTAGTCCTGTGTTTATTTATTTATTGATTTGGCCTAAAATAGTGCGTCATGTCCTGGTTTTGTCGGGTTTACTTCTGTTTTTTTTCTTATCTTTGTTGATTTTTAAACCTGTCTTGGTTCATTCCAAGCCTTGTCCTGGTTCAGCTTTGATCTGAAATGCTCTCTTTTCATCATTTTCCGAGTCACACGGAGCCTTTATATAAAACCCAAATGAATATTCAAATCTTTACAGTGAACCTATGTAAAATAACTCTAAATAAAACCCAGCGTCTCCATTTCCCAGCGGCCGTTACATAAAGCCCCGGCTGAATATTCATGCTCTATGTTTATGGATGTGTTTCCATGGCGTCGCGGTGCGTTCAGGTGCAGCGCGATGACAAGCCAAGGATGTGCCTGTCACGTGCGCTCCAGTACAGCGTCACAGAGGGAGACACGTGCACGTGGCCTGATTCTCTCGTCTCCAGAGACCGGGACACACAAACACTTGAGCGGAGAGCGCCGTTCGTTACCGATCCTCCTCCTGCTGCCGCCAAACGACAAAATACAAACTCTGACCGGGTTCTGGAGAAGGACGGAGCGGAGTTTACACCTGGGAGGAAACAAGACGGAGAGGGGTCTTTAAACGCAACAGTTTCTGGATTATATTGTTGTGTTTCTGTGAAATCTAAAGCGTCAAACTCAAAGTTATCGTTAATAAGAATCTTTTCAGAGGCCGAAGATGGTGAAATTTGGTTTTATTAAATTTTAAATGTGAGATTTCTTCTTCATTTGAGTCAAACAAAAGTATTTAAATTTCCTTCTTTTATGGAAACTGGTTTTAGTTGCATTTGAACACGTTTTAGTTGGATTTGAATGGGTTTCATTTGGATTTCAACAGGTTTTAGAAGGATTTGAACATTTATCTTTGTAAGAAAAAAACAAATCCATCTAAAACATCACCTTTTAAATGTATTGAAGGGCCACATAAAACATTGCAAAGGGAGTTTTTCTTCGTTCTTGAGTTTGACACGAGTGATCTAAAGAATATTTGATTATGTGAATTGCTGAAATTGTGTAAAGAGCTAAAATGCTGAAGTAAATATGGCAAAAAAGACATATATTCAGTGCCATCTTCCACCTGCTGCAGGAGTTCTGGTTTAAAATGAGGCGTGGTTTGGTGCATTTACTTTTGGAGAGATGTAAAGCACTAATTATCAGGGTCTCTACATGTTTTATTCATTCAGGGAAACACTGCTGTTTCATAATGTCAAAAGAATAGTTTGTAAAAATGAAAATCTATCTGGTTTATATTCATTTTAAAGACAACTTTTAGCCCAAAAAATGTATATATTCTTTTTCCAAACTGTATTACCTTTTTGATCGTCAGTAACTTTCAATGACGCTGCCTTTTTTGACTCAAACACTTTTCTTTCTTCCTCAAGTCTCTCTACTTTTGTGAACTCTGGTTGTTTTGATGGATCAAGGATAGAAGGATGTATATATGATGTAGTTTTATCATAATATCAGAGTCAATTATGTTCCTAAAAGCCTCATCCCAGCGTTGGAGGTCTATTACACCACCTCTCATTGCAACAATAAACATAGAGCAGGTCATAACAGCATTTAAGATCTAATAATCATCTAAATTGAGGCTTCAAACGCTCTATTTCTCCATTTTTTCAAACCTGAGGTGAACTAAAGGCTTCAGAGGCTTTTATATTTGACTCGGGTCGTGTCCTAAAGATACAGCTTTAAACCTCGAAATCTGAAGTCTCACCTCAGATTGCTCCCAGTCTCAAGTCTCCGAGAGAGTGCTTCTGAAAGAAACTAAACGAGGACACATCAGGACAGAAGACTCTGCAGCTGTATTTTTTATTGATATTGCTGACAACACATAAAATCAACCAGAATATTGCATGTTTTCCTTTTCCCCTGGAGCTGAATGTTAATAGTATTCCGTTTGTAGCTGGACGTCCCGGGGTCTTCCTCAGATGCAGCTGCAGGACGTTACCTGTTCGGATCTAGGCCAGTCGTGTTTCTAAACTCGAGGGATTGGGTCCAGGATGGATCTGTGTCCTATATATGACGGGGCTATAGGTGCGACCGGCCTCATTACGTCACGTATCACGCCGCGCGCCGCTCCTCACTGTCACGCCTAATTACCCACTTCGTCTTCATTAGCCTTCCTCTGCGGCGTGCACGTGGGTGTGCACGTGGGCGGTGTGTGAACAGGGTCAGTGTGCTGCTCCATCATCATCATCATCATCATCATCGTCACCTCAGAGTAAACGCACGGGTGTTTAAGAGCTGCTGCTGTGGTTCAATACGACACTTTAACCTCCTTTTTGGTGTTTTTTTTATTTTATTTTTGCATAACTTTGGCTATTTTTGTTCAAATGGCATAAAATTTGGCCGAGTTGTGTATTTTGGGAAGTGTTTTATGTGCTTTTTAAACAAAATAGTTCCACCTGTGTCTCTCTCCATTGACTCAGTACATTACCACTGCAATTTGATGTCCGTTTCATTTTTATTTTATTATTTATTATTTTCATTCTCTAGTGTTGAAATCCAGCAATATATTTACAATTTATTTATGACTTTGCACAAAAAATTAAAAAAACTGTTCAGAATCAGTGTTGCTGCCAAGTTTTGACTCTCCCAGACTCAGGTAATACCCACAAAAACGTTTTTTTTTTCAAGACTTTCATCATTAAAACTGGCATTTAAGGGTTTACAATAAAAAAAACTCAATATTTGTTTGGTGAGGACTGAAGTTGATAAAGAAAATTGAAATAAGGGATTCAAAAAGCACAAAAATGAAGGGGCTCCTGAAGGTTTAATGTAACTTGTGTAAATTGTGTAAATGTGTGATTTGTACAGTTCATCTGATGCATTGATCTATCAGTTTTTCTCAAACTTTAGTCCTTTAAAAAAGTGTAAAAATCATCTCTTTCCATAAATGACGTCAACAATATCCACACAGACCTGAAAACTTAATTAAGATTTGCAAACTGTGTCCATTTTGTTCAGTGTTGACCTACAGACCGATCTATTTTGTCTTTTTATTATTATTTACTATTTATTTGTCTTATTATTGATGCTTTTAAAACGACCTCGTCTCCTCTTTATTTCTCCACCTCTGCGTCTGTCCTTCGGTGTTTTTCACCTGTTTGAGTTTGGAGTAAAGCGCGTTATGTCACCTTCCGCCCGTCGTCTCCGTCTCCCGCGGGTTACGTCACGTCGTCATGGAAACGGCAGCAGTGGTAATGCATTCTGCTTCAGCGCCGTTTCGCCCCCCCCCCCCCAAAAAAAAAACACTCACAGGAAGCTCTTTACACAGACACACAGAGGATTCCCATAGAGCAGCGTTAACCATTTTATATCTTCACTGAATATGAAGGTGAATATGGAGTCCAGGTGTGTGAGAGTGGCTGGAGTTTGTGCCAAAAGAACGTTTATTTATAATTTCACACAAAAAAGCCACTAACAACAGCAATCCGTGTTAAAAAGCGGAAGCCAATTATAAGTATTAAGCCTTTTCTCTGTGGCTTTGCAGTAAGACAAGCTAAATGTCAACTCTTCTGATAATTTTACCCCAAATAGATTTTTTTTTTTATGGTTAGGAAATTTGTGGCATGAAGTTAGACATTGTTGAATTTTTAAATAGTTTAAAATCAGCACAGAGCCCGAGAGAATCTCCTGTAAAAGTTAAAGTGGTTTGTTTAAAGGAGTAAAAAAAACAGGCAGAGAATTTGTTCATTTCATTAAAACTGCTTCATATTGTGTCCAGAGCCTTTAATTTACAAGAAGAGGCAGTTTTTTACAGTGAAATGTATGATTTTTTAGCCTGGTCGTCCAAACCGTTTACTTTAAAATGTAAAACAGCTGGTATCCCTTCTCTTCACAGCAATTTTGAAGTGAACAAGTCAAGCTTAATGCAGTGTTTTGTTTGAAATCCAATTTATTTACAAATGAGCCACAATAAATCTTTGTTTTACAATTTAAAGATTATAATAATGAGTATACTGTGTTGTTATTTTTATTAACTTAAACTTGATCCAAAAACCTGAGCTTATATCGAGTTAGTTTCAACTCTTATCTCCGCATTTTTGTGATTAATAACATGCTAATAATTACATCAGAATTAACTAAATTATCTGGTGATTTTTAGATCTATCAAACACCATTAACACTGCAGCCTTTAACTAATTGATTTATTTCTACAGATTTGTGTAACGAGGCAGCAGTGGACGCCCTTTAGAACCATGTATTTATAATATGCAACATGTTTTATTAAATAGTTGTATTGTGTTGTATTGTTTCTAATCAGAGCTGTGGTTATGAAACTCTAAAAACTGTCAAAAAACGGATTAATTACAACAAATTAGTCTCAAATGTGCTGTTATTCCTCCTCTATAAATGCTTAATTACATGTTTACAGTTGTTTAAAACCAGCGATAGTAAGAATGTTAACGGTGTCTAATGGAGACACGTTGTAAGTCGAGGCTGAAACATTAGCATTAGTCTCAGCCGAACGTGTTGTGTGTAAAGCCAACAGGAGGCTGAGCTGTGACACTGCTGTGAGTGCAGCGAGCTCGGCCGGGGGCTGAGATGTGACAGAGCTCATCAGAGTAAAAGGACGTACAGCTGCGTGCTCTTCCCCTCAGCGCTCTGACATTAGCACAAGAACCGACGAGAGCCCGCCGCGTTAACCCCTTCGCCGCAGCTCAGACGGCGCTAACGAGACCCAACAACAAAGACTATCTGAAGTGAACTGTGAACTGGTTTAGGGTTAAATCAGAGCTGTTTTATAATGCAGTCCTGCTTGTTTAAGGTCATGCATGTTTTCTCGTGTGGGGACAGTGTGCTCCAGTTTTCCCAAAGTGAAATCCTTAGTCAGTGACATAACCCGGGCTCAAGGTCTGGAGATCTTCCTAAACTCACTCCTCAGTGGCTCTAGATGATGGATTTTATTGTGTAACTTAACTCAGCAGACTAGGAACCTCTCCTGCTTCTATTTTATTAAAAACTAAAACCACAGAATACTAATCCATTTGACCAAACTGAAGTTTAGAGTTTAGCGTTAGCTTAGCTGTGACTTCAGCGTCAGGACGACAATTATCTCCTCCTCGTTAAACATTACGTGATTGAATTGACAGTATTTATCTGTGTTTTACGTTGCCTCCCTTTTCTCTGTTGATGCTTTTCTTTTTTCAGCTGTTTCTCTGTTAAAAGACATATTCAGCTGAAAATACACTTTATCTGCAGCTATTAAACTTCCTGGAACGTCATGTGACAAGTGTCGACCAATGGGAGCGCTCCTTTTTGGAGCATGTGATTGTCCAAGGTTTTCTGTTCCTGAATAGAGGTTCTCATCTATTACAATCACTTAGAATAAACAGTAGATGGATCAGAAAGACTGTTTGTTTTGAGCAGTTTATGATTTCAGGTAAAAGATGATTTTTTTTTTGTCTTTTTGTGCTGTTTTTTGTGCTGTTTTTGTACATAACACTGAATTAATGAACCTTGTAAGGGTTGAGTGGTGTAAAAAATGTCATAGCAACAAACTAAATATTTTTAGTTCAAGAAATATGCCCCTGGTTAAAGCTATGCAGGATTTTTCATTCTTCCACATCTTCATTTCTCGAGAAACATTTGGAGGAGCCTCTGTTTGAATATTTTCCTCGTACATACCTCTCGCATGTTCTCAGATGTTTTTGGCCAATTACAGCTTAATGAGGGAAAGAAAATGCAGGGAATCTACACAGCAAGCCTCTCAGTTTTACTCAGGAGTGACTGGAACCTTGAATTCTTTACCTTTAACTGAGCAGAACAGAAGAAACATCGCATCCTGAGGTTAATATGGCTTAACAACGGGTCAAAACTGTAATATTAAACGACAAAAGTAGCATCTAGTCCAGCTCTATTCCTCGTGACTGATAAATATAGCGGCGTGGAGGTCTATTTTTAGCCCGGTCCTGGTGGGTTTGGGGGCCTGTTGCGTGGAAGGGTCAGGGGTCAGGAGGAAGGGGGCCTGGGGTCAACTGTGACCCACATGAGAGAGAGGAACGTGGGCCTGAAGCCATGAAAACATGTCTCATTCTTCTGACGTCAGGAGCGAGACCGTCCGACTCAAACGAGGAGAATATATCACATACTCTTCGTTTATGAACTGGTTTGTTTTTACAGTGAAAATAATAAAGCAGCAGTTTAAATATGATCCATAAAGACACTAAAGACGCTAATAATCTGTATTGTATGTGATAGTTTTATATTAAAGCTGGTTTATGGAGACAGAGAAGGACCCAGTTTGACGATTGAGTTAAATCCTGGCTTTATTTTCACTTTATTTTGGTGTAATCTTGGGTTGGGCCCTTTTAGTCTTTGTTTAGTGTGGTTTTGTTTCACTCGGATTAATGTGAATGCTCCAGACAAACCTCAGTGACACCAAAAGTGCTCCGAGACCCGTTCAAAACAGAGTCTGAGGGCACTTCCAACTGAACTCTGGTGCCGTTCGATTAAAGTGTGAACCTGGAGTGAACCACAGACGAGATGAGAGGGTAAAATTCTAATAAACGCCTTATTAGCATTTGGGCTAACAGCAGCATCAGTGTGTTTCTTAGTGTGTTTGGTGCACTTTAAAATAACAGCTTTTTGCTTTTTTCAGTTTTGGTGTGAACTACAAATGTAAACACACACTTAGTCTTACATTAGCCCTGGTTTAGTCTTGCACTTGTCCCGTTTAAATCCAGATTTAGTCCTTGTTTCTTCTTGGATTAAGCCTGTGTTTGTTCTAGTTTAGCTCGTTTTAAATCTTGAATTACTCCTTGTTTATTACTAGTTTCTTTGTGGTTTTGTCGTGGTTTAATGATGGCTTGGTCTTTGATTTAAACCTGATTTGGTCCTAATTTGATCCTGGTTTAGTCTTTGTTTGACGCTCATTTTTTGCATAAACACATTGTTCTGCATAAACAACACTAATTCTTCTGACTTGTTTATATAAAATAACATAAAATACATAAGAACTTCATTAAATACAACATTTCATCGTACGTTTACATAATGTAGGAGTAAAGATGTGTGTGTTTTTTTGCTCAAAGAGATGATAATCCACGGATCTGAATCTTGGGACTGTGCCTCTAATTATAACAGAACAATACCTGCAGCTCACGAGAGGAAATGTAATTAAAGCGTTGTTCTGAGGCTCTCATCACAAACCACAAATCCACTGGATCCCTGTGACATTTCGTTACATAAAGCTGAGTGTGGCCCTCGGCTCCCAGCGTCTTTCATGGTGTTTTTCCCCAAAGACAGAGCTGCCACTAATGGTTTGTTTGAGGTGTGCTCACGCGCCGCTCTCTCTTTTTTCTTTCTTTTCTCTCTCAGGATTCGCCGAGTCCAGCTCCGAGATGGAGGACGAGGGCCAGAAATGGGGCCAGCGCCGCATTTTACAGCACGACTACGAAAACTCCATGCTTTTCGCCGAAACTGAGGTGGAGAAAAACTGCACCGAACCTGGTAAGAACCGCTGCCGCACTGTGTTTTCAAACATGAGCAGTGATGAAATACCCATAATGAACATAAAAGAGAGCAGTGACTGTCCAAAAATACACATTACACTCACAATATCACATTTGTATCACAATTTATCCACTAACTCTTACTAAAAATGAAGGCACAGGACAATATTAATATAATTCTAGCATTTTTTCACGTCCCAAATAAAGTTCAAGTTGAAGTAAGCTCCCTTTTTCACCTTTAATTTTCCAGAATTAGCTTTTTCAGGCAACATTAATAATCCAGATCCTTGGCTGAACCTGAGCTTACAATTAGAAACCAGACACATTTATTTTTACATCAAATCTTTATCTTCACTTATGTTTTTGCATTTTTGGGTACACTCTGCTTTGAAGTGTTTAATAGCTCTAACAAATCCTCCTCTTTGCATTTTTAGCTGTTTTTTTCTAACATATTGCTGCATATTGCACAGTTTTCCTTTATATTTATATCTGAGTGCACTTTGTAGTGACCGAGGGGTTAGGGACTAGTAAGAAGACCCAGACTCAGCTCTAGTCTTGGTTTAATGATGGTTTAATCTTGGGTTTATTTGGTTTTAATCCAAAGTTATTCCTGGTTTAGTCGGTATTTACTCAAGCTCAGTTTTGTCCTTGTTTATTCCTGAATATTCTTGGATTTTGTCCTGATTTAGTCCTGATTTAATAATTGGTAAGTCTTGGTTTTAGTTCTATTTGGTTAAATCTTGGTTTTATATTAATCAATTAGTCATTAGTCCTCATTTTAAATTATAATATTGTGTCAGAAAAACCAAGATGTTACTGTAAAAATCTGGAAATGAGAGAGAAATATTTTGAAAAATCAGTGGAAATTCCTAAAGAGAGAGAGATCTATAGAATTATCCTGATAATCTTATTAAATATGTTCATTAATAGCGTGTTATTACCAGATAATGACCACTATAAACTCATCCAGAGCTGCATATTTGCTGTAAAAGGATGAATATAATAAAATGTCTAATGACAAAGATGACCGTACTCCATTCATTTTAATCAGATTTTATTTCAATTAGACACGGTCTGTTTAAGATGATCGTTTCCATTTTTGTCAGTTTCCAGTTGGACTCTGAGTGAACGGAGGCTAATGCAACGATATCATTTCCCTTAATGGTGTCAGTGATATTTATAGCCCCGAGATTATTCACGTTAGAGGAAATAATTGGCACAAAATCCTGATTAGTCTCAGCTCCGGCCGCGTCCAGCGTCAGAGAAAGAAGCGAGACGCGGGGCTTTATCCACATTCGCCGCAGAGGTTTCCCCCGAGACGAGCCGCAGAGAAGAAGACAAATGAACAGCCTTCCTCCGGAGAGAAACTGACAATTACAGAGAGAACAGGAGCGTGTTGACTCAGAAATGATGAACACAAAGTCGTCTGTGGAAGAAATCCTCTCGAATCATGTCTCACTTCTGCTGCTCGGATCAGACGGTGTTTGACTGATCGTGTCCTGTTGTTGTTTTGACGTTTTATGGAGTCTACACTAAAAATAATACAGTTTACATAGACGACAGACAATTATAAGCCGATACCAACCATGGAACTCTCCTAAAAGAGTCAAAATGGGGAACTTACATTTGAGGAAGTGAGTTTTATAAAGCCGTAATAAACACAATATAAACATTTACAACAGTCTTCAGCTTTTTAAACTATCAAAAAATGAATATATAATAGAAACATACAGTAATCACTAGATCTGTGTTGGGAATTAGCAGCAGTTTTTGGAATAAACAGGACAAGGGCAAAGCTAAGAGCAACAAAACAAGTCTGAGTCGGACAAAAACCTCTCTGAAGGTGTTGCCTGAAGAGATTTAGAGCAGGATGCCCACAGTTTTTGCAAATTTCTTCTGATTTTATGGTTTTAATTGGATTTAAATAAGTTTAGATGGATCTGAAAAGGTTTGAGATGGATTTGAACAGGTTTTAGATGGATTTGAACAGGTTTGAGTTGGATCTGAACAGGTTTGAGTTGGATCTGAACAGGTTTTAGATGGATTTGAACAGGTTTTGGTTGGATTTCAAACGGTTTTAAATAGATTTGAACTTATTTAACTGGATTTCAGCAGGTTTGAGTTGGATTTAAACAGGTTTTAGTTGGATTTAAACAGGTTTTCATTGGATCTGAACAGGTTTGATTTGGATTTGAAAAGGTTTTAGATGAATTTGAACAGGTTTTGGTTGGATGTCAAAAGGTTTTAAATAGATTTGAACTTATTTAACTGGATTTTAACAGATTTTAGTTGGATCTGTACATGTTTTAGATGGATTTGAACAGGTTTTAAATAGATTTGAACAGGTTTTAGTTGGATTTCAGCAGGTTTTGTATCGTATATAGTACAGTAAAAAGGTTTGTCCAACTAATCCACAGCAGGTTATTAATGGATGACAGTTCAGTATTTATTTCTTTTGCCATTAAATAATATTTCCTAACAACTGAAATAAACCTGCTGCAGTAGATGGTCTTTCTTCTTCCTTTTTTACAGGAAGTGTTTAATCCTCTGTTAGTTATGATCCGCCCTTGACAAGCTGCTTCTGGTTTACCTCAAAAACAAAACCCTGACGTCACCTTAAACCTCGTCGAGACTCGCCCTCTGCCTCCTTCTGCCTCCCTCTGCCTCCTTCTGCCTCCTTCTGCCTCCTTCTGCCTCCCTCTGCCTCCTTCTGCCTCCCTCCTGCCTCCTTCTGCCTCCCTCTGCCTCCTTCTGCCTCCTTCTGCCTCCCTCTGCCTCCTTCTGCCTCCCTCTGCCTCCTTCTGCCTCCCTCTGCCTCCTTCTGCCTCCCTCTGCCTCTCGGGTCTAATCCTGCCGTGAAACTGGCTTTAAAAGTGAGAAACCGCTCTGAAACTCTGACCCTGCAGCTGTCAGTCCGACTCCGGCTCTGTCCCTGGAGTTTTGTGTTGTTTGAGTTAGTTTTTCTGTCTTTTATTTTGTTGCGTTGTCCCTGAAGGCAGCAGTGTGCGTTCTCGGTGAATTCCTGTGTTTTTTTGTTGTTGTTGTTTTTTTTACGAGGCTGACGTCCTGCCAAGCTTCCTCTTGATCTCACTGTAAACAGGCCGCCCTCGTCTCACACGTGCTCACTTTAGTTCGTTTTTTTTTGGTGAATTGCGAGGGTTATATTTAGCTCTGTTTGTGTTTAATAAGGCTTTGTCTCCTGAAAGTCTAATTACATTAATGGGGATTATTCGTGCTTCACTAAAAGAGCCCTGTTCCTTTTCCGCCTGATTCCCCGTCGCTCTGTTATCGTCTGGTTATCTGCTTCTTCCCTGCAGCGCTCCACTGTTTTCGCTCAGACTCACAATCATCGGTTCGGTTTCAAGACGCAGAGGACGGGGCTTTTCGGGTTCAGACTAAAACTCCAGAGGAAAAAAATTACAGCTTTTTGGAAGAAGCCATTTGCAGCGGCTCTTTTTTTTTTTCTTTTGTGGAGACGACTGTTGAATTTTAAAGCATCTCAAAAGCCCAAAGCCAAACATCTGTCCTTTTCTTTTCTGCGTCTGTAAAGGTATTCTGCCTCCTGTTACGTAATGATGTAATGTTGTATCAAAGGGAGGCATACATTTCTCATTTTAAGTTTCCTTTGGGCTTTGTAGACGAATATATTTCTATTTATGCTGCATTATGTGCCTAAGAAATACCTTTTTTACTTCCAGATAACCAGCCTCTCAGTTCAAAATGACAGCAGAGATTCAGACCGGTCAGATCCTGTTTTTGTTGTGTCGTTTTATCGAGTCTACGCTAATCTGAAAAGGTTTTAGATGGATTTGAACAGGTTTTAGATGGATTTGAACAGGTTTTAGATGGATTTTATCAGGTTTTAGATGGATTTTAACAGGTTTTCAATGGATTTAAACAGGTTTTAGATGGTTTTCAACAGGTTTTAGATGGTTTTCAACAGGTTTTAGATGGTTTTCAACAGGTTTTAGATGGATTTTAACAGGTTTTCAATGGATTTAAACAGGTTTTAGATGGTTTTCAACAGGTTTTAGATGGTTTTCAACAGGTTTTAGATGGATTTTAACAGGTGGATATACTGGGTACTAGGAATGGATTGTACTGTTATATACTCATGGATCACATTTGCCTTCGTCCAAACAGAGCATTAAATGAAACTATTGCATCTAAATAAAAAAAAGTCCTGGTTCATTCTAAGATTTAATCCTGGTTTAGACCTGTTTAGTCTTGATTTAGTCCTGGTTCAGTCTTTAATATTGATTTAGCTCCTGTTTTTAACGAGTGGAAGTAAGCCTTGTATATTTTCTAAATCAAATTTGAATTCCACGAAATCTCTTCTCAACTCGTCTCCTTTTGATCGGATTTTGTTTCATTTTCATTTTTATTCGTTGATGAAGTAAAGTGTTGATACATTTAGTCACAGTTTTCCTTCTCATGAATTGCTTTTTATTTCATGTTGGCGCAAATGTGTATCGACAGAGTTAGCGCTGCTCGGTAATTCTCTCGAAGGAGCTGGAGGAGGTGTCTGGGGAGAGGGAAGTCTGGCCCTTGGAGCCAAACAGATAAACAGAAGAAAATGGATGGACAACAAAAACTAAGGTGTAGATCTCAGCCACATGTAGGTGTCAACGCTGTGTACAGATACAGCTACAGCTCGTTCTGAAACAAGAAACGGATCATTTTTTGCAAAAAAGTGCAAAGAATGTGACATATCCATAAGTCTTTTTTCAAATAAACACTGTGTAGCTGCAGAAACAGTGATACTCTTCAAACAAGATCAACTGAGTGATTTAATTAAGACCAGACTAGATTCACTGAGCTGCAGGTGAACAGAGGATTTAATCAAAGGTCAAACACTAAAAAAACCGAGATTAGCATATTTTTATTTGCATACAGGGAACGATTAAAGCGTCTGGATTTATGCAGCGCTTTCCTCCGTCCGAGGTCAGAGATGCACTTGTTCTCTCGACTCAGAATTGCTTTCTTTCTATCAGCTTTCGGTAATAGGCTGCTTCTATTCTTAGCTGCGTCCGCTCAGCAGCGAGCGTTGGAGAGGGACACGTGACGGCACATTCCCCAAAATAATTCAGCTCCTTTCGCGGCGGAGAGGGGCCAGCTGAGGTCTGAGATCCCCTCGAGTGAACAAATCAATCGACCCGCGGCGAGAAAAGAGCGAGTTATCTGTGGAGACGAAGGTTCTGGGTCAGAGAGAGTACGGTTCATCCGACAAAACAACAACATCCCGCTCCAGACGCACGCTCACAGTTTGTACCGCGTCTTCTGTCGGTCTCGGGACACGTTTACTCGCTTCTTTTTATAAACTGACATCTTCCTGAGAAATAAATCTGTCCGAACAACAGCAGAGCTCAAAGGAAGCTGTCAGAGCGCAATCCTGCAACACAGACCTTTTAAATTGATTCGAGTTATTGATTTGTGTGGACGGAAAACACACACAGATGCACAATTACACACTTTATTTATCTGAGGAGGTCAAAGAAGTGCAAGAAGATGCACAGTGTTATAAACAAATGGATTTCTTATTAATATTATGATTATGAATGCATTTATTTATATAAGAGCCATAAGAGAGTAAGAGTTTTAAAAAATAAAATAAAAGTTTTTCTGCCTGATGTTATTCATTCAGGAACACAATTTATTTATTTTATTTTATTTTATTTTATTTTATTTATTTATTTATTTATTTATTTATTTATTTATTTATTTATTTATTTATTTATTTATTTATTTATTTATTTATTTATTTATTTATTATTTATTTATTTATTTATTATTATTATTATTATTATTATTATTTCAGAATGATCTTTTTGCTCTGAGATAAGAAGTCATTTTTCCATCTTCTTTTGTTCATTTTAACCTTAGACTGATGTATTTTTTGGTCAGTTTGGAATCTAATAACATTAAAAACAGTTTCAAAGTCAGATCTGAACTTTCAAATTAAAAGCTGAATGATAAATTCTCAAATATAACATGGTCGTTAGGTGTTAAATATCACATTATGCTAATTAATGACATTTCTAACGAGGCCAGGCTTTTCTAAATTCAGTGATAACTTATAATAATCCCGTATTTTTAACTGTGTTTGGTCTGAGACACAAATTACCTGAAGAACTGCTTTTCTTCTGTTGTTTACGACGCTCTTGTGTGATTTATTTTCCTTTCGTGAGTACATTTTCTGTCTGCTTTAACGTCTCTTCTCATAAAGCTTCATTTAAACGACGACTGAGACTGAGGCTCCCGGCGTCGATCACCTCAGCTCCAGGTCTTAATGAACCATAAAATGACTTGTTGGGCTCTAATTGAATCGTGTTTCATTTGTTCGGTTTGAGTCGAGGGCCCTGTCTCCGTCTCTCTTTCTGCTCTGCTGCTGTGAATAATCAAAATTAATCTGAAATAATTTAACAGAACTGAGCTTATGTTAGAGTGATTTTATTTTATTTGTTTGCTTTCTGCAGAATCACAAAGACACAGTAAGAAACTCATTATATAGTGAGGTAGATGCTAAAACAATGGCCTTTAAATAGAGAATAAGTGAAAAAAAACAGTTTAATCACCTAATTTCACATTAAAACAGGAATCATCAGTGAAAAACAAGAGCTTAAGCTGTCATCTAGGCTTTATTATCAAGGATTTTAATGGATAGAATTGTCTGTTTGAACCAGAAGCTTCAGCCAATCACAGCTCACTCACTGTAAATGGAGCGCTCCCATTGGTCGACAGTGATTCAACAAGGAAGTAACGGCTGTAGGTCTCAGTAGTTTTATCCTGAGCACATTTACACAGTGTTTACATCAAGAACCATCCCAGAATATATTTGTCTATTTATCTGAATGAATGTTGAAATGAAATGAATTTTGTTTCCAAACATTTAGTGGAAAAGTTCAAATTCCAGCACTTTTCAAGCACTTTTCAAGTTGTGTTTTTCATGTTTTTCAACCACCTTAAAACTGCAGTAAATGTTAAATTGTTAAAATTGTTGAATACTTTGGAGCACAGACGAGGAATAGTTCGAGCAAAAATTAAACCTGATCAAAAAGATGTTCATTTTTTGGATGAAGAGTCCCTTTTGTTCGAAGATTTTAGCCATAATTTGTACTTTTCCTTTTCAAACCAGCGATTATTAAAACAGCAATATCCAAAATCTATGATAACAACTACAAATAAACATTGGCACAACTGGGAAACAATATAGAGCACGATTTAAATATATAAAATAAATAAATATATAAATACAAAAGTGTGAATTATTATGATTATTATAATAAAACATAATGAAGTTTGTGGATGGGAGCTCTTTATATTTAATCAGAATCAACAAATGAAAACAGCAAATATAAAATATGACTGCTGCAGGTTTGGTTTTATCGATTATTGACGATGTTATCGATTATCGACGGTGTTATTTTATCGTTTCTGTGACGGAGCAGACCTCAGTCGACCTCTTTTGTTTATTTTGCTGCGTTACCGAAGCGTCTCCGAGAATAGCAGCTTCGTCCGGAGGCTGTTTTCTCTTCCCGCTCTGGTATTATGGGATGTAATGAAGCGGTGCCGGAGCGGCCCAAAGGCGGTGCCGGGGGCGACCTGAAGGATATAAACAGAGAGTCCCGGGACGCCTCTCGCAGAAACAACAGCACCAATTATGGTCCAGCGCCCGCAGTGATGTCACACCAACAGCATGAGCGCCGCACGTTCGCTAACTCGCTGCTAATTACAGCCTAATGGGAGCCTTGCCTCTTTTTTTTTCCCGTTTTTTTCCATTACTGCACAGCGAGGCAGGACCGAGAGGACAACAAAAGCACTTTTACGATTGGATTTCTGCAAACAGTCAATGGACCAGGGTTTGAACAGGAAACAGACTCAGTGGAAAAACTAAACCACTTTGAGGCTTCACACATAAAACACATTCTTAAAGTTCTGGATTAATCCTGGTTTTATTCCTGTTTTATGATTAGTCCCAGTCTGAATTTTGGTCTGGTTTAGTTAAGTCTTGGTGAAGTCTTAGTCCAGGTTTAGTTGTAGGTTTATTCCTGGCTTTAGTCTTGGTTTAGACCTGGTTTAATCCTACTTTTAGGCTGGATTCATAAGTTCTGGATTTATTTTTGCTTGATTTTTTGTTTCGTTTTACATTTAGTCCTTGTCTAGTCCGAATTTTCTTCTGGTTTAGTTAAGTCTTGCTTTAGTCTTTAGTCCTGGGTTAAAAGCTTTAGTCCTTGTCTGTGGTTTAGTCCTGGTCTTAGTCCTGGTCTTAGTCCTGGTTCATTCCTGGCTTTAGTCTTGCTCTGTTCCTGGGTTTAGTCTTTTTTTTCTTTTTTTTAATCATACTTTCTTTTGTTTAATTGGTTTAATTTAACCCTGCTTTAGTTTAAATTTAGTCCATGTTTAATCCTGGCTTTAGTCCAGACTTGATTCCGTTTTTAGTCCGTTCTTTTTCTTTCAATCAGTCCTAGGTTAGACCTGATGTAGTTGTAGTTTGAGTCCTAGGTTTTGCCTTTGGTTTTCTCCCATCTTTAATTGACCTGGCCTTGTTTTAGCCTCGATGGTCCTTTATTTCAGCTTTAGTTGTGTTTGTTCCTGGTTTAGTTTCTTCTTGCTTTAGTCCTGGTTTGATCCTGGTCTTGGGTTTTATTTTGTATTAAGTTGAGTTTGTTTTTGTCACACTTTTGTCTTGCTTTAGCCCCGCTTCATTAGTCGGTTTAGTCCTGTTTTATCTTGTTTTCATCTTGGTTTTGTCCTGGTTTAAAGATTGTTTAGCGCTGGTTTAGTTCTAGTCTGTTCCTGGTTTGAGTCTTTATTGCTGCTTTAATCCTTGGTTTAGACCTGATTTGATTCCACATTTAGTCCACACTTATTGTTTCAATTAGTCCAGAGTTAGTCTTGGGTTTTGTCCTTGGTTTAATCTAGTTTTACTCTTTCTTGAGTCCTGGGTTTTGCCTTTTAATAATATGTTTATTTCTGTTTCAGTTCTTGCTTTAGTCCTGGTTTAGTCTTGTTTTCATCTTGGTTTAGTCCTGGTTTAGTCCTGGTTTAGTCTTGTTTTCATCTTGGTTTAGTCCTGGTTTAGTCCTGGTTTAGTCTTGTTTTCATCTTGGATTAGTCCTGGTTTAGTCCTGGTTTAGTCCTGGTTTAGTCTTGTTTTCATCTTGGATTAGTCCTGGTTTAGTCCTGGTTTAGTCCTGGTTTAGTCTTGTTTTCATCTTGGTTTAGTCCTGGTTTAGTGGGTTTAACCCTCTCAGTCCCAGTTTAACGTTTGGTTGAATCGTGCTTTAGTCCTGATCTAGACCTAGATTTAGTTTAACTGGTTTAGTCCTGGTTTAACCTTGGGTTTAGTCCTGGTTTGTTCCGGTTCAGGCTTTAGTCCTTGTCATTTTCCATTTAGTTCAAGTTTAATCCCTGTTTATCTGAGGTTTAGCCCCAGTTTTTCTTCTGGTTTTTGTTTTGTTTGCCTTTTATTCCCTAAACATAACCTTAATGCCATCTCTACATTATATTTTCTCATTGACAGACCTGTTAAACCACTATAAGTTTACTATTATAGAATATATCTGTCCATTTCTGTTGATATTCCACATAAACAGCCAGAGTTCCCTGCTGCTGCTGTGTTGAGTCCCGCTCGTCGCCTGAGGTCCATCTGTCGCTCCCAAAGCCCTCTCTCAGTCTCAGTCTCTGTGTCACTTCACATTGCATCACTTCCTGTGAAGGAATCCCAGCGGCTCACAGTAATCCCACCTCTGGGACCGACACAAGAGGGTTTCCATGGAGATTAAATTAGGCTGATTCAGGACAGTGTTTTCCAAATCCAAAAAATAAATAATGAGGATGAATGAGGATCTTTTTGTTTGGTTTTGTAATGAATGAATCCTTCTTTTATAGACTTTTTTGTAATTTTAATAGAAGAGAACCTCTATTCAGGAACAGAAAACCACATGCTCCAAAAAAGGAGTGCTCCCATTGGTCGACACTTGTCACATGACGTTCCAGGAAGTTTAATAGCTGCAGATAAAGTGTATTTTCAGCTGAATATGTCTTTTAACAGAGAAACAGCTGAAAAAAGAAAAGCATCAACAGAGAAAAGGGAGACAACGTAAAACACAGATAAATACTGTCAATTCAATCACGTCATGTTTAACGAGGAGGAGATAATTGTCGTCCTGACGCTGAAGTCACAGCTAAGCTAACGCTAAACTCTAAACTTCAGTTTGGTCAAATGGATTAGTATTTTGGAGGAAAAATTGTTCTGGTTTTATTTCTTTTGATAAAAGAGAAGCAGGAGAGGTCCCTAGGCTGCTTTTGGAGGAGAGTGGACCAGAATAATAGCTCCTGTGTCTCTGTGTAAATGCTGTCGTTACTGAACACAGACACAAATGGAGATTAGTCTTTAATGTCAGGTTAGTCACCGTCCAGCTGCTGCAGAGGTGTCGTCCTGCATCAGCGTCCGAGGCCTCTTCTCCGTCGTCTGCTCGGTTATGATCCCGGATTAGCATTTAGCTGTTTGTTTTGGTTCAGAGCGGAGAATGGAGGAGTCACATTTACATACAATGACAAATGTAAGCTGTTGGTCGTCCCCGGAGTGAGTCTGATCTGCAGCGAGAGACTCATCGTTCAAATAAAGGTCTGCAAAATCCCAAAGAGACAGTCAGGAGCTGTTTTCATTAGAGCTGGAGAAATGGTTCAATACATGTCGTTAGTGAAGTGACAAGATGAGTAATGGCTAAATGATTTGTTTAGATTTTAGTCTTTCTTTCTGTCCTCGTGTGACTTTATTCCACAATGAGACGAAAAACAGAGGTTGAAACAGCTCCAGAACAAAAGTTTTTAATTTGCTTTACATCTTTTTTATTCATAAATATCAGCCATGTGCTTTTTGGATTTGGTTCTGTGTGACTTTTCTTTGTTTCCTTGTTAATTTATTTTGTCCAAACCAATTCAAACTGACAGGTTTTAGGAAAAATAATAATGAGACTTAAACCTGAGACCTTCACTGCAAAACTTTACCTTGGGTCTCTTTTTGTGAGTGTGTTCAAGTGAAAGAGGCTGAATTTGGACTAAAGAAACGAAAGATCAACAACAATTAGACAATAGTGTAGGATCTAGTGTTTAAATATGAAGTTAAAATCATAATAATCAGTGGCTCTGCAAAAATGTTCAAACATACAGACCTCTTTGATAGGAAATCATTTGGAAAAGTTAAAGATGATTCGTCCAAAACACGGTTTGCTGCTTTGTTTACACGAGGACGGTGTTCTCAATCCACAAAAACACACACTTTTGAGTCACTGTTGTGTAAACTGTGTGTTCTCAGTGAAAACGATGACATAAGAGGCACATCCCAGACTCATATTAGCTCCACAGCTGTTGGATAAGCCTCACACAGAAATACTACAGCGTCCACGTGAGATCGCTTTGATTTGGGGACAGCTTCTTCATTTTGGAGTTGTATAAACAGCCCTTTTGGTTCACAGTAGTACTTCTGTGTTCTTGTAGAGCTCAAAAACAGCAGTGAACCGAGCAGCGAAGTCACCTTTATGCTTCACAAATGCTGCAGTTTGTCGCCTGAAAACAGACGCCTCGAAAGCTGCTCTGCTCCCAAAATGCATCCAAACCCTGTGTGTACTCGGTCCATTTGTAAAACACACACAAAAACGCACAAAAACACACTCAGGTGACAC
>CM072162.1:22233790-22238790 GCA_036850595.1 Rhyacichthys aspro | reverse complement strand
ATCTAAAACCAGTTCATGTTCATCTAAAACGAGTTCAAATCCAACTAAAACCAGTTCAAATCCAACTAAAACCAGTTCAAATCCAACTAAAACCAGTTAAAATCCAACTAAAACCAGTTCAAACCCATCTAAAACCTGATCAAATCCATTTAAAACCTGATCAATTCCAATAAAACCATAGTACCAAAAATAATACCTATTAAATTTACTGGAGGCCACATAAAACATTGCAAAGGGCCACATTTGAAGTGTATCTGTTGAGTTGTGTTTTATTTTGTGTCTCTTCTCATTGTTATTCTCCTCATTTAACGGTCTGACCCTGAGTCCAGATGATTTTTCTGCGTTATTTCAAACGTTCGTGTCAAACGTCCCGCAGCAGCTGTTTCCTTCGGCTTTTTAATGTCCTCAGAACGTCTCCGGATTGACATGAACGCAGATAAAAGTACATTTTAGCAGATGACATTAGAATAAAGGAGCATTAAGGCAGAGTGATGGGATTAGAGCTGCCCATCTGCCCCAGAGGGTATTTATACGGTCCATACGCCTACGGGACAATGTACAGAGGAATAATGGGAATAAAAGACAGGAGGGTAATACGGAGACAGGAGGGTAATACAGAGACAGGAGGGTAATACAGAGACTGGAGGGTAATAACAGAGACAGGAGGGTAATACAGAGACAGGAGGGTAATATAGAGACAGGAGGGTAATACAGAGACAAGAGGGTAATACAGAGACTGGAGGGTAATACAGAGACAGGAGGGTAATACAGAGACTGGAGGGTAATAACAGAGACAGGAGGGTAATAACAGAGACAGGAGGGTAATACAGAGACAAGAGGGTAATACAGAGACAAGAGGGTAATAACAGAGACAGGAGGGTAATACAGAGACAGGAGGGTAATATAGAGACAGGAGGGTAATACAGAGACAAGAGGGTAATACAGAGACAAGAGGGTAATACAGAGACAAGAGGGTAATACAGAGACAGGAGGGTAATACAGAGACAGGAGGGTAATATAGAGACAAGAGGGTAATACAGAGACAGGAGGGTAATACAGAGACAGGAGGGTAATACAGAGACAGGAGGGTAATATAGAGAGACAGGAGGGTAACACAGAGACAGGAGGGTAACACAGAGACAAGAGGGTAATACAGAGACTGGAGGGTAATACAGAGACTGGAGGGTAATATAGAGAGACTGGAGGGTAATACAGAGACAAGAGGGTAATACAGAGACAAGAGGGTAATACAGAGACAGGAGGGTAATACAGAGACAAGAGGGTAATACAGAGACAAGAGGGTAATACAGAGACAGGAGGGTAATACAGAGACAAGAGGGTAATACAGAGACAAGAGGGTAATACAGAGACAGGAGGGTAATACAGAGACAAGAGGGTAATATAGAGACAGGAGGGTAATACAGAGACAGGAGGGTAATACAGAGACAAGAGGGTAATATAGAGACAGGAGGGTAATACAGAGACAGGAGGGTAATACAGAGACAAGAGGGTAATATAGAGACAAGAGGGTAATACAGAGACAGGAGGGTAATACAGAGACAGGAGGGTAATATAGAGACAAGAGGGTAATACAGAGACAGGAGGGTAATACAGAGACAGGAGGGTAATACAGAGACAGGAGGGTAATACAGAGACAGGAGGGTAATACAGAGACAAGAGGGTAATACAGAGACAGGAGGGTAATACAGAGACAAGAGGGTAATACAGAGACTGGAGGGTAATACAGAAACAGGAGGGTAATACAGAGACAGGAGGGTAATATAGAGACAGGAGGGTAATATAGAGACAGGAGGGTAATATAGAGACAGGAGGGTAATACAGAGACAGGAGGGTAATATAGAGACTGGAGGGTAATACAGAGACAAGAGGGTAATACAGAGACAAGAGGGTAATACAGAGACAGGAGGGTAATACAGAGACAAGAGGGTAATACAGAGACAGGAGGGTAATACAGAGACAGGAGGGTAATATAGAGACAAGAGGGTAATACAGAGACTGGAGGGTAATACAGAGACAAGAGGGTAATACAGAGACAGGAGGGTAATACAGAGACAAGAGGGTAATACAGAGACTGGAGGGTAATACAGAAACAGGAGGGTAATACAGAGACAGGAGGGTAATACAGAGACTGGAGGGTAATACAGAGACAAGAGGGTAATACAGAGACAAGAGGGTAATACAGAGACAGGAGGGTAATATAGAGACAAGAGGGTAATACATTTACCCCTCTCTTTCACCCTGTCCTATCAAATAAAGGCAATATGGCTAAAAACCCCCCACAAAAACAGGGATTTTTTAAATTCTGTATTTGACTAAAACAAACACAACAATCAGGACTAAACCAGGACTTAATCTTCCACTAAAACAAACTAAATCAAGGGTTAACTGTGACAAAAACAAAGATTAAACCTAGATCTAAATCAGGACTAAACCAGGGTCCTGCATTAATCTGCTTTATTTATTCTATTATAAGTTTACAGTTTGATTGACAGTTCCAGCTCTGAGCAGGTCGACCTGTCTCTGACTCTTATTTAGAACGAAATACATAACAAATACAGCGAAAAAAAGGAGCTGCAGCGACAATAAAGACTGGGAGAAGTCTATTTTTAGGCGAGGCCAGTTCAAGGAGAGTCTCTGTTCCTTCTGTCGATTTGTCCGATAATAATATGTCACACTGTCCCACTTTGTCCCACTTTGTCCCACAGACAGACCTCATTATGAGCTGGATTTGTGTGAAAGTCGAGAGTCTGTGCTTTAAACTTTTAACTTAAACAAGCAGCTTCATAAAATAATGTCTAAAAATCTGAGTATTATGTGACAGAATGACTTGTCTGCATTATATCGACATACACAGATAATTATGTTTATTTAGAATGGGACGATGTGCATTTATCAACATCAGTCCGTCGTGTAAATGTGCCAGATTTAGCCACAGAAGCTAATTTTCATGTGTGTCCCAGGGGCAAGAGAAAAGACATAAAAGAGGCACATGGACAGACTCTGAGTCACTCTTACAACCAGCAATAAAAACACATCAAGAACAGACTCAGAGACACAAAAGACACAAAAGCCGACAGTGAAGCGTAAGGAACTAAACGAGAATTAGCTCCAGCGGCTAAACCAGGATTAAACCGGAGCTGAAACCAGGCCTGAGTTAAACCGAGATCAGACTCAATAATAAACGTGAACAGAGTCGAGATTTAAAAGAACTAAACCAGGTGGACCCTTATCCTGGTTAAAATTCATATAAAAACTTTTAAAATCCATCTAGAAACTGTTCAAATCCATCTAAAACCTAATAAAATCCAACTAAAAATGTTCAAATCCATCTAAAACATGTTCAAATCCAACTAAAACCTGTTCAAATCCATCTAAAACTTGTTCAAATCCATTTAAAACCTATTTAAATCCAACTAAAAACTGTTCAAATCCATCTAGAAACTGATCAAATCCATCTAAAACTAGTTCAAATACATTTAAAACCAATTTAAATCCAACTAAAACCTGTTCAAATCCAACTAAAAACTGTTCAAATCCATCTAGAAACTGATCAGATCCATCTAAAACTAGTCCAAATCCATTTAAAACCTATTTAAATCCAACTAAAAACTGTTCAAATCCATCTAGAAACTATTCGAATCCATCTAGAAACTGTTCAAATCCATCTAAAACCTGTTCAAATCCCTCTAAAACCATAAGGAACTTAACCAAGACTTCTTAGACAAAGCTCCAAAGGCTAAACCAGGATTAAACTCGAGCTTAAACCAAGAATAAACCAGAACTGAGTTAAACCGAGCTCAAACTCAGTGTTAAAAGTGAACAGAGCCTAGTCTGAACAGAACTAAACCAGGTGTAAACTCTTTAAAGTGCTCTGTTCTGACGGTAAACTCTGGTTTGTTTGTGTTTACGGTTTGGCTGTTTGTGAGACGTTTACAGGAACACAGCTGTAATCCACTCCACCTCGCTCTTCGTGCTTCCTTCTCGTTTACTTTAATTCCCCCTGCCTCTTTTTTTTCTTCTGCGGAGCTGACGAATGTCCGACGCTTTAGCTAATACCACCCACTCGCTGCAACCGCTTGTGGCTGGAGTAAGTGCAAACACATGCCGTCGTTTGTAAATGAGCCGCTTTAGAGAAACACAGACGAGAGAGAACAGTCTGAGCTCATTTTGTGATAGTTTGGTGTGAGGCCTGGCTCTGAGCTGCTCACTTCAGAGAAACAACATGACGCTGAATTAAAGCGAACTGGAGCTAAGGGACCGACTTCTGAATACCTTTAGGACCTGCCATTAGCGTCAGAACAGATTTAGCTCTGTTCTTCATTGTTATGGCTACAGACTCTTGGTTCGACCTTCATTTTTAGATTTATCGTTTGGTTTGTGCTCAAAGTGGATGTGTTAGGAGCAGGATTTGAGTGAGTTTGACGAGGACTGGGTCAGAACATCTCCAGAACCTGAGTCTTGTGGGTGTTCCTGGTCTCAGTGGGTCAGGATCTGTCAGAACTGGACAAGTCTGATCCATGGAGGTCCAACCTGGGCCTGACACAGACTTAAAGGATCTGCTGCTGACATCTTGGAGCCAGAGACCACAGCACACCTTTAAATCCAACTAAAACCTGTTCAAATACAACTAAAACCTGTTCAAATACAACTAAAACATGTTCAGATCCATCTAGAAACTGTTCAGATTAATCTAAAACTTGTTCAAGTCCAAATAAAACCTAATAAAATCCATCTAAAACCTGATCAAATCCAAATAAAACCTAATAAAATTCAACTAAAACCTATTCAAATCAAACTAAAACCTGTTGAAATCCATCTAGAAACTGTTCAAATCCATCTAGAAACTGTTCAAATCCATCTAAAACCTGTTGAAATCCATCTAAAACCTGTTTAAATCCATCTAAAACCTGTTCTGCTGCTAACATCTTGACTTCTTCAGGGTCTAGAGGAGTCCAGGCCTCGACGGGTCAGGACTGTTT
>CM072162.1:22190453-22229111 GCA_036850595.1 Rhyacichthys aspro | reverse complement strand
CAGGAAGTACTAACAGGAAGTGCTCAACAGGGAAGTGCTCAACAGGAAGTACTCAACAGGAAGTACTCAACAGGAAGTGCTCGACAGGGAGTGCTCAACAGGAAGTCTTTGATGGAGGCGTTGGGATTGTCCGCTGCCATCTTTAGACAGAGATTATGATCCTAAACTAGTCCTGGTTTAGTCCTGGTTTACTTTTAGGTCTAGTCCTGGTTTTGATTCAGGTAAGTTTAGGTTTAGTTTGAGCAGAAACAGTCACTTTTCTTCCAGGTTTAATGCTTAAATCTGCAGAATTTAGTCCGGAAAGTGCCACATTTGTACATTGAAGAATAGAAATAAAAACTATGGCTGGTAAAACTAGTTTAACTTTCATGATACTAAAAATTATATCGAGACAAACCAAAGAAGAGTGACTGGATCCTTCTGTAAATCTGTCGTAGAACCGCTTCAGACTCAAATAAAAACATTTACATTCACTTTATACATTTTATATTTTATGTCTTGCCTATGTCTTGTTTTAGTGACTTTGGGTTCACAGCAATGAGCAACTATAGCTCATCATTAGCTCTTCACAATCTAACAAATCAAATCATAAATATGAAAAAAAAAACAACTTTTTTTTAGGGCTGTGCAATTTATCAAATTTTCTTTTATTATTATTTATTACTTGTTTTTATTATTACTTGTTTTTATTTATTACTTGTTTTTATTTATTACTTGTTTTTATTTATTACTTGTTTTCCAGGAGATTGTGAAAGTGCACTACATTGTTGATCTTATTTATTTATCTTAATTATTATTTCTGTTATTTTTAAGCTATTTATTTATACGTTTGAATATATTTTATTTTAAGGAGAATTCACTGTTTTGTTCAATAAATCCAACATATTTCCAAAGTCAGTGAGTAATTGTGTGAAATTTGTGATTTCAATAAAGACCAAAAAACAATTCATTTAATATTTAATTTAATACTTTTATTTTTTCCATAATGGAGCAGCCCTACCTTTTTTCCCGTCCAGCTTCATGTTTAAAGCATGATTAAAAGTGCAAAGCCTTTCAAAAGCCAGACTTGAGACAGTCCTGAACACGTCACTCGTCCACGTCACGTTTGTTCAGAACAAGGCCCAACTTGTGCTGAACTGTTCCTGGATTCATCAGAAAGTCATAACAACAGGTCATTTCTTATTTCTGCGAACATATGGGACACACTGTGCTCTTGGGCCTCTGATCATGAACGAGCTCACGAGGGACACGAGTGTTGGGACAGATCCTGTGGAGATTAAAACTTTTTTCCAAAACAGACAAATACAAAGAGTTCATCCTTGGTTCGACCTCTGTTTGTGTGGGTTATGCTCCTTTAAAATATTGATTAAACTGATCTGCTTCTGTGTTTTTCTGGAACCAACACTTAGATCAATGTATGGATGAATATCACTGTCATGGGACTTTTTATGTTCAATTTAAAGCCTCAGATGTGACCTAATATGGCCTTTTTCCTCTTCCTGGATTCCTAAATCAATTTCCAATACTTCTAATAAAAATCAAAGTGTAGATATGTCAATGTTCGCTATTGATAAGGAACTCCTCTATTGTTGAGCATTATCCATTTAAACAATGTTTTCTCCTGTTTTTGTTTTATCTGCAGCGATCCACGAGTTTCCCAGAGACTACTTCACGAATAAAGAGCGAGTCGAAGGCGCAGTGGGTCTCCACGTCTTCTGTGTGAGTAAATACTTCTGAGTTAAAGATGAATAATGCTCACAGTGATTCCGAGAAGTAACACAACCACTTTTCAGCTCTTTTCCCTGATCCTGAGTTTTTGTCCCATTTAGATTCACAAAATATTCCAGATGAAGTTAAGCAAAAAATAATAATATTAGTTATTATTACTGGTATTACATTAAAATAAAATAAAATAAAATAATATATACATTAATTGATTAATAAAAATAATTAAACAAATAATAAAATTTAAAAAAAAGGGTTAGGGTTAAAAAAAAATAAAAATAAAAAATAAAATAAAATTGCTTTACAGAGAAAGAATAAAATCCGTTTCCAGACCCAATAAAAACAATAAAACAAAAGCACAAATGAAAATAAAATCATGCAGAGAAAACAATAAAAACAAACATTAAAGATAATAAATAACAGACAAAAATTAAGCAATATCAAATGCTTCTCAAATAAAATATATTTTAAAGTTAATTGTAAAAGTTGATTTGGGAAAAAAAAGTTTCCATTTCACTTTGTCTTGAAATCCTTGTTTAAATTCTGATCTGATCCAAAATGTGTGGAGCAGTCTCTTTAAAAACATGTCTTTAAACGGTTGTATTTTAAAACGACGACAGATCAGTGAAGTGTAACCGTTTCATTCAGAGACAGTTTTTCTCGGATCTGAGGCTTAGTGTGACGTAATAAACCCTTCCCAAAATACAACTTCAACCGTGGCTCCCTCTTTGTATTTAAGCATTACATTTATTTAAATAGGATTCAATCACATTTAAAGAGAGACAGTGATAATGCGACAGGTTGGAGTCATTAGGATCAGTCACACGTCGATCGTTGAGACCATCATCTGTGTCTCTGTGACGGGTTTTATTCGGTTTTGGGGCTGAACAGCTGTTGCTCGGAGGATTAACGTGTTTCTAATGCGTCAAACCAAAATACGGTGTAATTCAGCTAATGTCCCATTGCTCTGTCTGCGAACGGGACAGTCCTGAGTCCAACCTGTTGTCATCAGCTGCTTATACCACATTAAATCTACTTTCTTCTCATATTTGGACGTGTTTTTGTGTGTTTTCAGGCCGTCTACATGTTCTACGCTCTGGCGCTGGTTTGTGACGACTACTTTGTCCCGTCGCTGGAGAAAATCTGCGAGGTATAAACCACCGACACTTACGGAGATGGTGTTTTTTATCGTCTTTTGCGTCTTTAATCGTGTTCTTCTCGTCCTCAGCGTCTCCATCTCAGTGAAGACGTGGCTGGAGCGACCTTTATGGCGGCAGGAAGTTCAGCCCCAGAGCTCTTCACGTCCGTCATCGGTGAGACGCTTTTTACTAAAAGATCGCTCCGACTTGAAGAAACCTGAATAAACAAACACATCTAACCAACATTGTCCTTACGTCAACGAAATGGTTCATGAAAACAGTGGCTGATGATTATTCAAAAGGCTCTATGTCACTGGTGTCAAACTCAAAGTGTTAATAAGTTTATAAGAATCCTTTCAGAGACCGAAGATGGAGACATTTGGAAGCTTTTATTAAATTTTGAATGTGAGGTTTCATCTTCATTTCAGTTTTACATAAGTTCTTTTAACATTCATTTCCTCCTTTTTTGGAAACTGTTTATAGTTGGATTTGAACAGGTTTTAGTTGCACTTGAACAGGTTTAAGTCAGATTTGAACAGGCTTTGTTGGATTTAAATTGGTTTTTAATTGGATTTTAACAGGTTTTAGTTGGATTTCAACAGGTTTTGGATTGATTTTAACAGGTTTTAGTTGGATTTGAGCAGGTTTAAGTCAGATTTGAACAGGTTTAAGTCAGATTTGAACAGGCTTTGTTGGATTTAAATTGGTTTTTAATTGGATTTTAACAGGTTTTAGTTGGATTTCAACAGGTTTTGGATTGATTTTAACAGGTTTTATTTATCTTTGTTGCAAAAATCAAATCCATTAAAACTTAGAGCCAAAAATATCACCTTCTAAATGTATTGAAGGGCCACATTAAACACTGCAAAGGTTCTTCTTGGTACTAGGTATAAGTAGTATACTAGTGTTTGAACATGGTTTAGATGGATTTAAATCATCCATCTATCCTTTGTTGATTGATTTAAATCAGATTAATTTTATTTTTCATGAAATCTTAAGCCAGTTTCTGCTTCAAAGATAGATATAATGTGCTCAAATCCAAATAAAACCTGCTTATTTTCCATCTAAAACCTGCTCAAATCCATCTAAAACCAGTTCAAATCCAATTAAAACCTGCTTAAATCCACCTACAACAAGTTCAAATCCAATTAAAACCCACTCAAATCCACCTAAAACAAGTTCAAATCCAATTAAAACCCGCTCAAATTAATCTAAAACCAGTTTAAATTCATATAAAACTTGTTCAAATTCAACTAAAACCTGTTTCCATTAAAGGAGGAAATTAATGTCAAATGAAGACTCAAATGAAGATGAAACCTCACATTCAAAATTTAATAAAAGCTTCCAAATGCCACCATTTTCGTCCTCTGAAATGATTCTTATTAACTATCCCTCAACACTTTGACTAACACCACTTATCTACATCTCACAAAGAATCATGATCTCTTCTGACTCCTTACGGACCACAGCTGTTTACTACTTTCCACGATGTTCTAGAAACTCAGAACCGTGCAGTAGACTGACTCTGGAGAGTGTTTTCGGACACAGCTCTGACTCGTGTGTTCACCTCGTCTTCCTCCAGGAGTCTTCATCACTAAAGGAGACGTGGGAGTGGGGACCATCGTGGGCTCGGCCGTCTTCAACATCCTCTGCATCATCGGAGTCTGTGGCATCTTCGCCGTCCAGGTACTAATCTGTGTTCCTGGTTTATATAATCCCACTGCGGAGGAAGAGGAACAAGTTTGCCCTCGGTACAGATTGAGGCTTATGTAACCAGCACCTTGTTACTCAACACAATAGACTCACCCAATTTATACCAAAGAATATCCTCCTCTGTTTCTGGGAGTATTTTTGATCTTTCTGTTTTATTTATTTTAGTTGTGCCCCAGAGACAGATACTTTAAATAAAGGCAGCATCAAAGAACAAACTAAAACTAAATCCGGACCATTTCTCAGCAGCTTTTTTGTGTAAATATCCTCAATGGACCACATTTTAACATCAACATGTTTGAATCTGTGTCGTTCTGTCTGACTTTTGGATCAAATTAGCTCCAAAAGAAAATAATACTACTTTAGCAATACACAAAAAACAATATTTACTAAAAAATAAACTACATGTAAAAAGTGAGGAATAGAGACGTGACATTTGGGTTTATTTATTTTATTTATTTATCATTAATTCCAGTTATTCTATGTTTCCTTAAAATGTATGTGATTAGAGAAAGATAAATCCTTCTGTTTTCTCATTTATAAGAGCCACAATTGCTGTTTTCATCTTCTTATTATTATAATTATTAGCTCGTGCTAGCAGCTCAAACTACATTTCCCAAAATGCTTTGCACAAGAGATTCCTGTGTATTTCACTAAAACCCAGACAGTTTTATCTGCGGCATAAAGACTTTTTATGAAAAACAGTCAATTTTTGTTCTTACTTGTGTTTTTATTTTATTTGTAAAACAGTTTGTGCATCAATATTGATCCATATTTTGGTTAAGAATTGAAAATGCATCCTTCTTAAATAATGGGGAATGGAAGAAAAAGTTTGAGAATCACTGCTTTAAACTAAATGTGCTAAAAAGTCATGTTTTATTGCAGAATATAAAGCTTTATATAAGAACTGACTGCAGTGTTGTTCTTTTATGGCGTTCAGTGACTTCCATCCACATTTATCATACATGTAAAACTTAAAATTATAAAATAAATAATAGAATCTAATAGAATCTAATAATTGTGTTTGAATTATTTATTTTTTTCGAGTTCTTTATAATGTAAGCCTTGTTTTTATGATGAAAAACGTTCAGGTTCAGTTCAGGTGTTTAGTTTAAATCCTGATATTTGTCTTTGTTTTAATATCTTCCTGTTTCTGTCTCGTTTCTGTCTCGTTTCTGTCTCGTTCAGACGATCCGTTTGTCCTGTTGGCCTCTGCTCAGAGACTCTGTTTACTACACTCTGGCCATCACTGCGCTCATCGTGGTAACTCTACACTTTCAATATCATTTTTATTATTAATATATCACACAATTTCATTTAGTAATTTTTGAACCCTTGTCTCCCTTATTCCCACAGTTCATATACGACGAAAAGGTGGTTTGGTGAGTTTATATTGATATAGAATTAGTCTTTTTCCTTTATTTACACCATTTTAATGAACCTGACCTGTTCTGTTGCAGGTGGGAGGCTCTGACGCTGATTCTTATGTACTTCGTCTACATTTTAATCATGAAGTGAGTAAAATGAACGTAAATAATCTCCACTGAGGTGTAAGTATAGTGTGTAATGAATGTGTTTCCAGGATGAACTCCACGGTTGTTCGATTTCTGGAGCGGAGGAAAAAGAACTCGTCCTCTTTGAGAAACGGAGCGGCGAACAACGCTGAGCTGGACGACGGCGACGCCACAGCCGTTCTGCTCAAGAAAGGTTTCACTCTTTTCTCTTTGGTGCATTTTTAGAGAAAGCTTTAGAATAAGGTGTGATACTAAACTATTTACATTATAGGCCTATTATTATTATATCTCTTTACCTTTATTAGACATTTAATGACATTATTGGGTTATAAGTTTGTTAATAAGCCATTTACGAGCTTTTTTTAGCTTAATTTCTGGAAACTAGCCTTTTATAAATTTAGTTTTAAACATCATACTTGATTAGATTAACCAGCTATATGGGCTATGAATGAAATTAGCATTCAAAAGTTGTCTTATAATCAAAAAAAGAAGAGTTCTGCTTGTGGTTAATACAATTTTGACGATAAATGCAATGTTTTAGTTCAACTTTTTTAACTTTTACAGACCCTTCAGACCCTTTTTGGTAAACTCTTACTGGCCCGAGATTCCAGTGAAGTTTCATTATAAAATTTATTATAAAAGCTGTTTAATTGTGTGTTATTCCAGCGAACCATCAGAGGAAGACGTCGGTGCTGATGGTGGACGAGCTGCTCAGTGCGTATCCTCATCAGCTCAGCTTCTCCGAGGCCGGAATGAGGATCATGATCACCAGCCACTTCAGTCCCAGGACCAGACTCACCATGGCCTCCCGCATGCTCATCAACGAGGTCTGGACCAGGACTAGACCAGGACTAGACCAGGACTAGACCAGGACCAGACTCACCATGGCCTCCCGCATGCTCATCAACGAGGTCTGGACCAGGACTAGACCAGGACTAGACCAGGACTAGACCAGGACTAGACCAGGACCAGACTCACCATGGCCTCCCGCATTCTCATCAACGAGGTCTGGACCAGGACTAGACCAGGACTAGACCAGGACTAGACCAGGACCAGACCAGGACCAGACTCACCATGGCCTCCCGCATGCTCATCAACGAGGTCTGGACCAGGACTAGACCAGGACTAGACCAGGACTAGACCAGGACCAGACTCACCATGGCCTCCCGCATTCTCATCAACGAGGTCTGGACCAGGACTAGACCAGTACTAGACCAGGACTAGACCAGGACCAGACTCACCATGGCCTCCCGCATGCTCATCAACGAGGTCTGGACCAGGACTAGACCAGGACTAGACCAGGACTAGACCAGGACCAGACTCACCATGGCCTCCCGCATGCTCATCAACGAGGTCTGGACCAGGACTAGACCAGGACTAGACCAGGACTAGACCAGGACCAGACTCACCATGGCCTCCCGCATGCTCATCAACGAGGTCTGGACCAGGACTAGACCAGGTCTAAACCAGGACTAAACCAGGTCTAAACCAGGACTAAACCAGGACTAAACCAGGACTAAACCAGGTCTAAACCAGGACTAAACTAGGACTAAACCAGGACTAAACCAGGACTAAACCAGGTCTAAACCAGGACTAAACCAGGACTAAACCAGGACTAATCCAGGACTAAACTAGGACTAAACCAGGACTAAACCAGGACTAAACCAGCTCTAAACCAAGTCTAATCCAGGACTAAACCAGGACTAATCCAGGACTAATCGAAGTCTAATCCAGGACTAAACCAGGACTAAACCAGGTCTAAACCAGGACTAAACCAGGACTAAACCAGGACTAAACCAGCACTGACCCGGTCCTTATATGGTCTCTTCCTGTCCCTCAGAGACAGCGTCTCATCAGCAGTCGGACGATCACTAACGGAGACTCGGACGTCCCGGTGAAAGGAGGCGCCAGGAAGAGCGTAGAGAACGGTCTGTCGGCCGCCGAGAGGGGCGTCCGCGATCGCCGTGACGACCGTGAGACGGGGAACGAGACGGAGAACGAGGACAACGAAAACAACGAGAACGATGAGGACGAGGAGGAAGAGGAGAACGAGGGGCCGTACGTTCCCTTCCAGTGTCCAGGTACGGGACGGGTACGGGACGGGGTACTGGTATGGGACTTGTCCAAGAGGAGGGACAGGTCCTTTCTCTTCATAGAGCTTGATTTGACTCTATAGTAGCCACATTAGCTCATTAGCTTAGTTTTAGCTCAGTTTTAGCTCAGTTAGCTCAATTTTAGCTCAGTTTTAGTTCAGTTTAGCTCAGTTTTAGCTCAGTTTTAGTTCAGTTAGCTCAATTTTAGCTCAGTTTATTTCAGTTTAGCTCAGTTTTAGTTCAGTTTTAGTTCAGTTTAGCTCAGTTTTAGCTCAGTTTTAGCTCAGTAGGCTAGGTTTGTTGTCAGTGGCTTGGTTTGGCCTGTGTAAGTTAGACCATGCCACCATAGACCTATTTAATGGCTGTTTAATCTGTCCCATCAATTATTTACTACTAATTTATTGATAATGTCAAGCCTGGCTCATATACGGCTGACAAATACAACACAAACAGGAGGGATGCCAATTAAAGAATAGTTTATTAAAGTAAAATGATCAAATTATACTAAACCAGGTTAAATGTGTGACAATCTGTAGCATCAGTGGTGTGTGTGAGTGTTGGATGTGTGTAAGTGTTGTATGCGAGAACTAAAGTGAACCAAACTAAATGAGTGCACAAACAAAGGAAAAGGTGGCTGCAGGTGAGCAGGCTAGCACGAGCAGAGAGCACGTGGGCACTGAAGGCCCGGCTTTTGAACTGGTTGGCCACGCCCCACACCAGGTAGCACGACCAATCAGGAACGTCTCATGAGCCACCTAAGAGGAAAGGCAGAGAGAGAGAAAGAGGCAGAGCAGGAGACAGAGCTAGGGGCAAAAGTTAAGGCCCCCAGAGACAGACAAAATCCAGCCTGCTCTGGGGTTGTCACAATAATTAAACACTTGACTTTTTCCTTCGATACTCTGCAGTGATCAGTTCCACTCGATGACATGCTCCTAACGGTAGCAACCTTTGCTAAAGTTAGCATCTCTACACACACTGAGCCATGGGGAACACTATATAACTTTTCAGGCTTTATACCTACAAATGCTGAGGCATAAATATCCTTTAAATATCCCAAATGCAATGGACATTTTAGTTGATTTAACACTTTCTGGCTAAATAAATGCGTGCCCTGTAACTCTCAGTTACTGTGAAGGAAACGTCTCTGTTTAGCGTCAAGAGACCATCAAAATTAACCAAACTCTTTATTTTAATGACTTTCAAGCTCAAGATTTTAGGATAAAAAGTTACACAGTTTTGCTTCAAAGCATCGAGATCTGTTTTGAAAAAGCTAGATCGTGCATTCACAAAGTTTATATGTGGCTCAAACAGCTTCAAATCTCTGAAGGATTAATATGTAATAGTGTTTCTAATCCCTGTCTGGTGGTGTTTCTGCAGCTGGATTTGTGAATAAACTGAAATGGCTGTTTGCTTGGCCTCTGTGCCTGCTCTTCTACTTCACCATCCCCAACTGTTCCACTCCGCGCTGGGAGAACTACTTCATGATGTCCTTCGCCTCCTCGACGCTGTGGATCGCAGGCCTGTCCTACATCATGGTCTGGATGGTGCGTTCAAGGACCAAACCAGCAGCTTTATATTAAACCAAGTCTTTATTTATTAAAGGACTTAAGATAAAACACAACGAGGGGACAGCTTTGTAAAGTCTAGACGAAGAATAAACCGCTCACGTGATGTTACAGCCTGGATTTTTGTACAGTGCTGTGAAAAAGTATTTGCCTCCTTCTAGATTTCTTATTTTTCTGCACATTTGTCCCACTTCACTGTTTCGTATCAAACAAATTTAAATAGTAGACAAAGATAACTTGTGATGTCTTTATTTATTAAGGGAAAAAATCTATCCAAACCTACATGGCCCCATTTTAAAAAGTAATTAAATGTTGAATCATGAATTAACTGTAATTAATCACATTTATTTTTGGAGTTCAATTGGACTAACCACACTCCTGATTACTGCCAGACCTTTTGAATCAAGAAATCACTTAAATAGAACCTGTCTGACAAAGTGAAGGATCTCAAAAAGCAATACGTCATGAAAAATTAATATTTTTGTGAACGAAAATGAACGAAAATCAAGCCAGAGTCACTGATAAAGTTACATGACTACAACTACAACACACAGCAACAGACAATAGATACAAGCAGATTGATGCTGAGAATTAGCAAAACAAAAACAAAAAAAGATCACCAAAGCCCTTTCAGGAAGGGGGCAAATACTTTTTCACAGCACTGTACTTAGTGATGTAGATATGTAACAGAATAGCTCAAAAAAACAAACAAGAAGCTTAAAAACAACAGAAACAAAGGCAGACATTTCACTCAGAGTTTAAAGCCTGAGAGAATAAATACAGTAAATGTGCGTCTAGTGTAAACAGATGTAGCCGAGCTGTTCATGCCCCAGTTGTGGATGAGGGCAGACACTAACCCTCTGTCGCTCTGTGTTGTTCTCAGGTGACAGTAATCGGCTTCACTCTGGGGATCCCTGATGTCATCATGGGAATCACGTTCCTGGCGGCAGGCACCAGCGTTCCCGACTGCATGGCCAGCCTCATCGTGGCTCGACAGGGTACAGTAACAACCGGCTTGTGTCTGTGTAGAAGCGTCTAAAGCAGTCAGGGGGCCGCGAAAGATAAGAATCCTTTCAGGGGGCAACATTTGGAAGCTTTTATAAAATTTTGAATGTGAGATTTCATCTTCGTACAAGTCTTACAAAAGTTATCACACAAACAATCACTTCCTCCCTTTATGGAAACTGGTTTTAGTTGGATTTCAACAGGTTTTAGTTGAATTTGAACAGGTTTTAGATGGATTTCAACAGGTTTTAGTTGAATTTGAACAGATTTTAAATTGATTTGGACAGGTTTTAGATGGATTTGAACAGGTTTTAGATGAATTTGGACAGATTTTAGTCAGATTTGAACAGGTTTTAGTCAGATTTGAACAGGTTTTAGATGGATTTGGACAGGTTTTAGATGGATTTGAACAGGTTTTAGATGAATTTGGACAGATTTTAGTCAGATTTGAACCGGTTTTAATTATCAAATCCATCTAAAACCTGTTCAAATCCAATTAAAACCTAGTGCCAAAAATATCTCCTTCTAAATGTATTGAAGGGCCACATAAAACATTGCAAAGGGCCGCATTTGGCCCCCGGGCCTTGAGTTTGATATGTGTGATCTAAAAGAAGAAAACTGAATGAAACTCTTGCTCTATGTACCATACTATACCAACTTTCTTTAAAGCACCTTTAAAACTGTGTCGACCAAAGAGATGTTCACAAGCAATAAAATAAATGAAGGAGATTAAACACAAAACGGTTCAATACAAACACAATGCAGTAAAATTGTAGAAGACATAAAACAACATAAAACACACAATTGATGAATAACTAAAAGCACATGAGGACTAAAAACATGAATAAACACAACAGAAAGATAATAAATGACTTACCCTGAGTTAAAAGCCAGTTAGAAAAAGTGCATTTTTTAAAAAAAGGAAGTAAATGTGCCCGTCTAAGGTCTAAAGGGAGCTCATTCCACAGTTTTGGAGCAATTACAGAAAAAGCACTGTTCCCACAAAGTTTATTTTGGGGAGTGTAAGCTGTGACTGATCTGTTCTGAGCTGAGAGCATGTGACGGGACGTAAGGACCATTTAAAGTAAATAAAAGTTCAAATCAGACTCACTTTGGACCTGAAGGTTCAGTCTGGCTCGTCACAAAAAGCATGAAAGACCGTTTTAAAGCCCGTGTTTACTCTCTGCTCAGGAATGGGCGACATGGCCGTGTCCAACTCCATCGGCAGTAACGTGTTCGACATCCTGGTGGGCCTCGGTCTGCCCTGGTCCCTGAAGACTCTGGCCATCAGCTACGGCTCCGATGTAAGTTCCACAAAAACCTCTATCAGGACTTCTTCGGTCTCGGTCTTGTCTCCTACTGATGCTGAATTATTAGAGTCTGTAACACATGGTCATAAATGTAGACTGTGTTGATATTGTGCATCACTAAGTTCATTTGTGAGCAGTTATCGATACTACTGATGCACAATATATCGCAATATTATCGTTATCGCAATATCTGTATAACATGAATGAATGTATCGTGATAACGTTATGGTCTACTATGGGATGGATATTTATGTTTGGCGTCAAAATCATCATCAAAATAGAGACTTAAATCAAATTGTGGTGTGTTTAAGTAAAAAAGTCCTGGTTCAATCCTCCATTTAGTCCTAGTTTAGACCTGTTTAGTCCTGGTTCAGTTTTTAATATTGACTTAGTTAGTCCAGAGCCTTGTATTTATTCATATTTTCCATATTTACTTTAATTTTAAACATATTTTCTGCTGTTAAAGAGCATTCAGATATCACAGCTCATATCATTACTGCAATATTCTAATATTTATTGCATGTTTTTCTGATATCGTGCGACCATAAGCTGCATTTTTTCTGGTAGATTTACTTGGTTTTATACATAAATATGTTGGCTGTTGTTTTCTTCTACTTCAGTCAGAGTTTTAAACTAATAGTACTAATATTTGAGTTGTATCTGACAAAAAAACCCTCAAACAGTAGTGAGTGATAGTTCATATTTGTGCTTCCATCTCCTGTGTTATCAAAATAAATAATAATGAGAGATGTATAACTAATATATTTTTACTAATTTATATCTTATCCCAGTGATCTAACACAAATTAAGATTATTTTTGACTTTCTCCATTTATTTTCTTGTGGTTTTGTTTCATAATGTGACCTTCTCTGTTTACTCTTATCTCTCAGTGCAGTCCGTTTGTTTATCGTGTTGACTTTTTTGGGAGGAATATTTGAGATAATTTCCATAAACCAGCTGATGTTTATAATCTCTCTGATCGTTTTATCAACAACTTAAACTGTAGAAAAAACATCATCGATCGTATTGACTCTGTTTAAATGACAGCGTTGTTTGAGTAAAAATATAGATCTGACATTTTGAGACAGGTCACAGTTTGACGCTTGATCGACCAGAAAATTACTAAATCAATGTCACTCAGGCTCTGTCGGTCCATCTGCGTCAAACGTCAAACTATCAGTCACTCAATCAGTCTAAATCTTCCCTAAAGAGACAGGATCAGTGTCTCGGGCTGCGTTATCTATGCTGTGCTTATCTGCATTATAATAGGAGAGAAAGACTATATCTAAAGTGTCTATCTTGGAAAAAAAAAGACTCCAATGAACTGAAAGCTAGCTTGTCTCTTGTGATCAGTGTTGTCCTAGTTTAAGTTCCCCAGACAGAAAAGCTCTCTACAAACAAAAACACTCAAAACAAAGCTGCATTTTCAAGTCATGGCTTGTTTAAACAGACTTTTTTATTATTCTTCTTGTTGGAAAAAGGTTTAAACCCAAATAGTTTATTGTAAAATTAATAATTTGTGAAAAAACAGTCTTTCTGATCCATCTACTGTTTATTCTAAGGGATTGTAATAGATGAGAACCTCTATTCAGGAACAGAAAACCTTGGACAATCACATGCTCCAAAAAGGAGCGCTCCCATTGGTCGACACTTGTCACATGACGTTCCAGGAAGTTTAATAGCTGCAGATAAAGTGTATTTTCAGCTGAATATGTCTTTTAACAGAGAAACAGCTGAAAAAAGAAAAGCATCAACAGAGAAAAGGGAGACAACGTAAAACACAGATAAATACTGTCAATTCAATCACGTAATGTTTAACGAGGAGGAGATAATTGTCGTCCTGACGCTGAAGTCACAGCTAAGCTAACGCTAAACTCTAAACTTTAGTTTGGTCAAATGGATTAGTATTTTGGAGGTCTGGTTTTATTTTTTAATAAAAGAGAAGCAGGAGAGGTCCCTAGACTGATTTTGGAGGTAGAGTCTGACACAGGAACAAGAAAAGAAAATCAGGGACTGGAGCTTTAAAGCCTCAATTGTAGCTTGCACTAATCTGAACATAGGAGACTGGGCTAAAGCGGTTTCATTAAGACTAGTCTAGTCAGACTTGATTCACTGCTCCAAACCAAGTTTCAAACTGTGGTGATAGTGTCTGGGTCAAGTCTGATTAAAGCAACAGAAATCAGCTTATCTTGTCAGCTTGCTTCATGGAATACCACTAAAATGTAATGTTTATTTGTTTAGAAAAGTACTGATAGATATATTTAAATGATGTTTCAGTATAATACAGTCTTGGAGCTGAGGGATGCTGCTCGTATGACATTGAGCTCTTTCTACCGACTAACATTCTTGTCTTGTTCCTCCAGATCAAACTGAACAGCAAAGGCCTCATCTTCTCAGTGGGACTCCTGTTGGCCTCAGTGTTTTTGACTGTGAGTATTTTGTGACCGATGGATGCGCCTCAAAACTCAAAATTAAATCCACTGATGTTTGAAGACTGCCATATTTGAAAAAGTAATAATTTACTCTGGTCGTAGCAAGAAATCTATACAACTGTCTTCAATTTCTGACATATTTGTTGACACAGTTCATGCATTTTCAAAGTAAAGCTCCTGTCACACTCTGCATTATTCGCTGTCATTGACAAACGGCTAATTAGTTGCGGCAAAATCTTGCGTCATAGTTTTCAGTCGTGGCACAGTGTGACACCATCAAAGACAACCAATCTCACAGTCCCACGACCAGAGGAGATTTCTGTCAGTGTCAGAAATATAGAGAAATCCTGCTACGACCTGTATTTAATAAATGTAAAAAAACACTTTATCTTTAATTAGCTAGTTTGCTATTTAAAGTAAGCTATGCCAATGACTTAGCATAGCTCTTCTCGCAAAAACACACAATTCTTTTATGTTTTCTATGTTTCCTCAGCACATTAAGCCTCTAAAGTAGATGTTCCCCTGTAGTTGAACACGACACACTCAGTTTCTTTAATCTTACAGTGTAACAAGAGTTTCAAACAGCGTCATCTTTCTTGTTTTGTCGCTCGTTCATGCTGCGTTTCCGTCTGCAGGTGCTGGGAGTCCATCTGAACAAGTGGACACTGGACCGTCGCCTCGGTTTGATGTGTCTCATGCTCTACTCCGTCTTCCTGTGCTTCTCCTGCCTCATCGAATACAACATCTTCACTTATGTCAACAAGCCGACCTGCCGCGAAGAAGAGTGAGACATTTTTTTTTCTCCTGACACAAAACACACAGGAAGACGTTTTATTCTTTCCCTCGGTGCAATATGGAGCGGCGTTTTATAAGGATTGAACTGAAAACGGATGAAGACGAAAGGGAAAACTCGATGTCTACTACTGCTTTGAGGACTTTTACTTTGAAAATCCCTTGTTATAAAGATGGGATTGTGGGGAACGTTTAGTGGTGTCATGTTTACGAGCTGCTGACCTTTTCCTGAAAGGCTCGCAGGTCTTTTAGGTTTAATACATAGATAGTATTAAGGTAATGGCGTGGGGTTTGGTTTAAGGCTGTGGTGCAAATTAAAAGGGTTTTAAACAAAAAACAAGACCTAATAATGCAACAGAGCGCATTTTCTCCATTATCCTCCAGTGTATATTCCCATGATGTGCTCTAAAACTTAAACACTGCCGTCAGATTCAATATTGGGGTTTGTTTTAGTATGTTTTAAACCATTACCAAAAATCAGCGATGTGAACTTATCTTAGCATCTAACACAAGCTACTATTCCTCCTTTAAAAATCTAATCTAAATAACAGTTTACAAACCTGCAAAACCAAATTGTTAGCAACATTTAGCTTCAGTCCAGAGGAATTACAACAGTTATTTGAATATAACTAGTCCACTTTACAATAAAATACATCAATAAGCTACTGTTCGCTGAAGCTAGCTTCACATTTTTGCAAAATGTTGGCTTAAATAGTTCACATCACCATCACATTTCCATAGTCTTTGACTAACTGTTTCAATAGCCACATTAGAGTGTTTACACTTATTGAATCACAATACATGTTGCGCTAAGCTAATTAAAACTGCCATTTAGCATTGCTCTGATTGCATAATTTAGCTTCAAGAGGTAATACTAGCAGTTAATCTTTACAGATAAATTACTTTTCGGCTGAAGTTAGCTGCGCTAGCAAAGGTTGGCTAAATGTTATGCTGTTAGCTTCACAATAATTATTTTAAAACATGGATGTGTTATAAAAGCTTCAGTTGTCAATGAAAGTTGCTCATTAGCGCATACAGCAAGTTCTTTTATTATTTTATTTTGAATGAATTTATTTCCCATGTGCATATTCTGTAGCTAAGCAGTCTATCTCTGTTATTGGGACGAGAGAGTAAAAACCAGTCAAGAGGTTTTAAGACGACAAAAATGACTGGTATTTATGGTGCATTTATGGAGAAATGAATATGAACAGAGCAAAATTAATGGAAGGATATTCGCATAGAAATGCATGATTTAGCATGCTAGCTATAACTTAAGCTAATTATTTAATTACTTCACCCCACGCATGTACAATGTGATTAGGTTTTTGTGTTCTTGTCGATTAAATATTAAAGTAAATATTAGGCACTGAATGTTTAGCCACTTACCTATATCTACTCACCAACAGCACAGATCTGGGAGTTGGTTTCCATCAGCCACAATTTATTAAAATAGGATTTACTTTCTTTGGCAAAAAAAAAAAAAACATTGTACACTAAAAAAAGTTGTGTTACGGCATGTTTTCCCCGCAATATATAATTAATAATGGATAATTAAAAAGGATGATGGGTAAAAACATAAATGTATGCACCAATGAGCAACTTTAATATTGAAAAAAAAAAATTAAAAAAACATTCTGACTCCACATCATTAGCAAGTCTTTTAGCATAGTTTAGCACATCTGTGCTAATGTCAGGCTTAGTTTACTGTCACTAACCTAGTTGATCTATCAAACTAAATTAATTAACACTGCCATTGAGCATCTGGCTGACACTGGAATTACTCAAGTGGACGTAAAGAAAGTAGAAGGCTTTACAATTTTATTTTACAACATGGGACCAGCTAGCTTTATGTCCAAACTTTTACTGTTAGCTAGTTTAGCTTCACTGCTCTGAAAGAATTCTGTCTAGTTTCCATGGTAACGTTAGCTTAGCAGCAGTTAAAGCTGTTACCATGGGAACCTCTGCCACGTTAGCCCTGGTTACGTTGTTACCGCGGCAACATTAGCCAAGTTAGCGCTGGTTAACATTAGCAGCCGAAATGACACAGCAGTTTTTTGCACGTTAGCTTCGTTAGCAGCACTTTTCCACATCTGTTTTTCACATTAGACTCGTCGACTGTGTGAACCAGGGTTTAAACTTCCACTGCCACTTTTGAAAGACGTATTTATTTGTGCGTTTTTGAGCCGATATCGCTTCAAATCACAAAAAAACAGGGCATTATTATTATTATTATTACAAACCTTCAATAGCACCACAGCTGTAGCTTCTATGTTTTTGTATTGAAATTCTTAGCTTTATAGATTCCTTTTTTGTAAATAGTCGTCCTTTGTAAATACTACCCCAAATGTCCTATTTATTATTTATTAATTCACGTCATACGCACATTTGTTTGATTTACGGAGGACTCAGTCGAGGGGAAATTCAACCAGCGAAGAGGGGCTTATTTTCCAACGATTGCTCACGTACAGAAAAGCACAACGTCCTCGGTGTCCTCTTGATGTCATTAACGGCTGGATTTAGTTTGAAAAGGTTGCACTGAAGAGTCTTTTTGTGCTGATTACAAGGAGCATTTCCTGGTAAAATGACGCAATTGTTTTTAAAAATGTCTTTTTCTGCCGCCGCCAAGAGACAAAACAGACTCTTTTTGAAGACCAAATACTGCTAAAATAAAAAAAGGTGGTGGCATTATTTAAAAACGCAGGTATTTCTAGTGTGGTAGATCGTTTATGGTAGAATAAGATGCAATATTAAGCATCAGGACTTTTAAATTCCAATATAAAAGTTGGGTTTTTTCTCCAGGATTCATTTTGTAATAATAATGTCTAGATTTGTCGACATATGGTAGCTCTGTGGTATATGACTATTCCTCTTCTAGTTTTAGAGCATGTCAAACGTGGTTCGTGAATCCTATGGGTTTTTTTAAATCAAAGAAAACACAGAATTACAAGCACCTTTTCTCTCTTCAGCTTTTTTTTTATCTGACAACGGCTGCGTTTACACTGGAGGCAAGAGTGGAACAAATACGATTTCTGCTGCTTTAATGCAGTGTTTGTATGGAGGCTTTGTTTCTGCCACTGAAAAAAGTAGATAAGTCAGAAATTTTAACTTATGCTGCGTTAAGTCATGTTCTTTTTCCAAACAAGCCAGGTATCCCTTCCCTTCACAACAATTCTACTGTTTATCCAAAATAGTTTAGACTTTATGTAATGTTTTGCTTCTCTGATTAGTTAAATGTGTATCCAGAGGCAATATGTGATAGTTTTTTTCTTGTATTTGAGTATTTGAGGCTTTGGCCAATCACAGCTCACTTCCAGAAAAAGGAGCGCTCCCATTGGTTGACAGTGTTTGTCAATAAGGAAGTAATGACTACCAACAGAAAGTGGTTATTCTGGTGCTCGATATGTCTTTTTACACAGCGAAACAGCGCAAAAAAGGATAAATGTTGGTTAAAAAAAAAGAGGCTAAGATAGTTTTGGGATCACATCGAACTCAGAAACAAAAGTTGTGGGGAATTGCTTCGGTTTGACATTTATTTTGATAAAAGAAAAGCAGGAAATGTTGCCAAGTCGGTGTTAGGGGTTGAAATGATGGGGCTGAGTGACAAAAAAATAAAAGTTATGGCATTTTATTTTTTTAAACAGGTTATATTTACTGACTGCTCAATGTTAGCATGTAGCTTTTCTCCCATTTTCCACAAATGATTTTGGTTAAACTGCACAAATACACATCTCAACACTGTTAACATAAAAACGAAATATTAATGTAAACTGAAAATAATACTGTAATACAAAATGTCATATTCAAGCATTGCTCTGTGTTTTGACTTGGGCTAATTTCATATTTAAAAATTGCTAAAATCATTTTTATCCACTTTTGTGTCCAGTGTGAATGCAGCCGAAGTATCAGAGTTTGCTCCATTTTGGGTTCATTTGTCAAAGTGCCCTATTTCTCTTATTTATCAAAACGAAAGACAGATTTATTTATTGACCTGTTGTTGATAAATATCTATATAATATTGTATTTTGAATGTACAAATGATGACTCCATGTTTTAATGCTTTTATTTTATTGTTTACAAGTTATTTATGAACTTTCGACCGGAAACAGGGTTGAACTGTGTTTCACTCAATGCAATAATAATGATAATAATATTAATAATAGCTCTAATAGCGACATGTAAATAGTTTATTGAACAAAGAGGGGTTTATTACAGAGTTTAAATGTGTAAATGAAAATGTTTTATCTGTTTTATGTGGATCCAACCCAGTCTCAGAGAAATGTCAGAGGTGTTTATGTTTCTGGAGACATTAAATAAGAGATTATGGCAAGAAAGATTTGACAATATGTGGTTTAAGGGGTAAATAATGGCATGTGAACGAGAATTGGGGATTAAATTGCGAATAGAGCATGAAAAAATAAATCGTTTTCTGTCAGTTTAGTGTCAATAATTAGCATAATCAATAAAAATAATATAGAGTGTGGAAACTACAGTAAGATTTTTGGTTAAAGCTTAAGTCGCTTTACATTTTTTTTAATTTTTTTTTATCTTTTCCATTTTTCTAGTGCTTTTCAATTTATTTTTAATATTAAGTTTGTCATTTTTAAAATAATTGAATTCCTTTTTTGTCTTGATCAAAAGGATAGCGTCATTTATTTATTTTTTAATATTATTATTTTACTGTTCAATGGTCCTTGATCGTTTCCAATTTCCAAAAGCAGATATTTCTTCATTAAAATCCCATCGACTCACAGAAGATCTTTTTTTATATATGCTTTTAAATTACTGAGTGACCCAAATAAAACTGACCCACTTTTTGGTCCTGAAGGGTTTGGACAAGGACGAACGCTGATATTGAAAACTTTAGAGCGAACATCAGAGTGTATTTTTAAAAATGGTTTTAAGGACGTGAACATTAAAAACAACTGTCTTTTTTTTTAAATAATGACCTTCCAGCTGCGTAACGGTAAAGTACAGCGTTCTGTTCATGAGCCGGAAAATTCAGGTTTAAAACTGATTTATTTTAGGAGAGATTTCCGAGTCTGTATCAGTGGTTTTCAGAAACATGAGCAGACTCTGGAGGAGACTGGGTTGGTGAAAACACACAGCGATAAATGTGTTTAAAAATGTTATTCTGAAATCATATGAAAACACTATATTTACTGCTTTACTACTCCACAAACATATCAAAAACGTGTCATAAACCTGGACTGGGCTCATGAAAGATACACGTTTTAGCAACACATTTTCAAAAAGGTTAAACCAATGTTGTTGCTTTTTATTTAAGGATCAACATTGACTTTGAAAAAGCGTTAAAGAGAAATCCTCCAAAAAGTCGACAGAGAGCCTTCTTGGACTGGCTTTACTTATATTTAATAATAGTCTGGTAGTCACTGTTTTCTTTTAAAGCGGTGACTTTCCCACTTTTCTTACGACTGGACACAAACCAGAGCTGATCTTTCTTGAATTATCTGAAGCCAATCAAAATGTGGGACAAATGGTGCGTTCAAGTGCTCCTCGGGAACTCGGGAACTCGTTTTTCTGTCGTGTTCTGTTTTGTTATTTTCATCATCAACATGGAGGAGGAAAGCAAACGTTTAAGACATTTCAGATTAATATAAGTAATTCAAATTTTTTTACTAGTTTTTTGTCCATTTAGACTTATTTAGACTATTTACTAAGTTATTTATTTATTTCCGTCTGTATTTAGAGGTTTCAACACACGTTATTTTATGTTTTGAATTGTCTTCCTTTTCTTAATCCGCTGCTAATAACTGCAGCTGTGACTGGATTCACTCATTTAAAAATAACATTAACACATTTGCCTCCATCTTCCTTGTTGTGTTGGTTTAGAATGTTCCAAGGAGCACATGAATGCACCATAAGTCTCAATTTGTGTGATTTATGTTAAAAAACCTGTGCAATCCCATTTTTAATTGACTAGTGGCCACTCGAGGTATTGCATTTTGTAGTGTTTCATTGTCTTTTTTTTAAATCCTAGACTTTTTCTCTGTTAAAATCCGTAAATTTGCATAAAAAAAGAAAGAAAAACACATTTTTTTGTCGTAATTATATTTAAAAAATTGTTTTTTAATGCTTTAATGTCTATTTTATTATTTTGAAGCAACTATTCACAAATGAAAACAAACATATTTCTTTTTATTCAACTGTTATTACATCTTTAACGGTTTAACCCAAATGTGTATCTTTCATGAGCTTCTTCAAAAACATCCAAAAGCTTACTGTTCATTTTGTTAAAGTCAAACAGATGTTTTAACCTTTTATTTAAATATCTGTGTCTGAACTTTACCAAAATAATAATCAATAATCATCTGTTTGTTTTGCTGCTATTCACTGCATCGAGTTTTTCGAACCAAACGACACAAAGACGCTCCAAAAACGGCGTCTTTTTGAAGACATTTGTAATAATTTGTGATATTCACATGGGCGACTTATGGAAGCTATTGAACTGTACAGATGTAAATGATTCAGTGTAAATGTATTTCTATTTTTTGTCCGAACCGTGTTGGATATATTTTCATAGATCCTAGTTCTCCCTGTGTTTTTGACCAGTCCTTTGGCATGAGAATATTTCACTATGGTAAATTATTTAAGGTAGATTTTAATGTATTTTGGAGGAAGAGGGGTTGGTGTAGACGGCGCTGGGGTCTAAACGACCGCAGGCCGTGGTTTTTAGAGGAGCCGCTCCGGGACGTCCCGAGAGCTGTTGTCAGTTTAGAGACCGGCCGCTTCCTGAGCAACAATAAAATCTCTGCTTCAGGGAAATACATCTGGACTCCAGCCTCGTTCTTTTCAACATTTAAGAAGGTTTATTTGCCTTTTGGACGAGAAGGAATAGTTTACAGTTTTTCATAATTTATAAAATTGCTTCAACACATTTATCAAACTCTTCTGTCAAAACAATGAACACATTCTCACTCAATTTGTGACCCAGTTTCCTCATTTGTTTTAGTGGGATTTTGATGGTTTATTTTATTTTATTTTATTTTATTTTATTTTATTTATTTTATTTTATTTTATTTTATTTTATTTTATTTTATTTTATTTTATTTATTTTTTATTCATTTTTCTAGTGCTTTTTGATTATTTTTTTTTTATATTTTATCATTTCTTTATTATTTAGCTCCTTTTTTAGACACAATTAACACACTGCAGTCTCCACTAACACACAACCACTCAGAGATTAAACACTGAAGTCAATATAAATCTATATATCTATATAAAATCAAGTCGACAGAGAATAAACTCCTTAAAAACAAACTGTAATGGTCCAGTCGGCGGCAGATCCCTCACAGTTGAGTTTATTTAGTTTATTGAACAGAGACAGGAGCATTAATCACAAAAGAAAAGATGATTTGTACCAGATTATTCCTCTTTGAGCTAAAAAAACCAATACAGAGCACATACAGGTACATTTATAGTAGTGAGTATAGTCATTGTTTAAATATATTTTATAATAACACTGCAACACTATTACATTTAATCTCAGTTTAAAAGAAAACTACGGTTTAATTTGATTCAGATTTAAATCTCGGTGCATTTAAAATGTAAATAAACCCATTATTTAAAACAGTTTTATAAATGAAAGCTTGTCGTTGCTACATTCTGAGCCTTGAGAGCGTGACCCACAGATTTACAGCAGAAATGAGGCTACAGCGCCATCTGCTGGACACTGAGGAGAACTACATCTACTACTGTCACATTTAGATTTAATATTGCTCTTTATTTGAGGCTCAAACACAGTGTTGTTGTAAAAATTTCTCCCTCTGAGACTTCCTCTGATTCATTCTTTATCAACGTTCTTTATTATCGTTGTGTATTACTCGATGAATCCTATTTATTTCGTCATGAATCTGCTCAAGTGTAAAGAGTCAAATAGACGTTGTATTGTTTAAAGAAAAAAGTCACATATTTTAAATCCAAATGTTTATTAAGTGCAAAATATTCACAGACAAAACAAAGGAGATGTCTCTGGATGTAAATGACACAGATATTAGAGAGACCAAAAAAACATCTGTGAAAAGTCCCCGCACAGATTTACATTTATAAATACAAACGTTAGATTCAAGAGAAAATAAAATTCACTTAAATTTAAAAAGCACTGAACAGGCTCCAAACATTAATCCAACTTTCACATTTTCACACTGTTTCTCACTTTATATCCGTTCCACAAAATAACAACATATCTTTACTTCCTTCTTCCTGTTTCCTCTTCATTTACATACTTTACCTTTCAAAGTAAAAGCCCAAACACTGTACAGCACCTTTTATATCTCTACACAGACCTCAGACCAGCTAAGAGGCCTCTACATTAAACATAAAAATAAAACAGAGTAGTCCACCTTTAAGTGTTTACTGAGTCAGAATATCCCCCAGTATTTTTCAGAATAAAAGCTCCATATCACCAGGATAATTATTTTTCTACTGAACAGCGACTAAATACATGCAGAGTTTACTTACTTAACTCTTAATTTACCAAAAACATGGTGCAGTTATACAAAAAAAGGCTTTGTAAATGTATTTTAAAGATGCAGTGTGAAGGATTTAGCAACACCTGATGGAGTTAACGTCTTTGTTTTTGTCAATTTATTCAAAAAATGACCATTAATGACCATTTCTTTAAGTTAGAGTCAGTAGGAAATAGTCACATTGACAAAAGATGCTGTTTTTATACAGGTTTAACAGTATATTATTGAAAATGTAACGTATTCTGCTTTGTAAGTTGTTAATTATTGTCTTTTTATCTGCAAATGTTTGACACATTAAACAGTATTTGAAGCAAATCACAGCATTTGAGCTACTTTCACAAGATCGGGTTGTACAGCTTTATAAAATAAAAGCAAATTCTTGGCTCTGAATGTCTCCAGAGAAGGTTTGGAGTCGTACAAGAAGAGTTTTCTGACTTTTCTGAGTTTTCACCACAGAATCATTCACATTTAGTCTGATATTTTTAAACCGAAATAACAAACGAGGGCGTTCACCACTTTATAAAACGGTTCTGTTTCTGAAACGAGACAAAAACTTCTAATAAAGTGTCTTGGTCTCAATAATTACAACATGATTCTATTAAATCATCAAAGAAAATGTCATAAATCAAAAGTAAGACAGATCTTTGTGTCTTCTGGTAATAAATCACACAGTTTACGTCTATTTCGTCATTTTTAAGTAAAAGAACTTGATTTTCTTAAAGATTTGTTGTGGTTTAAGTCAATGTCTGAAGAAGTATGACTAAAACTCACTTACAGATGATTTTTTTTTTTGCAGATGTTGCTTTTAAATCCCACAAACTGCAGCTTTAACGTGAAGCAGGCACTTGTTTCATAAACCTCTGATCACTGGCCGTTGATGTAAAATACAAAACATGACACAAACATAGATCATATTATTTCTAAAGAATAAACTGTGGCAATAATTACATATGAAATAACATCAACAGTTTACCAGCAACTGTTTACATCGCGTCTGTTTTTCTGAGCGTCGCACGTGTTTCTCGTCGTTAAAGAAACCAGTTCATTTCCTTCTGCTTCGTCTCATCCGTCCGTTTGTTTGTGTCAGGCTCAAGTTTCCGCTGAGACGGGCCTCGAAATGCAGAAGTTTTTCTCAAAACTGGAGCGATTTTAAGTCTGTCTGCAGTTTTTAAAAACGCTGAACCCACTGTTGCCTCAAACAACCTCGACCTTCGCATGAAACGTCCGATTCTGAGCTGCTTTAAAAGTGGAAACGGAACGATTTCTTACTCCAAGAAGGATTGAATAAAGAGTGAATATGTTCTGTTTTAAAGGCACTGATGCATTGTGAGGCTATTTTGACAAACTCTACACATTTTCAGGGCCAAATGCAGTATATTTTGAACTGTACAGAGGTAACATGAGCAATTTTTCTGCTAAAATGGAGCCCAACACTGACTGAAATGTGATATTTATTGGAGTTAAATCGTTTTTCTGCAGATTTCAAAGCACTGAACCCACTTATACCTCACATAACCACAGCATTCAAATACAATATCTGATTTTGAGCTGCTTTAGATGAAAAAATGTCGACCCCAAAGCCACATTTTGCCATTTTAGACATATTCTGAACCCTACAAAGCCAAAAAAACAGAGAAATCTGCACCAATATCAACAGAATAGGATCATAAAGGGCTTATTCTCACTCTTATAACCATCAAGAGTTATTTTACAGTACTTTTCCGAGGCCAGAATAAAGAAATCTGTCGGTACAAGGACAAAAATATGCTGCATTTGTCACATAAGAGTAAAAAATAAGCCTTATTACCCACTGTCACGGAAAATTCAACAAGATTTCATGTGTTTTTCTTTAGCCTTGAACAAACGCCAGACTAAAGGACCGACATAAGCTGAAACCGCTTAGACTCAGGCCTTAACAAGCTTTAGATCCTCGTCCCGAACCGAGAGACACACGGATAAAGACCCTCAGAAAGAGAAAGAGTTGAATAGTTTTAGTTTGGAGGCTCAAATGGAGACGGACTGGACGCTTCCTCGAGGTAAACTGAGGCTGAGGGTGGGGCTGAGGTCGTGGTGAGTCGTGGGGTTAGCGTTAGCGTCCTGGGCCGGTCCGTCCAGCCTGCGGTAGACGAAGTGGAAGGGGGCGGCCTGGTCCCGACTGTGCAGCTCGGCCTTGATCTTCTGGGGGTGAGTGTCGGGGGCGAGCTGCTGAGAGCTGCCCCCCGTCACCAGGAACAGGCCGTACCTCTGAGGGTCGGACACGCAGAACTTCACGGAGCACAGGGCGCACACGTCCTCCACCGTCGCCTGAGGACGGACGCACAGGGTCTTCGCCGTGCAGCCGCTGTCCAGCTCCTGCAGCGCCACCCGCAGGTAGTTCTGAGGGAACAGGACACAGTCAGTTTGAATATAATCCTTTTAGAAACACCAGCCCCACACATGGTTTTTATGTGTTTATATTGACAACTGTGTTCAGGAAATAGGTTTAAATGATGGAGTGTCACTGGTTTTTAAGTTGAGGATGTGGTTTGACAAAAAAAAAAAAAAGATTTATTCTGAGTGAAGGCATTAAAACATATTTGGAACATGTTTTCTCACAGTTGTTCATGTGTTTATATAAAGAAAATCCACTTTTGAAACGAAGAACTGACATAAACTACTTAAAACACGCAAAGGTTAGTGTGACATAACCTTATTGTTTTATATTCTGAGCTGTTACATTAAAAGAACCCAAAATTTAAGCTAAAAAAACATTCAGAACACTTTTTTTTTTAGCTTTTATGCTTTGTGGAGTTAATTATTCTTGTCTCTCTCACCTTCATTAATCTGTACAAAATGCTGCTGTCCATAACATAATCACAAAGACAGGATCATATGCCTCCTGTTCTATACTCCATCCACTGACTCTATTTTATTTGTTTTTAAAGCAATTAACAGCCTTTATGTGAGATTTTAAGCGTTAAATACCATCAATGATGTGCTTTTAAAGTTAAAAAATGGCAGCCATCTTATTAGTTACATCACAATAACGCTTTTAATTTGTTAGCTTGTTAGTTACTATGTCTTTATTTTTCTATTTCTGTGTCACGTATTGAATGAATTTACATGATTTTAAGTTGCATTTTGAACAAATCCCAGAGTCCCTGAGCAGATTTGAGACGGTTAATGAAGAATCTGTCTCTTTTTCTTCACATATTTGATCTCAAACCTCTAACACACCGAGGCCTGTGAGTTTCATTCACCTGGAAGTCGTCGATGGTCGGCGAGGAGCGCTGCATGGTCCGTCTGCGGTGCCACTGACAGAGAGTGTCCCTGGTCTCGGAGCTCAGGACCCGAGCCGCCTGCTCCTCCTGGAAGTTCTTTATGAGAGACATGGCTCCGTAGGCACTGGTCAGGTAATACCCACCTGGAGGAACAGAGTCAGAGGGTTAACGCTGTGTTTTCACCTGTTTTTAAAAGTCTCCGGAGTGTGTTTACCTTCTCCGTTGAGCAGCGGGGTCCAGCAGCTCCATCATGTACAGGATCTCGTTGTCGAGCTGCGGCAGGTCGCACTGAGCCAGGACGTAGGTCAACATCGGGAGGAAGTCGTCGGCTCCGAACAGACGACCTGAGAGAAAAAATAAAGTAGGAAGGTTTTATAACGAGGCTGAAAATGTGCCAGAGCTTTTGTAGAAAGTCGTCGAGAAAATGCCAAAGAAAACTGGATGACTTTGATCATTGGCAGGTTTTCAGAGGCTTCTCCATAAATCACAGCTTTAATTGACAGTGTTATAAAAATAAAGCTTGTTCCGTGACATAAGCTTCTCGTCTGTCGGTAAAAGTGAAATAATTCAGATCAGTGCCAGCTTCATTTGACCTGGCTCGTCTCCAGTCGAGTGTGTTTCATCACAGGGTCACGCCAGCTTTCAGGCTTTAATTCAACTACTGTCAGAGACTAAAGTCTGTCATTCAGGACTTTAGCCTCAGTTTGGTTCAGTTTTTTCTGAAGAGGTTTGTGTTTCCACTGAGCTGTGTCCAGAGAGAGACACTCTACAGAAACAGTGAGTCTACATTTCAAACAGACAATAATAAATAGAGTAGAGTAGTTAATAGTAGTAGTGTATGTGAGAGACCTGTGGTACATTAAATATTTAACTGTTTCCGGTTCATTCTCATCTCATTTCACTCACTTTTTAATGTCAAAAGTTCTGCTTGTGTTTAAACACAATGAAGACCATAAATACAGAGTTTTAATTCATGAAGCGAGGACAGTTTGACACACTTTTCTTCTTTTTCTTTACTTTTCTTTTCTGACTTTTTATTCAGTTCAACTTTTCTTCTTTTTATTTTATTTTCATTTATTTTATTTTATTTTCATTTATTTTATTTTATTTTATTTTATTTTATTTTCATTTATTTTATTTTATTTTATTTTCATTTATTTTATTTTAATTTATTTTATTTTCATTTATTTTCATTTATTTTATTTTATTTTATACCTTTGTTTATTTATTTTACTCTGTTCTATTTTCCTGAGTGAAATACAGGTTCAAACAGGTACAAAGTTCCATATAAATAGAGTTTGATTGATAGAGACTGATTAATGCGTGTTGTTTTCACCTGAGTTGTCCTCCATGATGGTGTAGATGAGTTTACAGACGCGCAGCAGCATGCCCACCTTCTTCTCCGGCGAGTACATCTTACACATGGTGAGGAACTTGTGCCGGATCTTCTCCACCGCGACCGTATCCGGGGGCGACGCCTCGGACACGCCCATCTCCGCCGGCGGCTTGGTCTTGGCCAGGTTCAGGTTTTCCTTGAGCTCGGTCCAGGCCCCGCTGCGGATCTGGAGCTGCTGCAGAGCCTCGTTTATGAGCGGCCTCAGAGGCTTCAGGACGCACTTGTGCATCGCCTTCTCCAGGACGCCGTCTGAAATGAACACAAGACGAGAAAAAACAGGAAGAGTGAGGACTGAGGAGTTTATTTTTATTTATTTACACAGATTTATCATTCACTGTTTGAGTTTTATGAATTTAAATACATTTTCTCTTCCCAAAACCACTTCAACAAAGGGACAGGTTAAAAAAAGATAAATATAAGTACACTTTTAATATGTAACCAGTTTTTCTTTTGCAATATTTTCACAATTTAATTTTACAGAATAGGAAAATGTACTCTTTTTTACTATTCATTCAAACTTATTTATTTATATCCATAGTCTATTTTAGTTTATCTTGTCTTTGATTCATTTTTATTTAATTTTTATTCTGTCCAGGTTCACTTTGATACTGTTTCTCTGCTGTTGGACTAAAGAAGCTTTTCTTATTCTTATTATTCTTAAAACAAGGATTATTTATATTCAAACTTATCTACAGATTATCTCAAGAAGCATCAAACATGAGGAAGTAAAGCTGCTGTGTTTGATCTGATGTGAGAAGTGCTGAGGTTTGGCGGGTTTTCCAGACATTTCTCTGTAAACCACAGCTCGGTTTGACTCCGGTTATAAAACTAAAGCCTGTTCTGTGACATAGTTCGTTGACTGTCGATAAAACACGAGGAAATGTTTGAGATGGAAGCGTCGATGCCAGGTTTGTGTGAACTGGCTCGTCTCCAGAGTCTCTTTCATCACCGGGTCACAGAGGAGATGTTGTACCATTTTTCTGCAAATTCTCCTTTTACTTGTGTTTGTGAACTAAATTTAGCCCAATTCTTATCATGAATGGTCCGTAAATCACTTCCCGGTTCAGATTTAGACACGTAGGGTTTGTGTGTGAACGGTTCAAACACAAAGTAAACATAAAGACGTTTCCTGAAGAAGTACTGCCTTTGTTTTACTGTCACTTTTTCATTTACTGCTGGGAAATTAATCCAAAAGACTGAAAGAGATACACGGAAACAGGTATCAAATATAAACCAGTGATTCCCACAGATTTATGCTCGTAATTCTGATGTTCTTTTGGATTATTGTAGGAAAAAAGACTAAAAATAAAGGATTAAATTGAGCTGTAGCAGATAAAAGTTGGAGGAAGCTGCAGAGAAGCTAAAGATAAGACAGAGATGGTTTCCTGTGGAGTTTTAACATTTACATTCAAGCCAGACTTTTGCCAAAATTCAGATGGATTCCAGCTTAGTTAAGTATATTTTCACACATTATAGTCATACATAGAATAAAATCATACAACTGTGCATCATAAATAAACTGTAGCTCGTCAAATTGGTGAGACATTTTTAAACATAAACTCAAAACTTATTTATTTAGTCTGGCTTTTATGTAGTGTAGTGTTTTATCTTTATTTATTTTTTACAAAGTAGAATACAGTGAAACAAAGCCACCATTGTTTTTTTAAACAGTGGATATTGTGTTTAATGATTTTATTTTCTGAATCTCCATTTGGTAAAAGGTTATAATATATTTCTGAGACTAAGGTGCTTTAAAGTAGAATATATCGGTCAATCAAGGTTGGTCCATTTTAATATTTTCAATGGAAAGTGTCAGTCTAAACACTAAATGTTAATGTCTTACAGGTTTCTTGCAGTGTTTTGAATGCTCAGTAAAATAGTTGGACTCTCTTATTTTAAACTAGACCAAACATGTCAAACTCAAGGCCCTTTGCGATGTTTTATTTAGTCTTCCAGTACATTTAGGAGGTGATTTTTTGGAGACTTTGCACACAAATATTCTAAAGACGTGTAACAGGGAAGAATGCCACTGTTAAAATAGACAAAATGACACTTAGGGACTGAAAATGGGGCTTAAAATGAGGGCAAAGTGGAACAAATGAAGGTAAAATGACAAAATGATGAGTGAAAAAGAGATAAAAGTTAAGATAAAAGACAAACTGATGCAATAAAGACTAAAATGAAACAGTTAAACTTCATTAAATATACCCAAGTGTCAGAATCTTCGGCCCCTGAAAGGATTCTTATTTATTTTTACGAACCGTCACTACTTTGAACTTGGACACCTTTGGACTAGACTGTATGAATTCTTACACTAGATATTATTATAAGTGTATAAGTGGAACTGCTTTGACCCAGATCTCAGAGGATTAATAACACTTATCCTCGTGTGTTTTTCAGCTCGTTCCGTAAGTAACTAAACTCAACCCAGTCCAGGAAAGTGCAGGAAGTATTTGGTCTAATAATTATATTGGCTGCTTTCCACTGACATCTTTGGTGTTTTTATACTGTGATTAAGACACGAAAAGGGAAAACACACTGGTTTAACTGCGGTCCACGCTTTCTTCCACAGGTTTTATGTTATTTAAAAACTTAAGATTAATCCACAGTGATATGTTTGAGGATGTTGGGACGGAGGACGTTTATCTGAATGAAGGAAGAGGCCTGTTGTTGTTGTTAAGCTTCAGTTCGTCCTTGAAGATAAGTTTATCTGAGCGCTGTCTCCTCTGTTTCACGTGTCACTTAATCACAAGATTTAAACCTGGAGTAAAGACTAAAAATGAGGAGAATTACACAGACTTTCGACTGAAAATGAAGTGAAAATGTTGTTTTAGAGAGAGCTGTGTCTTTTGCTTTGAAATTTGAAGAAGAACCATTGTTTTTTATGATCAGACGTGTCAAACTCAAAGTGGTGAGGGCCGTGATAGTTCATAAGAATCCTTTCAGGGCCTGAAGATGGTGACATTTGGAAGTTTTTATTAAATTTTAAATGTTACAAAAGTTATCTTTAACATTAATTTCCTCCTTTTTATGGAAACTGTTTTTTCAGATGAATTTGAACAGGTTTTAATATGATTTCAAAAGGTTTTAGTTGGATTTAAACTGTTTTTTTAAGGATATGAGCAGGTTTTACAAAGATTTAAACAGGTTTTATAAGGATTTGAACAGTTTTTACTTGAATTGGAAAAGGTTTTAATTTGATCTGAACATGTTTTATAAGGATTTGAACAGAACACGGTTTGAACAAATCAAATTAAAACCTAGTGCCAAAATATCACCCACTAAATGTATTGAAGGGCCACATAAAGCGTTGCAACGTGCCTTGAGTTTGACATCTGACGTGATATTTCATTATTAGACGAAGCTACTCTGGAGTTTTTTTTAGTTTTTCCTCGTCCTGAAGGCTCTAAAGTCAGGGCTGTTGTCTTGTAGAGTCTGTGAAGCCTCTTATTTAAAAACACAGCAGGCACAGCTTCAAAACAGACATTAGAATAAAGAAATCCCTTTAAATGGAGAACGTCTGCGCCAAATTTCAGCTCAGACCCCGATTCGCTGAGTCAGCCCCGAGCGAGCGCCGACTCATCACACTTCAGCAGGATTTCATCTGCACAAAGAACCTGCAGAGGGCAAATACCTCTCACATAAATCAGCCTCGTTCTCTGCTTCAAACCCAGGACAGAAGACTTGAGTTCAGTCCAGATTCACAACGAGACCAGTTCAAACCTGTGTCGACGGTTTGGGCTTCGGGCTAAACCTCAGAGTTAAGTTTTGCACCGCATTGTTTTCCAAGAGACATTTAAGTAGATTTAAATATAATAAATCACAGCGGTGGTCTTGAAATGATCTATTATTACACTATTTATCAAAAGTCAAGAGTGCAGTTTGTCTTTAAACGCTATCAGAGACTTCCGGGAAAAGCAGAAAGTCCGGTTGAACCTAAAATAGTGCAGTGTAATCAGGTGAAGAGGTGTGGATCTGTCAACACACGTTTATCTCTGCTGTTTTCTCCAGAAAGAGCTGAAATATAAAGTCAGAGCTGGGTTCAAACGCTGTCGAAGGAAGTGAGGTTGCACAAGATAAAGCCTTAAATTCTGCTCCAAATAAAAGAACGAAAAAGAAACTGGGAAGAGTAAGAGCCTTGTGTGAGGGCTACATACAATTTATCATAAAACTTAGATCCAATGCTAATTATTTTTCTTTATTTGGAGCTAGTGACGGGTTGGATTTCAGTGAAGGGGGTGAATATTTGGCATTGAGTGGGTTTTCTGCAAACAGCAAGTGGAAATTTTCATCAGAAACCAAGAAGAAATGTAAATAACACTGAGCAAAAGTGAATTTAGATGAAGGCCTAATGCTCCTCAAATACAGAAAAGTCTGTGTGGTGTTGCTTTTTCCATGAGTTGAGGTTAATTTCAGTAAAAGATGCTTTTATGGCCTGCAGGAGACGGTTATAAAAAGCGAGAAGGCTGTTTTTCCATCATTCGTTTCCTTGAGGAGCAGACAGTTTTAATGGAGGCGGCTGTGTTTTGACTGAGGACAGACTCTGAGTGACGTCGTTGTGTGGGACGAAAACAAGAGGCTCATTATGTTCTGGATTCAGGGTCCTGAGGAGATGAGACCCCCACTCAGACCAACAACAACAACAAGAACACGCTCAGATCCTGAAACACAGCTGAGAGGAGCTCCGACCAAAACAACAACAACCACAGGGCGGACATTTTAAAAACCTACTCACTTTAGGTCTGGATTTTAATCAGAGGGAGGGACACAGTTATAAACCTGTAAGACGTAAACAAACTATTAAATCATGACTAAACCTGGTCTGAACCGAGACAAAACCCTGGGCAACACCAAGAAATAAACCCAGGAAGAAACAAAAGTAAAGGTTAGACTAAACAGGAATAAAATTTAAGGATAAACCAAGGTTTAAACCTGTTGAAAAGAAGAAAAAAACAGAAAAGCACTTATTTTATAACTATTACAACCTCTAATGTTATTATGGACTAAATTAAGGACAGAAATTAGGACAAAATCGAGGACTAAACCTAAAACTGAGCAACAACTAAACCATAAAACAGGACTAAACCAGGACCTAACCCTGGACTAAAACCAGACTAAATTCAAGAATTAATCAGGACTTGAAGAAGACAAGAAGAAAACTTTGGACTAAACTTTGAGAAAACAGGCAATAAAACAGGACAAAACCAGGGCTAAAGGAAGGAAATAAACAAGGACCTCATCTTGGACTAAACTAACAAATTATTTGTGATGAAAAATGGACTGGAGTAAAACTGGAGTAAACCTAAACAATGACCAGGAATAACCTCATAATTAAACCAAAACAAGTAAATCTGACTTCTATAATGTTGTAAAAAGTGCAACATTTGAAGCTCTGCCTTGTTTTGGTCTCGTTGTGAAAGACTCTGTTGTCGTCCTGCTCTCGTTGCTCAATATTTACTCGTGTCTCTCTCGGAGCCCACTCGGAGCAGATGCAGCTGAGTCTCTGCCAAAAGTCTTTACAACTCCGTCTCACTCGCGGCTTTACAAACCCCTCGTCCAATCAGAGCGCGGGGATCGGGGACGAGCCTCCTCTACTTCCTGTGTTTATCTCCTTCAATGAAGCAATACTTGTTCCTCGAGGTTCTGGGCTCATCGTAAATAAAGAGACTGAAGCTTATGAAATCACAGCTACAAAACAAATCTGTTATTCAGTTTCAAAGCAACTTGAATTAATTATTTTGTGGAGAGTTGATTAGACTGTTTCCAGCTGTGACTGAGGGACTGAGGCCAGACAGGTCTGAGCAGAGTCTTCCTTTTCTCAAATAAAACCCTCTTTGTGCTGGTTGTTTACAGCTGCTCGGGTCGAACACTCAGACGCTCGCTCTTCCGCCAGCTGTGAGTCCTTTCATGTTCGACTCCACGTTTAATCACATAAAAGCTCAATAAAACTGATTTAGTACCATTCGAATGTAAATATTAGTGTTTAAAGGTACTGAGACAAAAGAGGAGACTTGTTTAGACAATAAAAGCCTTTGGGTACAGTTAAATTACACTTTTACATTCACTACATTCCTTTACTGTCCTTTTATTTACATTACTTTAGTCTGCTCTGATTGGTCAAGACAAATAAAACAAAACCAGGAACTAAATCTAGGACTAAACCCGCTGTGATTGGTCGACTGCAGCAAAGTTTGTGAAAAAGTCCGGCCTCAGTGAGACATTAACGTTTGTTATTTGGCATTTTGTCCTTAACGACTCATTTTGTTCATGAGTCAAAATTGAATAAATCTCACTGATCGAATAGTCAGACGTTTATCACAGTTATTACCGTCGGGTTTACTGTCAGTGAATGCACCACAGCTACAGTTCTGAATGGACTCTCACTGTTTACTGTTCACTGTGACTGAAACTCTCTCATCAACAACAGACTGTGGGTAAATATAAGTCGCAACGAGCCTCAAATTCAGTAAAACACAAGCTCACATTCTTTGAACGCTGCATAATTAATAAAAGGTCCTTAAATTAAACATTATTGTAGATTAACTTCAAATAAAACACAAACTGATCCAGAAAGAGACACTAGTGACTCCATTTTGTTTTGTTTTTTGTATATATTGCATCTGATGTGCACAAGAGTCAAGTTAGACGCTGTGATTTTGGTTTGTTGTGTAAAGTGAGGTAATTTACTTTGAGATAATTATCTAGAAGAACCACATTTAAGCCAAAAACTTCACAAAAACTTGCGTTGGACGGGAGCTGTGACATTACGCTCAGGTCTTTGTTGCAAAATAACTCATAAGTTCAAATTTTACTATATTTCAAAGGATATGAAAGAGAGTGTGTGTCTGCAGTGGTTTTAAATATATATTTACTTCACATACTGAAATACTGAAGTGAAACTGCTGCCTCCACACCTCTGTGACAGTGACATCATGTTTCCTCTTTATAAATAATATTTTTCCACAGAAACATCACTCATATTTGGTAACGAAGAGCTAAATGACATGAAAACCTGACTCCCACTGCCCACTCAGCTGTGGGTTCAGTGTCAGGTCAGACACGATGTAATGAACCACAGCAGAGTTACACAGAGTCAGGACCCATAATTAATGTTGTTAAAGCATTAAAGATGACGTCTGTTAAAAGTACAGAGTCATGCCACGTATTCGTCTGCCCTCTTTTACTGTTTGGATGTAATTTGTGTCATTATCAAATAGAAAAGAAGAGCAAACTATTAATAACGCTTTGCTAAAAGGTCAAAGCCACACAAAGGGGATTTTAATGTTTAAATCCTGCATCAGCCACTCACCGATCTGCTCTTCAGGAATGAGGCTCTCGATCGGCGGCTCTAACTCCGAGCTCTGTCTCAGGTAACTCTTCATCTGCGTCAGGAACTGCCTCAGCGTCTGGAGCAGCTCCGAGGCCGAGTCGTACCCCTGCCAGACCTGGTCCCCCATGTAGCTCAGATAATCCTGCACCAGCCCCCAAGTACGAGCCTTTGTCCCGGGACAGCTCCAGGACTCTGCGGATCGCCCTCTTCTCGGGCGTCAGCAGCGAGTTGAACACGCCGCTCATTTTCCGCAGCTGTCCTCTTAAGGCCTTCTGGAGGACTAAGGCGCTGGCGCTGGGCCGGCGTTTGGTCCGGTGTCCGGGAGGAACCATCGTCAAGTCCTGGTCTTGGTCTTGATCGCTTTCTAGACTCACGCCGTAATCTTGCTCTTCTTCGTCCTCGTCGTCCTCGTCGTCGTCGTCGTCCTCTTCCATGCTCGAATACGGCAGATGAGAAGGCGGCAAAGAGAGCGGGAGGTGAGTGTCTATTTCTTGTAAAGTCGGTGGATTCGGATCGTGGAGCGGCGGGAAAAAGAAACCGGACGATTGTGAGAAATCGTAGGAATCGGACGAATCTGTGGAGAGGCTCATGTCGCTCAGACGCTGCCCTCCTCCGACGCTTTTAACATCTTCACTTTCTTCCTCTTTGCTTTCCATCTCCGTCTCTTTCCCGCCATTATCCACTTCGTCTTCGATGCTTTCTTTACACGCCAGGCTTCTCTGCAGCTTAGCCCTGTTCAGCGCCTGCTCGATGACGTGGTCCTCCAGCGCTAAATGGCACTGCGCGTCCTCTTGACTCGACGACGGCGACATTTTGGATCTCCTCGGGGACGACGACAGCGACATTATCGAAAGAGGAAGCGACCTTTTGGGGATAGAAATGGGCGAGCTGATATTTAGGAGCTTTTTCGGAGGAGAAGACGACGGGCTGATGCTCAGCGACGAACCCAAACGCGAGAGCAGGCTTCCCTCTTTACTTCCTCGGTCCCTCTCCTCGGATTTGTCTTTCGGGATGACGATCCACGGGACTTTCTCGGGCATGCTTCGATGTCGTATTAACGGAACAGAACGTCGGATTGTGAAGCGAGGAGGCGGCGGTCGAGGAGGCGGAGGAGAGCGCTGAGAAACACTATTAATCTGACTCTTATTCTCTTGTAGCTCTGTGTTGCTCAGACTTATCTGGCCGTCTTCCTGTTTAGCATCAGTACAGTCTTTATTTTCAGAGTCTACATCCTTCGGGACGTCGTCGTGACTCGCTTCTTGATCAGTTTCAGGGGTTTTATCGGCGTCTTGTTGGTGAACTTTTATGAACAGAGGGTTGATGAAGCAGAGAGCGCCGTTGGACTGGCAGCACTCGATCTCAGAGGGACTTCGGGTTTTGAGTCTGGGGCGAAGAGGCCCTGGAGTCGGGGTGGAGGCGGATCTCTGAAGAGGAGGTGGAGGTCTGTCCGGAGCTGAGATGGAAAGTCGGGCAGAGCTCTTTCTTTTCGGGCAAAGCTGAGCGTCCCAGAAGTCTGAGAGACACACAGACAAGAATTCAATTAGCTTTAGTGAAATAAAGCTTGTAAACATGACACGAGGATATTTTGATTGTGAAGAAGAAAATAAAAGGATGAAAACACTGCACATTTATGTTTTAGGAGAGATGTGTAGGAGAGAAATGCATCAAAAAGTGAGATTTTAGACGGACTCAAACTAAAAACGCACTAGATCTTCATCAGGCAGAGCTCAGAGAAATGACGTCTGATAATATAATAATACAGATTTATCCAATACAGCTATTAGTCAGGAACTGCCTTCAAGTCCTGACCTTTTGTAAATGATAGAGACAAAAAGCTTAACAAGTTTTCTTTTGTCTACATTTAGAAACACCCAGAAGGTGGATATTGTGTCGTGTGAGCGTTTAAAGCTGATAATCACAGTCTCGTTGGTTTAATACCGTCTAATAACACTGCGTCAGGACTCGAGAAACTGCACTTCGTCGTCAAATTCTTCAGAGTTGAATCAGGTCTTTACTGTTAAGCAGCTGAGAAGATAAACCCATTCATAAAGAACCAAAACTCAGAGAAAGGGGAAGTCATGAGTCACTAAAGTCTCAAAATAACTCGGTTTGACTCAGGAACGTGTCTCAAATCTGTTGCACAAAGAGCTATAGTTTAACGAGATTAAAGACGTTGTGTTTCTTTCAAATTTTTCACTTTTATCATTCCGAAAAAAAACCCATAAAATAAGGGACTTGATAAAAATAAGGAGTGTTATTGTGGACAGGAAGGGTTTGAGGAACTGAACAGAAAGAGGAAAATTTGGGGAAACAAGTACTTTTCATTCCCTTCCATTTTAGTTTTACTCCAGTTTCCTGAAGCTTTCAAGAGAAAACAGATCTGTGCTTGATAATGATTATAAATAGTTTTCATTATTTAAAAATAGATGATTTGGGTCGAATGAATGTTTTTGTTATTTCATTAGAGATGCACAATATCAAGAAAACACATGATATGTAATAACTATATTGAATATAGCTTTTAACAAATGCCACTTTTGAAGTTGTATGAGTTAAAAAATAAAAGATAAGATACACAAGCTTCTAAAATCATTTCCACAGGTGCTTCTTTATTTGTTATTTTTACATTACAAGCAAGACCAGTGGAACAATCTGCCCAAGAATGGACTATTATTATTATTAATACTGCTTTAAAAGACTTTTTTGGGGCATGCTGTCATAAATCTGTGTTGTCATAAATCTAAGATATACTCTGATTACAGTCCAGTTAGAAGTGATTTATTTTTGGAATTACAGAAAACTTTACGGAAGCAGACTCATTTCTAGCAAAACACTTCATTATTTCCCATTCCCAGTGTTACTAGTGTTACAAAAAAGCACCTTAAGTTAAGTCTTATGTAA
>CM072162.1:22053311-22190353 GCA_036850595.1 Rhyacichthys aspro | reverse complement strand
AAATGATTGGATTTAGGTTGGATTTGGTTTGGTTTAGAGTTTAGGTTTAGGCTTGATTTCTTGGTCCTGGTTTAGGTTTGGTTTAGTCCAGGTTTATTCTTTATTTAGCCTGAAATTTAGTCTTGTTTTAGACCTTGTTTATTCCAAGTTTTTTTTGCAGCTGACCGTCTGACTAAAAGGCTCAGAAAAGAACTGGGAATAAATAAGCTTTGTATTTCTTTGAAGTTAAATAATAAAAATAAATGTTAGCGCTAATCAATGCAATCAGTTCGCGTTATTTTAATTATTTACTGGTGTTGTATTGATTTCTGGTGACATTATTTTTCTAATTTGTTAATTTACTGTCGTTCGATTTACGGTAAAATTAAAGATCACGATTTTTTTTTTGTTTTGTTTTGTTTTTTGTTTTGTTTACTACACTATACACTGTTCTTAATGAGACAACATTAACAATACAAGCTTTGGGTTGAATTTTTTTTTGGCCTTAAACCTTTTCTTTTGTCCTTATTTGGTCATGGTCTAGTCCTGGTTTATGTTTAAGGTTATCATCAAAGTATTTATATTAACATCCAAATAAACATATACAGTCCATCCTCGTCCTCGTCCGGTCCCCTCTAAAACCCTCTAAAACCCCTCTAAAACCCCTCTAAATCCGTCTAGAACCCCTCTAGAACCCCTCTAAAACCCATTTAAATCCCTCTTGAACCCCTCTGAACCCCTCTAGAACCCCTCTAAAACCTTCTAAATCCATCTAGAACCCCTCTGAATCCCTCCGAACCCGTTTAAACTCCTCTAAAACTCATCTAAATCCCTCTAGAACCCCTCTGAACCCCTCTAGAACCCCTCTAAAACCCCTCTAAAACCCCTCCAAACCCCTCTGAAACCCCTCTAAATTCATCTAGAACCCCTCTGGTCCTGTTTTTCTCTGAGCTGTCACTTCACATCGAGCCGGAGTCTTTTGGGTCAAAGCCGTGTCTGTGAGTCACTGGAGACTGAATGTCACTGGGCATTTACTCCATTCACGCTTCGATCGTTAAAAATACACACAGCGTACCGATATTTATAGAAACGACGCTTCGACTGACTCAACAGGAAGTACTCAACAGGAAGTGCTCAACAGGAAGTGCTCAACAGGAAGTACTCAACAGGAAGTACTCAACAGGAAGTGCTCAACAGGAAGTGCTCAACAGGAAGTCTCTGATGGAGGCGTTGGGATTGTCTGCTGCCATCTTTAGACAGAGATTATGAGAGATATGATCCTAAACTAGTCCTGGTTTAGTCCTGGTTTACTTTTAGGTCTAGTCCTGGTTTTGATCCAGGTAAGTTTAGGTTTAGTTTGAGCAGAAACAGACACTTTTCTTCCAGGTTTAATGCTTAAATCTGCAGAATTTAGTCCCAAAAGTGCCACATTTGTACATTGAAGAATAGAAATAAAAACTATGGCTGGTAAAACTAGTTTAACTTTCATGATACTAAAAATTATATCGAGACAAACCAAAGAAGAGTGACTGGATCCTTCTGTAAATCTGTCGTAGAACCGCTTCAGACTCAAATAAAAACATTTACATTCACTTTATACATTTTAAATGTCTTGCTTATGTCTTGTTTTAGTGACTTTGGGTTCACAGCAATGAGCAACTATAGCTCATCATTAACTCTTCACAATCTAACAAATCAAATCATAAATATGAAGAAAAAAAAAACAACTTTTTTTAGGGCTGTGCAATTTATCGAATTTTCTTTTATTATTATTTATTACTTGTTTTTATTATTACTTGTTTTTATTTATTACTTGTTTTTATTTATTACTTGTTTTTATTTATTACTTGTTTTAATTGAAATATACATTGGATTTTATTTTTTTTTTTTTATTTATACGTTTGAATATATTTTATTTTAAGGAGAATTCACTGTTTTGTTCAATAAATCCAACATATTTCCAAAGTCAGTGAATAATTGTGTGAAATTTGTGATTTCAATAAAGACCAAAAAACTATTTATTTAATATTTAATTTAATACTTTTATTTTTTTCCATAATGGAGCAGCCCTACCTTTTTTCCCGTCCAGCTTCATGTTTAAAGCATGATTAAAAGTGCAAAGCCTTTCAAAAGCCAGACTTGAGACAGTCCTGAACACGTCACTCGTCCACGTCACGTTTGTTCAGAACAAGGCCCAACTTGTGCTGAACTGTTCCTGGATTCATCAGAAAGTCATAACAACAGGTCATTTCTTATTTCTGCGAACATATGGGACACACTGTGCTCTTGGGCCTCTGATCATGAACGAGCTCACGAGGGACACAAGTGTTGGGACAGATCCTGTGGAGATTAAAACTTTTTTCCAAAACAGACAAATACAAAGAGTTCATCCTCGGTTCGACCTCTGTTTGTGTGGGTTATGCTCCCTTAAAATATTGATTAAACTGATCTGTTTCTGTGTTTTTCTGGAACCAACACTTAGATCAATGTATGGATGAGTATCACTGTCATGGGACTTTTTATGTTCAATTTAAAGCCTCAGATGTGACCTAATATGGCCTTTTTCCTCTTCCTGGATTCCTAAATCAATTTCCAATACTTCTAAAAAAAATCAAAGTGTAGATATGTCAGTGTTAGCTGTTGATAAGGAACTCCTCTATTGTTGAGCATTATCCATTTAAACAATGTTTTCTCCTGTTTTTGTTTTATCTGCAGCGATCCACGAGTTTCCCAGAGACTACTTCACGAATAAAGAGCGAGTCGAAGGCGCCGTGGGTCTCCACGTCTTCTGTGTGAGTAAATACTTCTGAGTTAAAGATGAATAATGCTCACAGTGATTCCGAGAAGTAACACAACCACTTTTCAGCTCTTTTCCCTGATCCTGAGTCAGTTTTTCTCCCATTTAAATTCATTTAATGGAGAACAAAATATTCCAGATGAAGTTAAGCAAAAAGTAAGGCAATATTAGTGGCAACTGGTATTAAAATAAAATAAAATAAAATAAAATAATGTATGTATAAAATATGTATACATTAATTGATTAATAAAAATAATTAAACAAATAATCAAAAAAATAAAAAAGGGTTAGGGTTAAAAAAATACATAAAAATAAAATAAAAATAAAATAAAATTGCTTTACAGAGAAAGAATAAAATCTGTTTCCAGACCCAATAAAAACAATAAAACAAAAGCACAAATGAAAATAAAATCATGCAGAGAAAACAATAAAAACAAACATTAAAGATAATAAATAACAGACAAAAATTAAGCAATATCAAATGCTTCTCAAATAAAATATATTTTAAAGTTAAGAGTTTATTTGGAAAAAAAAAAGTTTCCATTTCACTTCATCATGAAATCCTTGTTTAAATTCTGATCTGATCCAAAATGTGTGGAGCGGTCTCTTTAAAAACATGTCTTTAAACGGTTGTATTTTAAAACGACGACAGATGTGAAGTGTAACCGTTTCATTCAGAGACAGTTTTTCTCGGATCTGAGGCTTAGTGTGACGTAATAAACCCTTCCCAAAATACAACTTCAACCGTGGCTCCCTCTTTGTATTTAAGCATTACATTTATTTAAATAGGATTCAATCACATTTAAAGAGAGACAGTGATAATGCGACAGGTTGGAGTCATTAGGATCAGTCACACGTCGATCGTTGAGACCATCATCTGTGTCTCTGTGACGGGTTTTATTCGGTTTTGGGGCTGAACAGCTGTTGCTCGGAGGATTAACGTGTTTCTAATGCCTCAAACCAAAATACGGTGTAATTCAGCTAATGTCCCATTGCTCTGTCTGCGAACGGGACAGTCCTGAGTCCAACCTGTTCTCATCAGCTGCTTATACCACATTAAATCTACTTTCTTCTCATATTTGGACGTGTTTTTGTGTGTTTTCAGGCCGTCTACATGTTCTACGCTCTGGCGCTGGTTTGTGACGACTACTTTGTCCCGTCGCTGGAGAAAATCTGCGAGGTATAAACCACCGACACTTACGGAGATGGTGTTTTTTATCGTCTTTTGCGTCTTTAATCGTGTTCTTCTCTTCCTCAGCGTCTCCATCTCAGTGAAGACGTGGCTGGAGCGACCTTTATGGCGGCAGGAAGTTCAGCCCCAGAGCTCTTCACGTCCGTCATCGGTGAGACGCTTTTTACTAAAAGATCGCTCCGACTTGAAGAAACCTGAATAAACAAACACATCTAACCAACATTGTCCTTACGTCAACGAAATGGTTCATGAAAACAGTGGCTGATGATTATTCAAAAGGCTCTATGTCACTGGTGTCAAACTCAAAGTGTTAATAAGTTTATAAGAATCATTTCAGAGGCCGAAGATGGAGACATTTGGAAGCTTTTATTAAATTTTGAATGTGAGGTTTCATCTTCATTTGAGTCTTACATAAGTTATTGTAACATTCATTTCCTCCTTTTCTGTTCATAGTTGCACTTGAACAGGTTTAAGTCAGATTTGAACAGGTTTTAGTTGGCTTTGAGCAGGTTTAAGTCAGATTTGAACAGGCTTTGTTGGATTTAAATTGGTTTTAATTGGGTTTTAACAGGTTTTAGTTGGATTTGAGCAGGTTTAAGTCAGATTTGAACAGGCTTTGTTGGATTTAAATTGGTTTTGATTGGGTTTTAACAGGTTTTAGTTGGATTTGAGCAGGTTTAAGTCAGATTTGAACAGGCTTTGTTGGATTTAAATTGGTTTTAATTGGGTTTTAACAGGTTTTAGTTGGATTTGAGCAGGTTTAAGTCAGATTTGAACAGGTTTTGTTGATTTAAATTGGTTTTAATTGGGTTTAACAGGTTTTAGTTGGATTTGAGCAGGTTTAAGTCAGATTTGAACAGGCTTTGTTGGATTTAAATTGGTTTTGATTGGGTTTTAACAGGTTTTAGTTGGATTTGAGCAGGTTTAAGTCAGATTTGAACAGGCTTTGTTGGATTTAAATTGGTTTTAATTGGGTTTTAACAGGTTTTAGTTGGATTTGAGCAGGTTTAAGTCAGATTTGAACAGGCTTTGTTGGATTTAAATTGGTTTTAATTGGGTTTTAGCAGGTTTTAGTTGGATTTCAACAGGTTTTGGATTGATTTTAACAGGTTTTATTTATCTTTGTTGCAAAAATCAAATCCATTAAAACTTAAAGCCAAAAATATCACTGCCACATTAAACACTGCAAAGGTTCTTCTTGGTACTAGGTATAAGTAGTATACTAGTGTTTGAACATGTTTTAGATGGATTTAAATCATCCATCCATCCTTTGTTGATTGATTTAAATCAGAATAAATGAAAGAAGAAGAAGAATCATGAAATCTTAAGCCCGTTTCTGCTTCAAAGATAGATATAATCTGCTCAAATCCAAATAAAACCTGCTTATTTTCCATCTAAAACCTGCTCAAATCCATTTAAAACCTGCTCAAATCCATCTAAAACCAGTTCAAATCCAATTAAAACCTGCTAAAATCCACCTAAAACAAGTTCAAATCCAATTAAAACCTGCTCAAATTCATCTAAAACCAGTTCAAATCCATCTAAATCCTACTCAAATCCATCTAAAACTAGCTTAAAGTCATATAAAACTTGTTCAAATTCAACTAAAACCTGTTTCCATTAAAGGAGGAAATGAATGTGAAATGAAGACTCAAATGAAGATGAAACCTCACATTCAAAATTTAATAAAAGCTTCCAAATGCCACCATCTTCGTCCTCTGAAATGATTCTTATTAACTATTGCGTTCCCTCAACACTTTGACACCACTGATCTAAATCACACAAAGAATTACGATCTCTTCTGACTCCTTACGGACCATAGCTGTTACTACTTTCCACGATGTTCTAGAAACTCAGAACCGTGCAGTAGATTGACTCTGGAGAGTGTTTTCGGACGCAGCTCTGACTCGTGTGTTCACCTCGTCTTCCTCCAGGAGTCTTCATCACTAAAGGAGACGTGGGAGTGGGGACCATCGTGGGCTCGGCCGTCTTCAACATCCTCTGCATCATCGGAGTCTGTGGCATCTTCGCCGTCCAGGTACTAATCTGTGTTCCTGGTTTATATAATCCCACTGCGGAGGAAGAGGAACAAGTTTGCCCTCGGTACAGATTGAGGCTTATGTAACCAGCACCTTGTTACTCAACACAATAGACTCACCCAATTTATACCAAAGAATATCCTCCTCTGTTTTTGGGAGTATTTTTGATCTTTCTGTTTTATTTATTTTAGTTGTGGCCCAGAGACAGATACTTTAAATAAAGGCAGCATCAAAGAACAAACTAAAACTAAATCCGGACCATTTCTCAGCAGCTTTTTTGTGTAAATAGCCTCAATGGACCACATTTTAACATCAACATGTTTGAATCTGTGTCGTTCTGTCTGACTTTTGGATCAAATTAGCTCCAAAAGAAAATAATACTACTTTAGCAATAAACAAAAAACAATATTTACTAAAAAATAAACTACATGTAAAAAGTGAGGAATAGAGACGTGACATTTGGGTTTATTTATTTTATTTATTTATCATTAATTCCAGTTATTCTATGTTTCCTTGAAATGTATGCGATTAGAGAAAGATAAATCCTTCTGTTTTATCATTTATAAGAGCCACAATTGCTGTTTTCGTCATATTATTATTATTAGTATTAGCTCGTGTTAGTAGCTCAAACTACATTTCCCAAAATGCTTTGCACAAGACATTCCTGTGTATTTCACTAAAACCCAGACAGTTTTATCTGCAGCATAAAGACTTTTTATGAAAAACAGTCAATTTTTGTTCTTACCCGTGTTTTTATTTTATTTCAACACTTTGTAAAACAGTTTGTGCATCAATATTGATCCATATTTTGGTTAAGAATTGAAAATGCATCCTTCTTTAAAATGAGGAATGGAAGAAAAAGTTTGAGAAGCACTGCTTTAAAGTAAATGTGCTAAAAAGTCATGTTTTATTGCAGAATATAAAGCTTAGTTTCTCACAAAGGCTTTAGCTAAGAACTGACTGCAGTGTTGTTCTTTTATTCCATCCACATTTATCTAAAACTTAAAATTATAAAATAAATAATAGAATGTAATAGAATATAATAATAGTGTTTGAATTATTTCTTTTTTCGAGTTCTTTATAATGTAAGCCTTGTTTCTATGATGAAAAACGTTCAGGTTCAGTTCAGGTGTTTATTTTAAATCCTGATATTTGTCTTTGTTTTAATATCTTCCTGTTTCTGTCTCGTTTCTGTCTCGTTTCTGTCTCGTTTCTGTCTCGTTTCTGTCTCGTTCAGACGATCCGTTTGTCCTGTTGGCCTCTGCTCAGAGACTCTGTTTACTACACTCTGGCCATCACTGCGCTCATCGTGGTAACTCTACACTTTCAATATCATTTTTATTATTAATATATCACACAATTTCATTTAGTAATTTTTGAACCCTTGTCTCCCTTATTCCCACAGTTCATATACGACGAAAAGGTGGTTTGGTGAGTTTATATTGATATAGAATTAGTCTTTTTTCCTTTATTTACACCATTTTAATGAACCTGACCTGTTCTGTTGCAGGTGGGAGGCTCTGACGCTGATTCTTATGTACTTCGTCTACATTTTAATCATGAAGTGAGTAAAATGAACGTAAATAATCTCCACTGAGGTGTAAGTATAGTGTGTAATGAATGTGTTTCCAGGATGAACTCCACGGTTGTTCGATTTCTGGAGCGGAGGAAAAAGAACTCGTCCTCTTTGAGAAACGGAGCGGCGAACAACGCTGAGCTGGACGACGGCGACGCCACTGCCGTTCTGCTCAAGAAAGGTTTAACTCTTTTCTCTTTGGTGCATTTTTAGAGAAAGCTTTAGAATAAGGTGTGATACTAAACTATTTACATTATAGGCCTATTATTATTATATCTCTTTACCTTTATTAGACATTTAATGACATTATTGGGTCATAAGTTTGTTAATAAGCCATTTACGAGCTTTTTTTAGCTTAATTTCTGGAAACTAGCCTTTTATAAATTTAGTTTTAAACATCATTCTTGATTAGATTAACCAGCTATATGGGCTATGAATGAAATTAGCATTCAAAAGTTGTCTTATAATCAAAAAAAGAAGAGTTCTGCTTGTGGTTAATACAATTTTGACGATAAATGCAATGTTTTAGTTCAACTTTTTTAACTTTTAAGGACCCTTCAGACCCTTTTTGGTAAACTCTTACTGGCCCGAGATTCCAGTGAAGTTTCATCATAAAATTTATTATAAAAACTGTTTAATTGTGTGTTATTCCAGCGAACCATCAGAGGAAGACGTCGGTGCTGATGGTGGACGAGCTGCTCAGTGCGTATCCTCATCAGCTCAGCTTCTCCGAGGCCGGAATGAGGATCATGATCACCAGCCACTTCAGCCCCAGGACCAGACTCACCATGGCCTCCCGCATGCTCATCAACGAGGTCTGGACCAGGACTAGACCAGGACTAGACCAGGACTAGACCAGGACCAGACTCACCATGGCCTCCCGCATGCTCATCAACGAGGTCTGGACCAGGACTAGACCAGGTCTAAACCAGGACTAGACCAGGACTAGACCAGGACCAGACTCACCATGGCCTCCCGCATTCTCATCAACGAGGTCTGGACCAGGACTAGACCAGGACTAGACCAGGACTAGACCAGGACCAGACCAGGACCAGACTCACCATGGCCTCCCGCAGCTCATAACGAGGTCTGGACCAGGACTAGACCAGGACTAGACCAGGACTAGACCAGGACCAGACTCACCATGGCCTCCCGCATTCTCATCAACGAGGTCTGGACCAGGACTAGACCAGTACTAGACCAGGACTAGACCAGGACCAGACTCACCATGGCCTCCCGCATGCTCATCAACGAGGTCTGGACCAGGACTAGACCAGGACTAGACCAGGACTAGACCAGGACCAGACTCACCATGGCCTCCGCATGCTCATCACGAGGTCTGGACCAGGACTAGACCAGGACTAGACCAGGACTAGACCAGGACCAGACTCACCATGGCCTCCCGCATGCTCATCAACGAGGTCTGGACCAGGACTAGACCAGGTCTAAACCAGGACTAAACCAGGTCTAAACCAGGACTAAACCAGGACTAAACCAGGACTAAACCAGGTCTAAACCAGGACTAAACTAGGACTAAACCAGGACTAAACCAGGTCTAAACCAGGACTAAACCAGGACTAAACCAGGACTAAACCAGGACTAATCCAGGACTAAACTAGGACTAAACCAGGACTAAACCAGGACTAAACCAGCTCTAAACCAAGTCTAATCCAGGACTAAACCAGGACTAATCCAGGACTAATCGAAGTCTAATCCAGGACTAAACCAGGACTAAACCAGGACTAAACCAGGACTAAACCAGGACTAAACCAGGACTAAACCAGCACTGACCCGGTCCTTATATGGTCTCTTCCTGTCCCTCAGAGACAGCGTCTCATCAGCAGTCGGACGATCACTAACGGAGACTCGGACGTCCCGGTGAAAGGAGGCGCCAGGAAGAGCGTAGAGAACGGTCTGTCGGCCGCCGAGGGGCGTCCGCGATCGCCGTGACGACCGTGAGACGGGGAACGAGACGGAGAACGAGGACAACGAAAACAACGAGAACGACGAGGACGAGGAGGAAGAGGAGAACGAGGGGCCGTACGTTCCCTTCCAGTGTCCAGGTACGGGATGGGTGCAAGGACGGGACAGGTCCGGGTATGGGACAGGTCCGGGTACGGGACGGGGTACTGGTATGGGACTTGTCCAAGAGGAGGGACAGGTCCTTTCTCTTCATAGAGCTTGATTTGACTCTATAGTAGCCACATTAGCTCATTAGCTTAGTTTTAGCTCAGTTTTAGCTCAGTTAGCTCAATTTTAGCTCAGTTTTAGTTCAGTTTAGCTCAGTTTTAGCTCAGTTTTAGTTCAGTTAGCTCAATTTTAGCTCAGTTTATTTCAGTTTAGCTCAGTTTTAGTTCAGTTTTAGTTCAGTTTAGCTCAGTTTTAGCTCAGTTTTAGCTCAGTAGGCTAGGTTTGTTGTCAGTGGCTTGGTTTGGCCTGTGTAAGTTAGACCATGCCACCATAGACCTATTTAATGGCTGTTTAATCTGTCCCATCAATTATTTACTACTAATTTATTGATAATGTCAAGCCTGGCTCATATACGGCTGACAAATACAACACAAACAGGAGGGATGCCAATTAAAGAATAGTTTATTAAAGTAAAATGATCAAATTATACTAAACCAGGTTAAATGTGTGACAATCTGTAGCATCAGTGGTGTGTGTGAGTGTTGGATGCGAGAACTAAAGTGAACCAAACTAAATGAGTGCACAAACAAAGGAAAAGGTGGCTGCAGGTGAGCAGGCTAGCACGAGCAGAGAGCACGTGGGCACTGAAGGCCCGGCTTTTGAACTGGTTGGCCACGCCCCACACCAGGTAGCACGACCAATCAGGAACGTCTCATGAGCCACCTAAGAGGAAAGGCAGAGAGAGAGAAAGAGGCAGAGCAGGAGACAGAGCTAGGGGCAAAAGTTAAGGCCCCCAGAGACAGACAAAATCCAGCCTGCTCTGGGGTTGTCACAATAATTAAACACTTGACTTTTTCCTTCGATACTCTGCAGTGATCAGTTCCACTCGATGACATGCTCCTAACGGTAGCAACCTTTGCTAAAGTTAGCATCTCTACACACACTGAGCCATGGGGAACACTATAGAACTTTTCAGGTTTTATACCTACAAAAGCTGTGGCATAAATATCCTTTAAATATCCCAAATGCAATGGACATTTTAGTTGATTTAACACTTTCTGGCTAAATTAATACGTGCCCTGTAACTCTCAGTTACTGTGAAGGAAACGTCTCTGTTTAGCGTCAAGAGACCATCAAAATTAACCAAACTCTTTATTTTAATGACTTTCAATCTCAAGATTTTAGGATAAAAAGTTACACAGTGTTGCTTTAAAGCATCGAGATCTGTTTTGAAAAAGCTAGATCGTGCATTCACAAAGTTTATACGTGGCTCAAACAGCTTCAAATCTCTGAAGGATTAATATGTAATAGTGTTTCTAATCCCTGTCTGGTGGTGTTTCTGCAGCTGGATTTGTGAATAAACTGAAATGGCTGTTTGCTTGGCCTCTGTGCCTGCTCTTCTACTTCACCATCCCCAACTGTTCCACTCCGCGCTGGGAGAACTACTTCATGATGTCCTTCGCCTCCTCGACGCTGTGGATCGCAGGCCTGTCCTACATCATGGTCTGGATGGTGCGTTCAAGGACCAAACCAGCAGCTTTATATTAAACCACGTCTTTATTTATTAAAGGACTTAAGATAAAACACAACAAAGGGACAGCTCTGTAAAGTCTAGAAGCTTTCTCCTAAATTTAAGCTCCAGAAACCGCTTAAGTGACTGGATTTTTGTACAGTGCTGTGAAAAAGTATTTGCCTCCTTCTAGAGTTCTTATTTTTCTGCACATTTGTCCCACTTCACTGTTTCGTATCAAACAAATTTAAATAGTACACAAAGATAACTTCAGTTTTTAAGTCATGACTTTATTTATTAAGGGAAAAAAAATCGATCCAAACCTACATGGCCCCATTTTAAAAAGTAATTAAATGTTGAATCATGAATTAACTGTAATTAATCACATTTATTTTTGGAGTTCAATTGCACTAACCACACTCCTGATTACTGCCAGACCTTTTGAATCAAGAAATCACTTAAATAGAACCTGTCTGACAAAGTGAAGTAGGCCAAAGGATCTCAAAAAGCAATACGCCATCCAAAGAATTTATATTTTTGTGAACGAATATGAACAATGAACGAACATCAAGCCAGAGTACAACACACAGCAGCCAACAATAGATACAAGCAGATTGATGCTGAGAATTAGCAAAACAAAACAAAAAAAGATCACCAAAGCCCTTTCCGGAAGGGGGCAAATACTTTTTCACAGCACTGTACTTAGTGATGTAGATATGTAACAGAATAGCTCAAAAAAACAAACAAGAAGCTTAAAAACAACAGAAACAAAGGCAGACATTTCACTCAGAGTTTAAAGCCTGAGAGAATAAATACAGTAAATGTGCGTCTAGTGTAAACAGATGTAGCCGAGCTGTTCATGCCCCAGTTGTGGATGAGGGCAGACACTAACCCTCTGTCGCTCTGTGTTGTTCTCAGGTGACAGTAATCGGCTTCACTCTGGGGATCCCTGATGTCATCATGGGAATCACGTTCCTGGCGGCAGGCACCAGCGTTCCCGACTGCATGGCCAGCCTCATCGTGGCTCGACAGGGTACAGTAACAACCGGCTTGTGTCTGTGTAGAAGCGTCTAAACCAGTGAGGGGCCGCGAAAGTTAATAAGAGTCCTTTCAGAGGCCGAAGATGGTGACATTTGGAAGCTTTTATTAAATTTTGAATGTGATATTTCATCTTCATTTGAGTTTTACTAAAGTTATCACACAAACAATCACTTCCTCCTTTTATGGAAACTGGTTTTAGTTGGATTTGAACAGGTTTTAGATGGATTTGAACAGGTTTTAGATGGATTTGGACAGGTTTTAGATGGATTTGGACAGGTCTTAGATGGATTTGGACAGGTTTTAGTCAGATTTGAACAGGTTTTAGATGGATTTGAACAGGTTTTAGATGGATTTGAACAGGTTTTAGATGGATTTGGACAGGTTTTAGATGGATTTGGACAGGTCTTAGATGGATTTGGACAGGTTTTAGTCAGATTTGAACAGGTTTTAGATGGATTTGAACAGGTTTTAGATGGATTTCAACAGGTTTTAGTTAAATTTGAACAGGTTTTAGATGAATTTGGACAGATTTTGGTCAGATTTGAACAGATTTTAATTATCAAATCCATCTAAAACATCTTTAAAACCAATTAAAACCTAGAGCCAAAAATATCTCCTTCTAAATGTATTGAAGGGCCACATAAAACATTGCAAAGGGCCGCATTTGGCCCCCGGGCCTTGAGTTTGACATGTGTGATCTAAAAGAAGAAAACTGAATGAAACTCTTGCTCTATGTACCATACTATACCAACTTTCTTTAAAGCACCTTTAAAACTGTGTCGACCAAAGAGATGTTCACAAGCAATAAAATACATAAAGGAGATTAAACACAAAACGGTTCAATACAAACACAATGCAGTAAAATTGTAGAAGACATAAAACAACATAAAACACACAATTGATGAATAACTCAAAGCACATAAGGACTAAATAATGAATAAACACAACAGAAAGATAATAAATGACTTACCCTGAGTTAAAAGCCAGTTAGAAAAAGTGCATTTTTTAAAAAAAGGAAGTAAATGTGCCCGTCTAAGGTCTAAAGGGAGCTCATTCCACAGTTTTGGAGCAATTACAGAAAAAGCACTGTTCCCACAAAGTTTATTTTGGGGAGTGTAAGCTGTGACTGATCTGTTCTGAGCTGAGAGCATGTGACGGGACGTAAGGACCATTTAAAGTAAATAAAAGTTCAAATCAGACTCACTTCGGACCTGAAGGTTCAGTCTGGCTCGTCACAAAAAGCATGAATGACCGTTTTAAAGCCCGTGTGTTACTCTCTGCTCAGGAATGGGTGACATGGCCGTGTCCAACTCCATCGGCAGTAACGTGTTCGACATCCTGGTGGGCCTCGGTCTGCCCTGGTCCCTGAAGACTCTGGCCATCAGCTACGGCTCCGATGTAAGTTCCACAAAAACCTCTATCAGGACTTCTTCGGTCTCGGTCTTGTCTCCTACTGATGCTGAATTATAAGAGTCTGGAACACATGGTCATAAATGTAGACTGTGTTGATATTGTGCATCACTAAGATCATCTGTGAGCAGTTATCGATACCACTGATGCACAATATATCGCAATATTATCGTTATCGCAATATCTGTATAACATGAATGAATGTATCGTGATAACGTTATGGTCTACTATGGGATGGATATTTATGTTTGGCGTCAAAATCATCATCAAAACAGAGACTTAAATCAAATTGTGGTGTGTCTAAGTAAAAAAGTCCTGGTTCAATCCTCCATTTAGTCCTAGTTTAGACCTGTTTTGTCCTGTTTTTGTCTTTGATATGGACTTAGCACCTGTTTTGACGAGTGGTTATTAGTCCAGAGCCTCGTATTTATTCATATTTTCCATATTTACTTTAATTTTAAACATATTTTCTGATGTTAAAGAGCATTCAGATATCACAGCTCATATCATTACCGCAATATTCTAATATTTATTGCATGTTTTTCTGATATCGTGCGACCATAAGCTGCATTTTTTCTGGTAGATTTACTTGGTTTTATACATAAATATGTTGGCTGTTGTTTTCTTCTACTTCAGTCAGAGTTTTAAACTAACAGTACTAATATCTGAGTTGTATCTGACAAAAAAACCCTCAAACAGTAGTGAGTGATAGTTCATATTTGTGCCTCCATCTCCTGTGTTATCAAAATAAATAATAATGAGAGATGTATAACTAATATATTTTTACTAATTTATATCCCAGTGATCTAACACAAATTAAGATTATTTTTGACTTTCTCCATTTATTTTCTTGTGGTTTTGTTTCATAATGTGACCTTCTCTGTTTACTCTTATCTCTCAGTGCAGTCCGTTTGTTTATCGTGTTGACTTTTTTGGGAGGAATATTTGAGATAATTTCCATAAACCAGCTGATGTTTATAATCTCTTTGATCGTTTTATCAACAACTTAAACTGTAGAAAAAACATCATCGATCGTATTGACTCTGTTTAAATGACAGCGTTGTTTGAGTAAAAATATAGATCTGACATTTTGAGACAGGTCACAGTTTGACGCTTGATCGACCAGAAAATTACTAAATCAATGTCACTCAGGCTCTGTCGGTCCATCTGCGTCATACGTCAAACTATCAGTCACTCAATCAGTCTAAATCTTCCCTAAAGAGACAGGATCAGTGTCTCGGGCTGCGTTATCTATGCTGTGGTTATCTGCATTATAATAGAAGAGAAAGACATCTATATATATATATATCTAAAGTGTCTATCTTGGAAAAAAAGACTCCAATGAACTGAAAGCTAGCTTGTCTCTTGTGTTCAGTGATCAGTGTTGTCCTAGTTTAAGTTCCCCAGATAGAAAAGCTCTCTACAAACAAAAACAAAGCTGCATTTTCAAGTCATGGCTTGTTTAAACAGACTGTACCTGTTTTTTTTATTATTATTCTTGTTGGAAAAAGGTTTAAACCCAAATAGTTTATTGTAAAATTAATAATTTGTGAAAAAACAGTCTTTCTGATCCATCTCCTGTTTATTCTAAGGGATTGTAACAGATGAGAACCTCTATTCAGGAACAGAAAACCTTGGACAATCACATGCTCCAAAAAGGAGCGCTCCCATTGGTCGACACTTGTCACATGACGTTCCAGGAAGTTTAATAGCTGCAGATAAAGTGTATTTTCAGCTGAATATGTCTTTTAACAGAGAAACAGCTGAAAAAAGAAAAGCATCAACAGAGAAAAGGGAGACAACGTAAAACACAGATAAATACTGTCAATTCAATCACGTAATGTTTAACGAGGAGGAGATAATTGTCGTCCTGACGCTGAAGTCACAGCTAAGCTAACGCTAAACTCTAAACTTCAGTTTGGTCAAATGGATTAGTATTTTGGAGGAAAAGTTGGTCTGGTTTTATTTTTTTAATAGAAGAGAAGCAGGAGAGGTCTCTAGGCTGCTTTTGGAGGAGAGTGGAGTCTGGGATAGTGACAAAAAAAGAAAATCAGGGACTGGAGCTTTAAAACCTCAATTGTAGCTTGCACTAATCTGAACATAGGAGACTGGGCTAAAGCGGTTTCATTAAGACTAGTCTAGTCAGACTTGATTCACTGCTCCAAACCAAGTTTCAAACTGTGGTGATTGCATCTGGGTCAAGCCTGATTAAAGCAACAGAAATCAGCTTATCTTGTCAGCTTGCTTCATGGAATACCCCTAAAATGTAATGTTTATTTGTTTAGAAAAGTACTGATAGATATATTTAAATGATGTTTCAGTATAATGCAGTCTTGGAGCTGAGGGATGCTGCTCGTTTGACATTGAGCTCTTTCTACCGACTAACATTCTTGTCTTGTTCCTCCAGATCAAACTGAACAGCAAAGGCCTCATCTTCTCAGTGGGACTCCTGTTGGCCTCAGTGTTTTTGACTGTGAGTATTTTGTGACCGATGGACTGTGATGCGCCTCAAAACTCAAAATTAAATCCACTGATGTTTGAAGACTGCCATATTTGAAAAAGTAATAATTTACTCTGGTCGTAGCAAGAAATCTATACAACTGTCTTCAATTTCTGACATATTTGTTGACACAGTTCATGCATTTTCAAAGTAAAGCTCCTGTCACACTCTGCATTATTCGCTGTCATTGACAAACGGCTAATTAGTTGCGGCAAAATCTTGCGTCATAGTTTTCACCATCAAAGACAACCAATCTCACAGTCCCACGACCAGAGGTTATTGGAGAGATTTCTGTCAGTGTCAGAAATATAGAGCAATCCTACGACCTGTATTTAATAAATGTAAAAAAAATACTTTAGCTTTAATTAGCTAGTTTGCTGTTTAAAGTAAGCCATGCTAATGACTTAGCATAGCTCTTTTCGCAACACAGACTTGTCCAGATTGAATTCTTTTATGTTTTCTATGTTTCCTCAGCACATTAAGCCTCTAAAGTAGATGTTCCTCTGTAGTTGAACACAACACATTCAGTTTCTTTAATCTTACGGCGTAACAAGAGTTTCAAACAGCGTCATCTTTCTCGTTCATGCTGTGTTTCCGTCTGCAGGTGCTGGGAGTCCATCTGAACAAGTGGACACTGGACCGTCGCCTCGGTTTGATGTGTCTCATGCTCTACTCCGTCTTCCTGTGCTTCTCCTGCCTCATCGAATACAACATCTTCACTTATGTCAACAAGCCGACCTGCCGCGAAGAAGAGTGAGACATTTTTTTTTCTCCTGACACAAAACACACAGGAAGACGTTTTATTCTTTCCCTCGGTGCAATATGGAGCGGCGTTTTATAAGGATTGAACTGAAAACGGATGAAGACGAAAGGGAAAACTCGATGTCTACTACTGCTTTGAGGACTTTTACTTTGAAAATCCCTTGTTATAAAGATGGGATTGTGGGGAACGTTTAGTGGTGTCATGTTTACGAGCTGCTGACCTTTTCCTAAAAGGCGACGCAGGTCTTTTAGGTTTAATACATAGATAGTATTAAGGTAATGGCGTGGGGTTTGGTTTAAGGCTGTGGTGCAAATTAAAAGGGTTTTAAACAAAAAACAAGACCTAATAATGCAACAGAGCGCATTTTCTCCATTATCCTCCAGTGTATATTCCCATGATGTGCTCTAAAACTTAAACACTGCCGTCAGATTCAATATTGGGGTTTGTTTTAGTATGTTTTAAACCATTACCAAAAATCAGCGATGTGAACTTATCTTAGCATCTAACACAAGCTACTATTCCTCCTTTAAAAATCTAATCTAAATAACAGTTTACAAACCTGCAAAACCAAATTGTTAGCAACATTTAGCTTCAGTCCAGAGGAATTACAACAGTTATTTGAATATAACTAGTCCACTTTACAATAAAATACATCAATAAGCTACTGTTCGCTGAAGCTAGCTTCACATTTTTGCAAAATGTTGGCTTAAATAGTTCACATCACCATCACATTTCCATAGTCTTTGACTAACTTTATCAATAGCCACATTAGAGTGTTTACACTTATTGAATCACAATACATGTTGCGCTAAGCTAATTAAAACTGCCATTTAGCATTGCTCTGATTGCATAATTTAGCTTCAAGAGGTAATACTAGCAGTTAATCTTTACAGATAAATTACTTTTCGGCTGAAGTTAGCTGCGCTAGCAAAGGTTGGCTAAATGTTATGCTGTTAGCTTCACAATAATTATTTTAAAACATGGATGTGTTATAAAAGCTTCAGTTGTCAATGAAAGTTGCTCATTAGCGCATACAGCAAGTTCTTTTATTATTTTATTTTGAATGAATTTATTTCCCATGTGCATATTCTGTAGCCAAGCAGTCTATCTCTGTTATTGGGACGAGAGAGTAAAAACCAGTCAAGAGGTTTTAAGACGACAAAAATGACTGGTATTTATGGTGCATTTATGGAGAAATGAATATGAACAGAGCAAAATTAATGGAAAGATATTCGCATAGAAATGCATGATTTAGCATGCTAGCTATAACTTAAGCTAATTATTTAATTACTTCACCCCACGCATGTACAATGTGATTAGGTTTTTGTGCTCTTGTCGATTAAATATTAAAGTAAATATTAGGCACTGAATGTTTAGCCACTTACCTATATCTACTCACCAACAGCACAGATCTGGGAGTTGGTTTCCATCAGCCACAATTTATTAAAATAGGATTTACTTTCTTTGGCAAAAAAAACAAAACATTGTACACTAAAAAAAGTTGTGTTACGGCATGTTTTCCCCGCAATATATAATTAATAATGGATAATTAAAAAGGATGGTGGGTAAAAACATAAATGTATGCACCAATGAGCAACTTTAATATTGAAAAAAAAATTAAAAAAAAACATTCTGACTCCACATCATTAGCAAGTCTTTTAGCATAGTTTAGCACATCTGTGCTAATGTCAGGCTTAGTTTACTGTCACTAACCTAGTTGATCTATCAAACTAATTAATTAACACTGCCATTGAGCATCTGGTTGACACTGGAATTACTCAAGTGGACGTAAAGAAAGTAGAAGGCTTTACAATTTTATTTTACAACATGGGACCAGCTAGCTTTATGTCCAAACTTTTACTGTTAGCTAGTTTAGCTTCACTGCTCTGAAAGAATTCTGTCTAGTTTCCATGGTAACGTTAGCTTAGCAGCAGTTAAAGCTGTTACCATGGGAACCTCTGCCACGTTAGCCCTGGTTACGTTGTTACCGCGGCAACATTAGCCAAGTTAGCGCTGGTTAACATTAGCAGCCGAAATGACACAGCAGTTTTTTGCACGTTAGCTTCGTTAGCAGCACTTTTCCACATCTGTTTTTCACATTAGACTCGTCGACTGTGTGAACCAGGGTTTAAACTTCCACTGCCACTTTTGAAAGACGTATTTATTTGTGCGTTTTTGAGCCGATATCGCTTCAAATCACAAAAAACAGGGCATTATTATTATTATTACAAACCTTCAATAGCACCACAGCTGTAGCTTCTATGTTTTTGTATTGAAATTCTTAGCTTTATAGATTCCTTTTTTGTAAATAGTCGTCCTTTGTAAATACTACCCCAAATGTCCTATTTATTATTTATTAATTCACGTCATACGCACATTTGTTTGATTTACGGAGGACTCAGTCGAGGGGAAATTCAACCAGCGAAGAGGGGCTTATTTTCCAACGATTGCTCACGTACAGAAAAGCACAACGTCCTCGGTGTCCTCTTGATGTCATTAACGGCTGGATTTAGTTTGAAAAGGTTGCACTGAAGAGTCTTTTTGTGCTGATTACAAGGAGCATTTCCTGGTAAAATGACGCAATTGTTTTTAAAAATGTCTTTTTCTGCCGCGCCGCCAAGAGACAAAACAGACTCTTTTTGAAGACCAAATACTGCTAAAATAAAAAAAGGTGGTGGCATTATTTAAAAACGCAGGTATTTCTAGTGTGGTAGATCGTTTATGGTAGAATAAGATGCAATATTAAGCATCAGGACTTTTAAATTCCAATATAAAAGTTGGGTTTTTTCTCCAGGATTCATTTTGTAATAATAATATCTAGATTTGTCGACATATGGTAGCTCTGTGGTATATGACTATTCCTCTTCTAGTTTTAGAGCATGTCAAACGTGGTTCGTGAATCCTATGGGTTTTTTTAAATCAAAGAAAACACAGAATTACAAGCACCTTTTCTCTCTTCAGCTTTTTTTTATCTGGCAACGACTGCGTTTACACTGAAGGCAAAAGTGGAACAAATACGATTTCTGCTGCTTTAATGCAGTGTTTGTATGGAGGCTTTGTTTCTGCCACTGGAAAAAGGAAATAAGTCAGAAATTTTAACTTATGCTGCGTTAAGTCATGTTCTTTTTCCAAACAAGCCTGGTATCCCTTCCCTTCACAGCAATTCTACTGTTTATCCAAAATAGTTTAGACTTTCTGTAATGTTTTGCTTCTCTGATTAGTTAAATGTGTATCCAGAGGCAGTATGTGATTGTTTTTTTCTTGTATTTGAGTATTTGAAGCTTTGGCCAATCACAGCTCACTTCCAGAAAAAGGAGCGCTCCCATTGGTTGACAGTGTTTGTCAATAAGGAAGTAATGACTACCAACAGAAAGTGGTTATTCTGGTGCTCGATATGTCTTTGGAACAGCGCGAAAAAGGATAAATGTTGGTAAAAAAAAAAAAGAGGCTAAGTTAGTTTTGGGATCACATCGAACTCAGAAACAAAAGTTGTGGGGAATTGCTTCGGTTTGACATTTATTTTGATAAAAGAAAAGCAGGAAATTTTGCCAAGTCGGTGTTAGGGGTTGAAATGATGGGGCTGAGTGACAAAAAAATAAAAGTTATGGCATTTTATTTTTTTAAACAAGTTATATTTACTGACTGCTCAATGTTAGCATGTAGCTTTTCTCCCATTTTCCACAAATGATTTTGGTTAAACTGCACAAATACACATCTCAACACTGTTAACATAAAAACGAAATATTAATGTAAACTGAAAATAATACTGTAATACAAAATGTCATATTCAAGCATTGCTCTGTGTTTTGACTTGGGCTAATTTCATATTTAAAAATTGCTAAAATCATTTTTATCCACTTTTGTGTCCAGTGTGAACGCAGCCGAAGTGTCAGAATTTGCTCCATTTTGGGTTCATTTGTCAAAGTGCCCTATTTCTCTTATTTATCAAAACGAAAGACAGATTTATTTATTGACCTGTTGTTGATAAATATCTATATAATATTGTATTTTGAATGTACAAATGATGACTCCATGTTTTAATGCTTTTATTTTATTGTTTACAAGTTATTTATGAACTTTCGACCGGAAACAGGGTTGAACTGTGTTTCACTCAATGCAATAATAATGATAATAATATTAATAATAGCTCTAATAGCGACATGTAAATAGTTTATTGAACAAAGAGGGGTTTATTACAGAGTTTAAATGTGTAAATGAAAATGTTTTATCTGTTTTATGTGGATCCAACCCAGTCTCAGAGAAATGTCAGAGGTGTTTATGTTTCTGGAGACATTAAATAAGAGATTATGGCAAGAAAGATTTGACAATATGTGGTTTTAGGGATAAATAATGGCATGTGAACGAGAATTGGGGATTAAATTGCGAATAGAGCATGAAAAAATAAATCGTTTTCTGTCAGTTTAGTGTCAGCTGTGAAAATAATTAGCATAATCAATAAAAACAATATAGAGTGTGTAAACTACAGTAAGATTTTTGGTTAAAGCTTAAGTCCCTTTACATTTTTTAAATTTTTTTTTTAATTTTTTCCATTTTTCTAGTGCTTTTCAATTTATTTTTAATATTAATTTTGTCATTTTTAAAATAATTGAATTCCTTTTTTGTCTATAGCGTCAGGATAGCGTCATTTATTTATTTTTTAATATTATTATTTTACTGTTCAATGGTCCTTGATCGTTTCCAATTTCCAAAAGCAGATATTTCTTCATTAAAATCCCATCGACTCACAGAAGATCTTTTTTTATATATACTTTTAAATTACTGAGTGACCCAAATAAAACTGACCCACTTTTTGGTCCTGAAGGGTTTGGACAAGGACGAACGCTGATATTGAAAACTTTAGAGCGAACATCAGAGTGTATTTTTAAAAATGGTTTTAAGGACGTGAACATTAAAAACAACTGTCTTTTTTTGAAAATAATGACCTTCCAGCTGCGTAACGGTAAAGTACAGCGTTTTGTTCATGAGCCGGAAAATTCAGGTTTAAAACTGATTTATTTTAGGAGAGATTTCCGAGTCTGTATCAGTGGTTTTCAGAAACATGAGCAGACTCTGGAGGAGACTGGGTTGGTGAAAACACACAGCGATAAATGTGTTTAAAAATGTTATTCTGAAATCATATGAAAACACTATATTTACTGCTTTACTACTCCACAAACATATCAAAAACGTGTCATAAACCTGGACTGGGCTCATGAAAGATACACGTTTTAGCAACACATTTTCGAAAAGGTTAAACCAATGTTGTTGCTTTTTATTTAAGGATCAACATTGACTTTGAAAAAGCGTTAAAGAGAAATCCTCCAAAAAGTCGACAGAGAGCCTTCTTGGACTGACCTTACTTATATTTAATAATAGTCTGGTAGTCACTGCTTCCTTTTAAAGCAGTGACTTTCCGACTTTTCTTACGACTGGACACAAACCAGAGCTGATCTTTCTTGAATTATCTGAAGCCAATCAAAATGTGGGACAAATGGTGCGTTCAAGTGCTCCTCGGGAACTCGGGAACTCGTTTTTCTGTCGTGTTCTGTTTTGTTATTTTCATCATCAACATGGAGGAGGAAAGCAAACGTTTAAGACATTTCAGATTAATATAAGTAATTCAAATTTTTTTACTAGTTTTTTGTCCATTTAGACTTATTTAGACTATTTACTAAGTTATTTATTTATTTCCGTCTGTATTTAGAGGTTTCAACACACGTTATTTTATGTTTTGAATTGTCTTCCTTTTCTTAATCTGCTGCTAATAACTGCAGCTGTGACTGGATTCACTCATTTAAAAATAACATTAACACATTTGCCTCCATCTTCCTTGTTGTGTTGGTTTAGAATGTTCCAAGAAGCACCTGAATGCACCATAAGTCTCAATTTGTGTGATTTATGTTAAAAAACCTGTGCAATCCCATTTTTAATTGACTAGTGGCCACTCGAGGTATTGCATTTTGTAGTGTTTTATTGACTTTTTTTTAAATCTTAGACTTTTTCTCTGTTAAAATCCGTAAATTTGCATAAAAAAAGAAAGAAAAACACATTTTTTTGTCGTAATTATATTTAAAAAATTGTTTTTTAATGCTTTAATGTCTATTTTATTATTTTGAAGCAACTATTCACAAATGAAAACAAACATATTTCTTTTTATTCAACTGTTATTTCATCTTTAACGGTTTAACCCAAATGTGTATCTTTCATGAGCTTCTTCAAAAACATCCAAAAGCTTACTGTTCATTTTGTTAAAGTCAAACAGATATTTTAACCTTTTATTTAAATATCTGTGTCTGAACTTTACCAAAATAATAATCAATAATCATCTGTTTGTTTTGCTGCTATTCACTGCATCGAGTTTTTCGAACCAAACGACACAAAGACGCTCCAAAAACGGCGTCTTTTTGAAGACATTTGTAATAATTTGTGATATTCACATGGGCGACTTATGGAAGCTATTGAACTGTACAGATGTAAATGATTCAGTGTAAATGTATTTCTATTTTTTGTCCGAACCGTGTTGGATATATTTTCATAGATCCTAGTTCTCCCTGTGTTTTTGACCAGTCCTTTGGCATGAGAATATTTCACTATGGTAAATTATTTAAGGTAGATTTTAATGTATTTTGGAGGAAGAGGGGTTGGTGTAGACGGCGCTGGGGTCTAAACGACCGCAGGCCGTGGTTTTTAGAGGAGCCGCTCCGGGACGTCCCGAGAGCTGTTGTCAGTTTAGAGACCGGCCGCTTCCTGAGCAACAATAAAATCTCTGCTTCAGGGAAATACATCTGGACTCCAGCCTCGTTCTTTTCAACATTTAAGAAGGTTTATTTGCCTTTTGGACGAGAAGGAATAGTTTACAGTTTTTCATAATTTATAAAATTGCTTCAACACATTTATCAAACTCTTCTGTCAAAACAATGAACACATTCTCACTCAATTTGTGACCCAGTTTCCGACATTTGTTTTAGTGGGATTTTGATGGTTTATTTTATTTTATTTTATTTTATTTTATTTTATTTTATTTTATTTTATTTTATTTTATTTTATTTTATTTTATTTTATTTTATTTATTCATTTTTCTAGTGCTTTTTGATTATTTTTTTTTAATATTTTATCATTTCTTTATTATTTAGCTCCTTTTTTAGACACAATTAACACACTGCAGTCTCCACTAACACACAACCACTCAGAGATTAAACACTGAAGTCAATATAAATCTATATATCTATATAAAATCAAGTTGATGTACATTACACAGAGAATAAACTCCTTAAAAACAAACTGTAATGGTCCAGTCGGCGGCAGATCCTTCACAGTTTAGTTTATTTAGTTTATTAAACAGAGACAGAAGCATTAATCAAAAAAGAAAAGATGATTTGTACCAAATTATTCCTCTTTGAGCTAAAAAAAAAAAACCAATACAGAGCACATACAGGTACATTTATAGTAGTAAGTATAGTCATTGTTTAAATATATTTTATAATAACACTGCAGCACTAATACATTTAATCTCAGTTTAACCTTCCTACGCCCCTAGAGCATTTTTTGATGTTTCACGCCTTTTTTTTGTGGATAACTTTGGCTGTGTTTATGCAAATGGCATAAATTTTTCCTCCGGTGTGTATTTTGGGATGACTTTTAAGATTTTAGGGTTTTTTGTTTTTTTTACTTTTTAATAGACTGTAAAATCTAAATAGTAACACTCATGGTCCTTCGTCATTTTTTGTGCCATTGACTTCCATTAAAAACATGTTTTTGAATTCACTGCCATTGCTGTATAAATTTTATATTTGTATTTTTTTTCATGGATTCATGATAGTGAGGGACAAGAATTTTACTTTATATTGTTTTCCACTATATGGCATCATTTTTCCATATATGAGAGAGAGGTTCAAAATGGGGCAATGGCTCCATTGATGGTTGTATAAATTATTGTGCCTGTAGGGCCCATTCAACAAATATTCTGAACTAAAATGATTTGGGTGTATTTTAGGGATGTCATACTGTGGTGTGCATGTGTGTGTTGAGAAATTAGTGTGTTTGTGTATGTGTGTGTCCGCATCCAAAATGCCTTACCAAGAAATGCATTACTGTTGCCCAAAAGTTGAATTTTGTTCAGTTCAAATCGATAAAGTGCACAAAGTTCAAAGCTTCTGCACCCATCAAAACCTCATCACACATGCAAAAACATCAAAGGCTCACTGACAAAGTAATCTAAAAAAAAAAAAAAAAAAATTGCTAGTCTGGCTTTGTTTACACAGGTGTTATCCCAGAGCAAAACAGTATGTGTCACTTAGATCGTGGTCTTAGATCGGGGTTCATTTCGTCCCAAACTGCCAAGATGGAACGCACAAGAAAGTATAATTTGGCCGAAGCTATGAACCTCCTTGATTTGCTCGACGAGAAGGATGCTCCTTCTTCATCTGATGATGCATCATCATAGGATGATGAAGAGGTGGAAGATATAAATTATGTGCCAGGGGCCAAGGGCACTTCAGAGGAAGAGAGTGAGGAAGAAGAGATGGAATTGAAGGAGCGAGGGGGTGAAAGGGCAAGCCCTGCCCCACCTGGATATCGAGGAGTGGTCTTACCTGGTCCCCAACTGTGAAGAATACCATTCGGTACCGGGCCGCTGGGATCCTCGTCCCAGGATCACCAGCTACGCTGCCTCCCAGATTCACAACATATTTGATAGTTTTTCTTTTTTCATCACAGATGAAATTATTGATATTATTGTCACACAAAAAATAAAAATGAAGCAAAATCAAACTTGATGCCAGTTTCTGACATTCCCGGGCTCTGATAATGCCCCACAAAAAAAAAAAAAAATCTTATGGGGGGATGCACGGTAGCAGAGTAGGTAGCGCTCCTGCTTCACAGCAAGAAGGTCGTTAGCTCAAACCCTGGCCGACTCAAACATTCTTGGCTAGTTCTGGCCAATTCAAACATCCTTGGCTGATTGTGGACAACTCAAAACATCATCAGCTAACTCTGGTCTTTCTGTGAGGAGTCTGCATGTCCTCCAGCTTCCTCCCACCGCCCAAAGACATGCATGTATAGGTCATTTGGCAACTCTAAAGTATCCCAAGTGAATGAATGTGAGAGTGAATGGTTGTCTGTCAGTGTCTGTCTCTAAGTGTCAGCCGTTCAACTAACTGGCCATTGTCCAGACTGTACCCCACCCAAGGCCCAAAGCTGCTGGGATAGGCTCCAGCCACTCGCGACCTCCAACGGGACCAAGCGTTAGAAAATTAATGAATTTATCTTATGGAAAATTATTCACTTTTTGTGTTTTTTGTCTTATACTGAAACCAAGTTCTAATCACAATAACTGACATTCAAGGGGTTAAATCTTAGAAACACAATAAATATTTGCTATGTATGGTGAGGACTGAAGCTAATAATAGTATCCATTAAAAAAAATTGAATTATGCATTATTAGATAATATTTCTATAGCAGTCTTTACTGGAGCATTTTTTGTGCTCTAGGGACACTGATGTAGCATTTATCATATAATCTGACACTACACAAAAAATAAAAATGAAGCAAAATCAAACTTGATGGCAATTTTTGACAATCCCGGGCTCTGATAATCCCCCACAAAAAAATTTAATTTGCATTTATTGTATTGAAAATTATTCACTTTTTGTGTTATTTCCTCCTATTTTGAAATCAAGTTCTACTCACAAAAACGGGCATTTAAGGGGTTAATTTTAAAAACACAATAAATATTTGCTATGTATGGTGAGGACTGAAGCTAATAATAGTATCCATTAAAAAAAAATTGAATTATGCATTATTAGATAATATTTCTATAGCAGTCTTTACTGGAGCATTTTTTTGTGCTCTAGGGACACTGATGTAGCATTTATTAGGTAATCTGACACTACACAAAAAATAAAAAAAAAAAAAAATCAAACTCGATGTCAATTTTTGACAATCCCAGGCCCTGATAATTCGCCACAAAAATTTTTTAATTTGCATTTATTGTATGGAAAATTATTCACTTTTTATGTTTTTTGTCTAATTTTAAAATCAGGTTTTATTCACAAAAACTGGCATTTAAGGGGTTAAATTTTAGAAACACAATAAATATTTGCTATGTATGGTGAGGACTGAAGCTAATAATAGTATCCATTAAAAAAAAATTGAATTATGCATTATTAGATAATATTTCTATAGCAGTCTTTATTGGAGCATTTTTTGTGCTCTAGGGACACTGATGTAGCATTTATTAGGTAATCTGACACTACACAAAAATAAAAATAAAAAAATCAAACTTGATGTCAATTTTTGACAATCCCGGGCCCTGATAATTCTTCACAAAAAATTTTAATTTGCATTTATTGTATGGAAAATTACTCACTTTTTGTGTTTTTGTCCTATTTCAAAAATCAGGTTTTATTCACAAAAACAGGCATTTAAGGGGTTAAATTTTAGAAACACAATAAATATTTGCTATGTATGGTGAGGACTGAAGCTAATAACAGTATCTATTGAAAAAAAATTGCAATTATAAATTATTAGATAATATTTCTATGGCACTCTTTATTGGAGCATTTTTTTGTGCTCTAGGGACACTGATGTTACAAAAGTTAAAGGGGTGTAGGAAGGTTAAAAGAAAACTACAATTTAATTTAACTCAGATTTAAATCTCGGTGCATTTAAAATGTAAATTAACCCATTATTTAAACAGTTTTATAAATGAAAGCTTGTTGTTGCTACATTCTGAGCCTTGAGAGTGTGACCCACAGATTTACAGCAGAAATATGAGGCTACAGCGCCATCTGCTGGACACTGAGGAGAACTACATCTACTACTGTCACATTTGGATTTAATATTGCTCTTTATTTGAGGCTCAAACAGTGTTGCTGTACATTCTCTATTCATTTTAAAAACTTTAAATCATTTCTCCCTCTGAGACTTCCTCTGATTCATTCTTTATTAACGTTTTTTATTATCGTTGTATATTACTCTGTGAATCCAATTTATTTCGTCATGAATCTGCTCAAGTGTAAAGAGTCAAATAGACATTGTATTGTTTAAAGAAAAAAGTCACGTATTTTAAATCCAAATGTTTATTAAGTGCAAAATATTCACAGACAAAACAAAGGAGATGTCTCTGGATGTAAATGACACAGATATTAGAGAGACCAAAAAAACATCTGTGAAAAGTCCCCGCACAGATTTACATTTATAAATACAAACGTTAGATTCAAGAGAAAATAAAATTCACTTAAATTTAAAAAGCACTGAACAGGCTCCAAACATTAATCCAACTTTCACATTTTCACACTGTTTCTCACTTTATATCCTTTCCACAAAATAACAACATATCTTTACTTCCTTCTTCCTGTTTCCTCTTCATTTACATACTTTACCTTTCAAAGTAAAAGCCCAAACACTGTACAGCACCTTTTATATCTCTACACAGACCTCAGACCAGCTAAGAGGCCTCTACATTAAACATAAAAATAAAACAGAGTAGTCCACCTTTAAGTGTTTACTGAGTCAGAATATCCCCCAGTATTTTTCAGAATAAAAGCTCCATATCACCAGGATAATTATTTTTCTACTGAACAGCGACTAAATACATGCAGAGTTTACTTATTTAACTCTTAATTTACCAAAAACATGGTGCAGTTATACAAAAAAAGGCTTTGTAAATGTATTTTAAAGATGCAGTGTGAAGGATTTAGCAACACCTGATGGAGTTAACGTCTTTGTTTTTATCAATTTGTTCAAAAAATGACCATTAATGACCATTTCTTTAAGTTAGAGTCAGTAGGAACTATTAACATTGACAAAAGATGCTGTTTTTATACAGGTTTAACAGTATATTATTGAAAATGTAACGTATTCTGCTTTGTAAGTTGTTAATTATTGTCTTTTTATCTGCAAATGTTTGACACATTAAACAGTATTTGAAGCATATCACAGCATTTGAGCTACTTTCACAAGATCGGGTTGTACAGCTTTAAAAATAAAAGCAAATTCTTGGCTCTGAATGTCTCCAGAGAAGGTTTGGAGTCGTACAAGAAGAGTTTTCACCACAGAATCATTCACATTTAGTCTGATATTTTTAAACCGAAATAACAAACGAGGGCGTTCACCACTTTATAAAACGGTTCTGTTTTTGAAACGAGACAAAAACTTCTAATAAAGTGTCTTGGTCTCAATAATTACAACATGATTCTATTAAATCATCAAAGAAAATGTCATAAATCAAAAGTAAGACAGATCTTTGTGTCTTCTGGTAATAAATCACACAGTTTATGACTATTTCGTCATTTTTTAAGTAAAAGAACTTGATTTTCTTAAAGATTTGTTGTGGTTTAAGTCAATGTCTGAAGAAGTATGACTAAAAATCACTTACAGATGATTTTTTTTTTGGAGATGTTGCTTTTAAATCCCACAAACTGCAGCTTTAACGTGAAGCAGGCACTTGTTTCATAAACCTCTGATCACTGGCCGTTGATGTAAAATACAAAACATGACACAAACATAGATCATATTATTTCTAAAGAATAAACTGTGGCAATAATTACATATGAAATAACATCAACAGTTTACCAGCAACTGTTTACATCGCGTCTGTTTTTCTGAGCGTCGCACGTGTTTCTCGTCGTTAAAGAAACCAGTTCATTTCCTTCTGCTTCGTCTCATCCGTCCGTTTGTTTGTGTCAGGCTCAAGTTTCCGCTGAGACGGGCCTCGAAATGCAGAAGTTTTTCTCAAAACTGGAGCGATTTTAAGTCTGTCTGCAGTTTTTAAAAACGCTGAACCCACTGTTGCCTCAAACAACCTCGACCTTCGCATGAAACGTCCGATTCTGAGCTGCTTTAAAAGTGGAAACGGAACGATTTCTTACTCCGAGAAGGATTGAATAAAGAGTGAATATGTTCTGTTTTAAAGGCACGGATGCATTGTGAGCCTATTTTGACAAACTCTACACATTTTCAGGGCCAAATGCAGTATATTTTGAACTGTACAGAGGTAACATGAGCAATTTTTCTGCTAAAATGGAGCCCAACACTGACTGAAATGTGATATTTATTGGAGTTAAATCGTTTTTCTGCAGATTTCAAAGCACTGAACCCACTTATACCTCACATAACCACAGGATTCAAATACAATATCTGATTTTGAGCTGCTTTAGATGAAAAAATGTCGACCCCAAAGCCACTTTTTGCCATTTTAGACAAATCCCGACCTATACAACATATTCTGAACCCTACAAAGCCAAAAAAACAGAGAAATCTCCACCAATATCAACAGAATAGGATCATAAAGGGCTTATTCTCACTCTTATAACCATCAAGAGTTATTTTACAGTACTTTTCCGAGGCCAGAATAAAGAAATCTGTCGGTACAAGGACAAAAATATGCTGCATTTGTCACATAAGAGTAAAAAATGAGCCTTATTACCCACTGTCACGGAAAAAACAAGAAGATTTCATGTGTTTTTCTTTAGCCTTTAACAAACGCCAGACTAAAAGACCGACATAAGCTGAAACCACTTAGACTCAGGCCTTAACAAGCTTTAGAGCCTCGTCCCGAACCGAGAGACACACGGATAAAGACCCTCGGAAAGAGAAAGAGTTGAATAGTTTTAGTTTGGAGGCTCAAATGGAGACGGACTGGACGCTTCCTCGAGGTAAACTGAGGCTGAGGGTGGGGCTGAGGTCGTGGTGAGTCGTGGGGTTAGCGTTAGCGTCCTGGGCCGGTCCGTCCAGCCTGCGGTAGACGAAGTGGAAGGGGGCGGCCTGGTCCCGACTGTGCAGCTCAGCCTTGATCTTCTGGGGGTGAGTGTCGGGGGCGAGCTGCTGAGAGCTGCCCCCCGTCACCAGGAACAGGCCGTACCTCTGAGGGTCGGACACGCAGAACTTCACGGAGCACAGGGCGCACACGTCCTCCACCGTCGCCTGAGGACGGACGCACAGGGTCTTCGCCGTGCAGCCGCTGTCCAGCTCCTGCAGCGCCACCCGCAGGTAGTTCTGAGGGAACAGGACACAGTCAGTTTGAATATAATCCTTTTAGAAACACCAGCCCCACACATGGCTTTTATGTGTTTATATTGACAACTGTGTTCAGGAAATAGGTTTAAATGATGGAGTGTCACTGGTTTTTAAGTTGAGGATGTGGTTTGACAAAAAAAAAAAAAGATTTATTCTGAGTGAAGGCATTAAAACATATTTGGAACATGTTTTCTCACAGTTGTTCATGTGTTTATATAAAGAAAATCCACTTTTGAAACGAAGAACTGACATAAACTACTTAAAACACGCAAAGGTTAGTGTGACATAACCTTATTGTTTTATATTCTGAGCTGTTACATTAAAAGAACCCAAAATTTAAGCTAAAAAAACATTCAGAACACTTTTTTTTTTAGCTTTTATGCTTTGTGGAGTTAATTATTCTTGTCTCTCTCACCTTCATTAATCTGTACAAAATGCTGCTGTCCATAACATAATCACAAAGACAGGATCATATGCCTCCTGTTCTATACTCCATCCACTGACTCTATTTTATTTGTTTTTAAAGCAATTAACAGCCTTTATGTGAGATTTTAAGCGTTAAATACCATCAATGATGTGCTTTTAAAGTTAAAAAATGGCAGCCATCTTATTAGTTACATCACAATAACGCTTTTAATTTGTTAGCTTGTTAGTTACTATGTCTTTATTTTTCCATTTCTGTGTCACGTATTGAATGAATTTACATGATTTTAAGTTGCATTTTGAACAAATCCCAGAGTCCCTGAGCAGATTTGAGACGTTAACTGAAGAATCTGTCTCTTTTTCTTCACATATTTGATCTCAAACCTCTAACACACCGAGGCCTGTGAGTTTCATTCACCTGGAAGTCGTCGATGGTCGGCGAGGAGCGCTGCATGGTCCGTCTGCGGTGCCACTGACAGAGAGTGTCCCTGGTCTCGGAGCTCAGGACCCGAGCCGCCTGCTCCTCCTGGAAGTTCTTTATGAGAGACATGGCTCCGTAGGCACTGGTCAGGTAATACCCACCTGGAGGAACAGAGTCAGAGGGTTAACGCTGTGTTTTCACCTGTTTTTAAAAGTCTCCGGAGTGTGTTTACCTTCTCCGTTGAGCAGCGCGGGGTCCAGCAGCTCCATCATGTACAGGATCTCGTTGTCGAGCTGCGGCAGGTCGCACTGAGCCAGGACGTAGGTCAACATCGGGAGGAAGTCGTCGGCTCCGAACAGACGACCTGAGAGAAAAAATAAAGTAGGAAGGTTTTATAACGAGGCTGAAAATGTGCCAGAGCTTTTGTAGAAAGTCGTCGAGAAAATGCCAAAGAAAACTGGATGACTTTGATCATTGGCAGGTTTTCAGAGGCTTCTCCATAAATCACAGCTTTAATTGACAGTGTTATAAAAATAAAGCTTGTTCCGTGACATAAGCTTCTCGTCTGTCGGTAAAAGTGAAATAATTCAGATCAGTGCCAGCTTCATTTGACCTGGCTCGTCTCCAGTCGAGTGTGTTTCATCACAGGGTCACGCCAGCTTTCAGGCTTTAATTCAACTACTGTCAGAGACTAAAGTCTGTCATTCAGGACTTTAGCCTCAGTTTGGTTCAGTTTTTGTTGAAGAGGTTTGTGTTTCCACTGAGCTGTGTCCAGAGAGAGACACTCTACAGAAACAGTGAGTCTACATTTGAAACAGACAATAATAAATAGAGTAGAGTAGTTAATAGTAGTAGTGTATGTGAGAGACCTGTAGTACATTAAATATTTAACTGTTTCCGGTTCATTCTCATCTCATTTCACTCACTTTTTAATGTCAAAAGTTCTGCTTGTGTTTAAACACAATGAAGACCATAAATACAGAGTTTTAATTCATGAAGCGAGGACAGTTTGACACACTTTTCTTCTTTTTCTTTACTTTTCTTTTCTGACTTTTTATTCAGTTCAACTTTTCTTCTTTTTATTTTATTTTCATTTATTTTATTTTATTTTCATTTATTTTATTTTATTTTATTTTATTTTATTTTATTTTATTTTCATTTATTTTATTTTATTTTATTTTCATTTATTTTATTTTAATTTATTTTATTTTGATTTATTTTCATTTATTTTATTTTATTTTATACCTTTGTTTATTTATTTTACTCTGTTCTATTTTCCTGAGTGAAATACAGGTTCAAACAGGTACAAAGTTCCATATAAATAGAGTTTGTTTGATTGATAGAGTTTGATTGATAGAGTTTGATTGTTTGATTGATAGAGACTGATTAATGCGTGTTTTCACCTGAGTTGTCCTCCATGATGGTGTAGATGAGTTTACAGACGCGCAGCAGCATGCCCACCTTCTTCTCCGGAGAGTACATCTTACACATGGTGAGGAACTTGTGCCGGATCTTCTCCACGGCGACCGTATCCGGGGGCGACGCCTCGGTCACGCCCATCTCCGCCGGCGGCTTGGTCTTGGCCAGGTTCAGGTTTTCCTTGAGCTCGGTCCAGGCCCCGCTGCGGATCTGGAGCTGCTGCAGAGCCTCGTTTATGAGCGGCCTCAGAGGCTTCAGGACGCACTTGTGCATCGCCTTCTCCAGGACGCCGTCTGAAATGAACACAAGACGAGAAAAAACAGGAAGAGTGAGGACGAGGAGTTTATTTTTATTTATTTACACAGATTTATCATTCACTGTTTGAGTTTTATGAATTTAAATACATTTTCTCTTCCCAAAACCACTTCAACAAAGGGACAGGTTAAAGAAAGATAAATATAAGTACACTTTTAATATGTAACCAGTTTTTCTTTTGCAATATTTTCACAATTTAATTTTACAGAATAGAAAAATGTACTCTTTTTTACTATTCATTCAAACTTATTTATTTATATCCATAGTCTATTTTAGTTTATCTTGTCTTTGAATAATTTTTATTTAATTTTTATTCTGTCCAGGTTCACTTTGATACTGTTTCTCTGCTGTTGGACTAAAGAAGCTTTTCTTATTCTTATTATTCTTAAAACAAGGATTATTTATATTCAAACTTATCTACAGATTATCTCAAGAAGCATCAAACATGAGGAAGTAAAGCTGCTGTGTTTGATCTGATGTGAGAAGTGCTGAGGTTTGGCGGGTTTTCCAGACATTTCTCTGTAAACCACAGCTCGGTTTGACTCCGGTTATAAAACTAAAGCCTGTTCTGTGACATTCGTCGACTGTCGATAAAACACGAGGAAATGTTTGAGATGGAAGCGTCGATGCCAGGTTTGTGTGAACTGGCTCGTCTCCAGAGTCTCTTTCATCACCGGGAAACAGAGGGCAAAAATTCTCCTTTTACTTGTGTTTGTGAACTAAATTTAGCCCAATTCTTATCTCTAGGGTTTGTGTGTGAACGGTTCAAACACAAAGTAAACATAAAGACGTTTCCTGAAGAAGTACTGCCTTTGTTTTTACTGTCACTTTTTCATTTACTGCTGGGAAATTAATCCAAAAGACTGAGAGAGATACACGGAAACAGGTATCAAATATAAACCAGTGATTCCCACAGATTTATGCTCGTAATTCTGATGTTCTTTTGGATTATTGTAGGAAAAAAGACTAAAAATAAAGGATTAAATTGAGCTGTAGCAGATAAAAGTTGGAGGAAGCTGCAGAGAAGCTAAAGATAAGACAGAGATGGTTTCCTGTGGAGTTTTAACATTTACATTCAAGCTAGACTTTTGCCAAAATTCAGATGGATTCCAGCTTAGTTAAGTATATTTTCACACATTATAGTCATACATAGAATAAAATCATAAAACTGTGCATCATAAATAAACTGTAGCTCGTCAAATTGGTGAGACATTTTTAAACATAAACTCAAAACTTATTTATTTAGTCTGGCTTTTATGTAGTGTAGCGTTTTATCTTTATTTATTTTTTACAAAGTAGAATACAGTGAAACAAAGCCACCATTTTTTTAAACAGTGGATATTGTGTTTAATGATTTTATTTTTTGAAGCTCTATTTGGTAAAAGGTTATAATATATTTCTGAGACTAAGGTGCTTTAAAGTAGAATATATCGGTCAATCAAGGTTGGTCCATTTTAATATTTTCAATGGAAAGTGTCAGTCTAAACACTAAATGTTTTCTTGCAGTGTTTTGAATGCTCAGTAAAATAGTTGGACTCTCTTATTTTAAACTAGACCAAACATGTCAAACTCAAGGCCCTTTGCGATGTTTTATTTAGTCTTCCAGTACATTTAGGAGGTGATTTTTTGGAGACTTTGCACACAAATATTCTAAAGACGTGTAACAGGGAAGAATGTCACTGTAAAAACAGACAAAATGACACTTAAAGGGACTGAAAATAGGGCTTAAAATGAGGGCAAAGTGGAACAAATGAAGGTAAAATGACAAAATGATGAGTGAAAAAGAGATAAAAGTTAAGATAAAAGACAAACTGATGCAATAAAGACAAAAATGAAACAGTTAAACTTCATTAAATATACCCAAGTGTCAGAATCTTCGGCCCCTGAAAGGATTCTTATTTATTTTTACGAACCGTCACTACTTTGAACTTGGACACCTTTGGACTAGACTGTATGAATTCTTACACTAGATATTATTATAAGTGTATAAGTGGAACTGCTTTGACCCAGATCTCAGAGGATTAATAACACTTATCCTCGTGTGTTTTTCAGCTCGTACCGTAAGTAACTAAACTCAACCCAGTCCAGGAAAGTGCAGGAAGTATTTGGTCTAATAATTATATTGGCTGCTTTCCACTGACATCTTTGGTGTTTTTTTCCTGTGATTAAGACACGAAAAGGGAAAACACACTGGTTTAACTGCGGTCCACGCTTTCTTCCACAGGTTTTATGTTATTTAAAAACTTAAGATTAATCCACAGTGATATGTTTGAGGATGTTGGGACGGAGGACGTTTATCTGAATGAAGGAAGAGGCCTGTTGTTGTTGTTGTTAAGCTTCAGTTCGTCCTTGAAGATAAGTTTATCTGAGCGCTGTCTCCTCTGTTTCACGTGTCACTTAATCACAAGATTTAAACCTGGAGTAAAGACTAAAAATGAGGAGAATTACACAGACTTTCGATTGAAAATGAAGTGAAAATGTTGTTTTAGAGAGAGCTTTGTCCTTTGCTTTGAAATTTGAAGAAGAACCATTGTTTTTTATGTCAACATAGATCAGAGGTGTCAAACTCAAAGTGGTGAGGGCCGTGATAGTTCATAAGAATTTTAAATGTTACAAAAGTTATCTTTAACATTAATTTCCTCCTTTTTATGGAAACTGTTTTTCAGATGAATGTAAACAGGTTTTAATATGATTTCAACAGGTTTTAGTTGGATTTAAACTGTTTTTTTAAGGATATGAGCAGGTTTTACAAAGATTTAAACAGGTTTTATAAGGATTTGAACAGTTTTTACTTGAATTGGAAAAGGTTTTAATTTGATCTGAACATGTTTTATAAGGATTTGAACAGAACAAGGTTTGAACAAATCAAATTAAAACCTAGTGCCAAAATATCACCCACTACATGTATTGAAGTGCCACATAAAGCGTTGCAACGTGCCTTGAGTTTGACATCTGTCGTGATATTTCATGATTAGACGAAGCTACTCTGGAGTTTTTTTTAGTTTTTCCTCGTCCTGAAGGCTCTAAAGTCAGGGGTGTTGTCTTGTAGAGTCTGTGAAGCCTCTTATTTAAAAACTGCAGTGCTCTATTCCCAAGGCACAGCTTCAAAACAGACATTAGAATAAAAAAAATCCCTTTAAATGGAGAACGTCTGCGCCAAATTTCAGCTCAGACCCCGATTCGCTGAGTCAGCCCCGAGCGAGCGTCGACTCATCACACTTCAGCAGGATTTCATCTGCACAAAGAACCTGAAGAGGGCAAATACCTCTCACATAAATCAGCCTCGGTCTCTGCTTCAAACCCAGGACAGAAGACTTGAGTTCAGTCCAGATTCACAACGAGACCAGTTCAAACCTGTGTCGACGGTTTGGGCTTCGGGCTAAACCTCAGAGTTAAGTTTTGCACCGCATTGTTTTCCAAGAGACATTTAAGTAGATTTAAATATAATAAATCACAGCGGTGGTCTTGAAATGATCTATTATTACACTATTTATCAAAAGTCAAGAGTGCAGTTTGTCTTTAAACGCTATCAGAGACTTCCGGGAAAAGCAGAAAGTCCGGTTGAACCTAAAATAGTGCAGTGTAATCAGGTGAAGAGGTGTGGATCTGTCAACACACGTTTATCTCTGCTGTTTTCTCCAGAAAGAGCTGAAATATAAAGTCAGAGCTGGGTTCAAACGCTGTCGAAGGAAGTGAGGTTGCACAAGATAATGCCTTAAATTCTGCTCCAAATAAAAGAACAAAAAAGAAATAGGGAAGTGTAAGAGCCTTGTGTGAGGGCTACATACAATTTATCATAAAACTTAGATCCAATGCTAATTATTTTTCTTTATTTGGAGCTAGTGACGGGTTGGATTTCAGTGAAGGGGGTGAATATTTGGCATTGAGTGGGTTTTCTGCAAACAGCAAGTGGAAATTTTCATCAGAAACCAAGAAGAAATGTAAATAACACTGAGCAAAAATGAATTTAGATGAAGGCCTAATGCTCCTCAAATACAGAAAAGTCTGTGTGGTGTTGCTTTTTCCATGAGTTGAGGTTAATTTCAGTAAAAGATGCTTTTATGGCCTGCAGGAGACGGTTATAAAAAGCGAGAAGGCTGTTTTTCCATCATTCGTTTCCTTGAGGAGCAGACAGTTTTAATGGAGGCGGCTGTGTTTTGACTGAGGACAGACTCTGAGTGACGTCGTTGTGTGGGACGAAAACAAGAGGCTCATTATGTTCTGGATTCAGGGTCCTGAGGAGATGAGACCCCCACTCAGACCAACAACAACAACAAGAACACGCTCAGATCCTGAAACACAGCTGAGAGGAGCTCGGACCAAAACAACAACAACCACAGGGCGGACATTTTAAAAACCTACTCACTTTAGGTCTGGATTTTAATCAGAGGGAGGGACACAGTTATAAACCTGTAAGACGTAAACAAACTATTAAATCATGACTAAACCTGGTCTGAACCGAGACAAAACCCTGGACAACACCAAGTAATAAACCCAGGAAGAAACAAAAGTAAAGGTTAGACTAAACAGGAATCAAATTTAAGGATAAACCAAGGTTTAAACCTGTTGAAAAGAAGAAAAAAAACATAGAACAGCAATTATTTTATTAACTATTACAACCTCTAATGTTTTATCAGATTAGGAGTTATTCTGGACTAAATTCAGGACAGAAATTAGGACGAAATCGAGGACTAAACCTAAAACTGAGCTACAACTAAACCGTAAAACAGAACTAAACCAGGACCTAACCCTGGACTAAAACCAGACAAGAAGAAAACTTTGGGACTAAACTTTGAGAAAACAGGCAATAAAACAGGACTAAACCAGGGATAAAGGAAGGAAATAAACAAGGACCTCATCTTGGACTAAACTAACAAATTATTTGTGATGAAAAAGGGACTGGAGTAAAACTGGAGTAAACCTAAACAATGACCAGGAATAACCTCATAACAAGTAAATCTGACTTCTATAAAGTTGTAAAAAGTGCGACATTTGAAGCTCTGCCTTGTTTTGGTCTCGTTGTGAAAGACTCTGTTGTCGTCCTGCTCTCGTTGCTCAATATTTACTCGTGTCTCTCTCGGAGCCCACTCGGAGCAGATGCAGCTGAGTCTCTGCCAAAAGTCTTTACAACTCCGTCTCACTCGCGGCTTTACAAACCCCTCGTCCAATCAGAGCGCGGGGATCGGGGACGAGCCTCCTCTACTTCCTGTGTTTATCTCCTTCGATGAACCAATACTTGTTCCTCGAGGTTCTGGGCTCATCGTAAATAAAGAGACTGAAGCTTATGAAATCACAGCTACAAAACAAATCTGTTATTCAGTTTCAAAGCAACTTGAATTAATTATTTTGTGGAGAGTTGATTAGACTGTTTCCAGCTGTGACTGAGGGACTGAGGCCAGACAGGTCTGAGCAGAGTCTTCCTTTTCTCAAATAAAACCCTCTTTGTGCTGGTTGTTTACAGCTGCTCGGGTCGAACACTCAGACGCTCACTCTTCCGCCAGCTGTGAGTCCTTTCATGTTCGACTCCACGTTTAATCACATAAAAGCTCAATAAAACTGATTTAGTACCATTCGAATGTAAATATTAGTGTTTAAAGGTACTGAGACAAAATAGGAGACTTGTTTAGACAATAAAAGCCTTTGGGTACAGTTAAATTACACTTTTACATTCACTACATTCCTTTACTGTCCTTTTATTTACTTTAGTCTGCTCTGATTGGTCAAGACAAATAAAACAAAACCAGGAACTAAATCTAGGACTAAACCCGCTGTGATTGGTCGACTGCAGCAAAGTTTGTGAAAAAGTCCGGCCTCAGTGAGACATTAACGTTTATTATTTGGCATTTTGTCCTTAACGACTCATTTTCTTCATGAGTCAAAATTGAATAAATCTCACTGATCGAATAGTCAGACGTTTATCACAGTTATTACCGTCGGGTTTACTGTCAGTGAATGCACCACAGCTACAGTTCTGAATGGACTCTCACTGTTTACTGTTCACTGTGACTGAAACTCTCTCATCAACAACAGACTGTGGGTAAATATAAGTCGCAACGAGCCTCAAATTCAGTAAAACACAAGCTCACATCCTTTGAACGCTGCATAATTAATAAAAGGTCCTTAAATTAAACATTATTGTTAAACTTAAAACACAAACTGATCCAGAAAGAGACACTAGTGACTCCATTTTGTTTTGTTTTTTGTATATATTGCATCTGATGTGCACAAGAGTCAAGTTAGACGCTGTGATTTTGGTTTGTTGTGTAAAGTGAGGTGATTTACTTTGAGATAATTATCTAGAAGAACCACATTTAAGCCAAAAACTTCACAAAAACTTGCGTTGGACGGGAGCTGTGACATTACGCTCGGGTCTTTGTTGCAAAATAACTCATAAGTTCAAATTTTACTATATTTCACAGGATATGAAAGAGAGTGTGTGTCTGCAGCGGTTTTAAATATATATTTACTTCACATACTGAAATACTGAAGTGAAACTGCTGCCTCCACACCTCTGTGACAGTGACATCATGTTTCCTCTTTATAAATAATATTTTTCCACAGAAACATCACTCATATTTGGTAATGAAGAGCTAAATGACATGAAAACCTGACTCCCACTGCCCACTCAGCTGTGGGTTCAGTGTCAGGTCAGACACGATGTAATGAACCACAGCAGAGTTACACAGAGTCAGGACCCATAATTAATGTCGTTAAAGCATTAAAGATGACGTCTGTTAAAAGTACAGAGTCATGCCACGTATTCGTCTGCCCTCTTTTACTGTTTGGATGTAATTTGTGTCATTATCAAATAGAAAAGAAGAGCAAACTATTAATAATGCTCAAAGCCACACAAAGGGGATTTTAATGTTTAAATCCTGCATCAGCCACTCACCGATCTGCTCTTCAGGAATGAGGCTCTCGATCGGCGGCTCTAACTCCGAGCTCTGTCTCAGGTAACTCTTCATCTGCGTCAGGAACTGCCTCAGCGTCTGGAGCAGCTCCGAGGCCGAGTCGTACCCCTGCCAGACCTGGTCCCCCATGTAGCTCAGATAATCCTGCACCAGCCCCCCGAAGTACGAGCCTTTGTCCCGGGACAGCTCCAGGACTCTGCGGATCGCCCTCTTCTCGGGCGTCAGCAGCGAGTTGAACACGCCGCTCATTTTCCGCAGCTGTCCTCTTAAGGCCTTCTGGAGGACTAAGGCGCTGGCGCTGGGCCGGCGTTTGGTCCGGTGTCCGGGAGGAACCATCGTCAAGTCCTGGTCTTGGTCTTGATCGCTTTCTAGACTCACGCCGTAATCTTGCTCTTCTTCGTCCTCGTCGTCCTCGTCGTCGTCGTCGTCCTCTTCCATGCTCGAATACGGCAGATGAGAAGGCGGCAAAGAGAGCGGGAGGTGAGTGTCTATTTCTTGTAAAGTCGGTGGATTCGGATCGTGGAGCGGCGGGAAAAAGAAACCGGACGATTGTGAGAAATCGTAGGAATCGGACGAATCTGTGGAGAGGCTCATGTCGCTCAGACGCTGCCCTCCTCCGACGCTTTTAACATCTTCACTTTCTTCCTCTTTGCTTTCCATCTCCGTCTCTTTCCCGCCATTATCCACTTCGTCTTCGATGCTTTCTTTACACGCCAGGCTTCTCTGCAGCTTAGCCCTGTTCAGCGCCTGCTCGATGACGTGGTCCTCCAGCGCTAAATGGCACTGCGCGTCCTCTTGACTCGACGACGGCGACATTTTGGATCTCCTCGGGGACGACGACAGCGACATTATCGAAAGAGGAAGCGACCTTTTGGGGATAGAAATGGGAGAGCTGATATTTAGGAGCTTTTTCGGAGGAGAAGACGACGGGCTGATGCTCAGCGACGAACCCAAACGCGAGAGCAGGCTTCCCTCTTTACTTCCTCGGTCCCTCTCCTCGGATTTGTCCTTCGGGATGACGATCCACGGGACTTTCTCGGGCATGCTTCGATGTCGTATTAACGGAACAGAACGTCGGATTGTGAAGCGAGGAGGCGGCGGTCGAGGAGGCGGAGGAGAGCGCTGAGAAACACTATTAATCTGACTCTTATTCTCTTGTAGCTCTGTGTTGCTCAGACTTATCTGGCCGTCTTCCTGTTTAGCATCAGTACAGTCTTTATTTTCAGAGTCTACATCCTTCGGGACGTCGTCGTGACTCGCTTCTTGATCAGTTTCAGGGGTTTTATCGGCGTCTTGTTGGTGAACTTTTATGAACAGAGGATTGATGAAGCAGAGAGCGCCGTTGGACTGGCAGCACTCGATCTCAGAGGGACTTCGGGTTTTGAGTCTGGGGCGAAGAGGCCCTGGAGTCGGGGTGGAGGCGGATCTCTGAAGAGGAGGTGGAGGTCTGTCCGGAGCTGAGATGGAAAGTCGGGCAGAGCTCTTTCTTTTCGGGCAAAGCTGAGCGTCCCAGAAATCTGAGAGACACACAGACAAGAATTCAATTAGCTTTAGTGAAATAAAGCTTTGTAAACATGACACGAGGATATTTTGATTGTGAAGAATAGAATAAAAGGATGAAAACATTGCACATTTATGTTTTAGGAGAGATGTGTAGGAGAGAAATGCATCAAAAAGTGAGATTTAAGACGGACTCAAACTAAAAATGCACTAGATCTTCATCAGGCAGAGCTCAGACAAATGACGTCTGATAATATATTAATACAGATTTAACCAATACAGCTATTAGTCTGGAACTGCCTTCAAGTCCTGACCTTTTGTAAATGATAGAGACAAAAAGCTTAACAAGTTTTCTTTTGTCTACATTTAGAAACACCCAGAAGGTGGATATTGTGTCGTGTGAGCGTTTAAAGCTGATAATCACAGTCTCGTTGGTTTAATACCGTCTAATAACACTGCGTCAGGACTCGAGAAACTGCACTTCGTCGTCAAATTCTTCAGAGTTGAATCAGGTCTTTACTGTTAAGCAGCTGAGTAGATAAACCCATTCATAAAGAACCAAAACTCAGAGAAGGGGGAAGTCATGAGTCACTAAAGTCTCAAAATAACTCTGTTTGACTCAGGAACGTGTCTCAAATCTGTTGCACAAAGAGCTACAGTTTAACGAGATTAAAGACGTTGTGTTTCTTTCTAATTTTTCACTTTTATAATTCCAAAAAAAACCCATAAAATAAGGGACTTGATAAAAATAAGGAGTGTTATTGTGGACAGGAAGGGTTTGAGGAACTGAACAGAAAGAGGAAAATTTGGGGAAACAAGTACTTTTCATTCCCTTCCATTTTAGTTTTACTCCAGTTTCCTGAAGCTTTAAAGAGAAAACAGATCTGTGCTCGATAATGATTATAAATAGTTTTCATTATTTAAAAATAGATGAATTGGGTTGAATGTTTTTGTTATTTCATTAGAGATGCACAATATCAAGAAAACACATGATATGTAATAACTATATTGAATATAGCTTTTAACAAATGCCACTTTTGAAGTTGTATGAGTTAAAAAATAAAAGATAAGATACACAAGCTTCTAAAATCATTTCCACAGGTGCTTCTTTATTTGTTATTTTTACATTACAAGCAAGACCAGTGGAACAATCTGCCCAAGAAAGGACTATTATTATTAATACTGCTTTAAAAGACTTTTTTGGGCATGCTGTCATAAATCTGTGTTGTCATAAATCTAAGATATACTCTGATTACAGTCCAGTTAGAAGTGATTTATTTTTGGAATTACAGAAAACTTTACGGAAGCAGACTCATTTCTAGCAAAACACTTCATTATTTCCCATTCCCAGTGTTACTAGTGTTACAAAAAAGCACCTTAAGTTAAGTCTTATGTAAAACAATAAAATAAAGCAATGCAACAAAGCAACTAAAACAAACCAGCTTCAATTAAATAAGCTTTTATCAATGATTTAAAGCTGGACTGAGCAGGTCTAATGTCTCCAGACTGTTCATTAGTTTAGGACTAACTCCTGCAAATGCTCTGACCTCATTGGCTTTTAGATCCGTTCTGTCTCAGAGAAACAGGTTTGACGACTTCAGTGAAAAAGATTGATGGTAATGATAACTTCTGTAACTCTGAGTGTCGTCCTGCAGGTTGAAGTGCAAAATAAACCTGGACAAGGGACAAATCTACGATATTTTCCAATGTTTCAAAGAAAATGCTGCACAATAAATGATTCCCAGTGGAAACAGGGAGTCAGTTTAGTCACAAAAAGCACAATAAAGTCAAGAATTGTGTAGAAAATTTCATCAAGTGCTCATCAGGGTTTTCTCGTGCATTTAAAATAGAATAATCAGGGCATTTAAACAAAACAAAGAGCTGGAAGTCACCCACGGAAACAAAAGCCTTGCCATAATCTCCTGTTATTCACTTTCCTCAAAAGCCTCACAAGGAGAAGCTAAGGAAAATAAAAAATCTGATTGTAATTAAACAGCTTTACAAAGATCATGGGAATAAGCCACTGTCTGCAGAAAAACTCTCTGATTTGTCTAAATATTATTTTCAGCGATGCATCGTAAACTTTCTGCAGTAAATGTGGCTAAATCTCTGATCGTTCTGACTTTAGTCCAACAGCTTAAAACAGGAAAAATAACAGGTTTGACACTTTCAAGCAAACGTAATGACAGATTGTGCCAGAGTAATTCCCAAGTCTATTTCTAAATCACATTAACATGAATTCAACAGTGAAAATAAGCCATAAATAAGACTTGAGTGTAATGAGCCCAGTCCAGTGCAGGCTTTAGTTTATGAGTCGTACACAGAAAACACTGCCTCCAGCTCCAACTATCCCCCTGTTCCTCATTGACTGCAGCAGAAACCCGTCTCTGGAACAATACTCACAGATCTGTCCAACACAAGGCCGCTCTGTCTCTTCTGCTCAGACTCCAGCCGATACCGTTTCTGTCTGACTCACTGCAGAAAACGTGTTCAGGGTGTGTTTATATCTCCTCCTGTTCCCGCCTCTTCTCTCTCCTCCCTTTACACCCACTTCTCTGCTGTGTTTCTTTCTGTAAATATCTCTTTTCGAAGCAGTTGACACTTATTGTTTCCCGACAGTTTGGGTTTTTTTTGATAAAAGAAATATGACAAAAATGAATACACGTCTTTCTGTGGAGTTACAGTAACACTTTAGTGGGAAATAACAGGCCTCGGTGTTAGAAATGACAGAGTAATGAGAGTCAATTCACACTAAAGTGGATCTGTTCATGAATAAATGCACATTAGACTTGATGTATAAATAAAAAGGCTTGGTTTGGCTGCTTTTTAACAACTGCTGCATGTGAAAACTGTCAACAAACAAACAAAACAATGAAGATTTCTAAATTATCAGCGTAGTATGGCAACAATTATAATGTCTTAATGTAATAATGGGATTTATGCAGCTTAAAAAACGGGCTAGTTTTATGCTTTTGTAGCTTTATTTGCAGGATTTCACCAATTCTACACAAATTCAGAGCAGAGTAGAGAATGAGTATGAGTCAAAAAGAAGCTGAAACCTGATGCTCAATTCTAACCTTTAGACTTGACTTTAGCCACAGACAGCACCCAGTCTTACCCTCTCGACCTGAAACTGTGAACAATATCACCCCAGTTTTCTCACCCAGAGCCTTTCCACCAAAAGTGTCACTTCAGGGACACCTCGGAACCCAGCAGAGTGTTTATTAATCCCACAATGTTAGAAAATTCACATGTGACGGCAGTTCACATTGGTGCAAAAATAGTGTTGGAGACTATAAAAAGATAGCATGCAGTAAAAATAAATATACAGACTTTACAGAAACTTTAAAAGGTAGAACCAGGTCAAGATAAATAAGCAATAATATAAAATAAAAAGAGCACTCTATGAACATATTTACAAGGGGATTATAGTTGGAAACATATTGCACAGGTGAATAACTACAAATGTGAGTTTTCAGGGGTTTTTCCGGGGTTACCTGCACCAAACTGTCCCGTATTCACTTGACTCATACCCCACGGAGGAAATAAGGCATTAGTGACATCTCTGTTTTGCTGTAATGTAAGAACTTTCTAATGTTTGTTAAAGTTACACATGTTGGAATAAGTGTAGTTTCAATAACAGCGCTTTAATCATCGTCAGCGCGAAGATGTTGACTCATTTGTCCGTTAGCTTCGTGTTAGCCTCGTCAAGCTAATATGACGTCATCCCTGCTCTTCCTTTTCCTCTGATTATTCATGACATGTATAAGTTGAAGTGAATCTGTCTGTGAACGCACTGATCAGGGGAGAGTTCGAGTGGAATTACCCTGAATTCATCCAGCATCTTCAGACACATAGCTCAAGGTAACAAGAGTAATAACTTCTCGGCTTCACTCTTTTGTGTAAAGTTGACCTGGGTTTGTTGCAGAGGAATGTGGTCAAACAGGACCAGAGTCGGTATAAGTCAGGGCTGAGTCAAGGGCAGAGGCTGTTTCATCATCTTTAATTACGGCGTTTTGTGCAGAGACAGTGTTAACAAAGACATAATTATGACACGAGCAGTCGGTCTGACACTTGCATTAGCAGCAGCCACAGAGTAAACTCACAATAAGTGTCACAAACAGCAGACTGCTATAATCAGGAAAGAAGTGAGACTGTTTGGCTCAAAACGTTACAGATTTTTTTGTCTTTTGCTTAATGTTGCAAAGTATAGTATAAGGATTTTAGGCTTGTTTTTGTGATATTGCAGGGATTTTAAACCAATAATATCCAGTGGTTATCAGCCTTGCGTCCCATTGAAGTGTTTAACTGTTACCTCTTACACGTAGTCCTTAAAAATGCTCCTAAAAAAATGCAAATGCAGACTATGTACCTCTCCTTATACTTGTTTAGTGCACTTGAATTTCACCTGATGTTCTGTACGCCTAGCTGTACTATTTAAGTTGGATCTGTCTGTTCCCAGTTGTATTTTCCGTGTTTTTCCGTAACACCAAGCCTCTTCTCACCTTGATTTGGTTAAAACCGGTTTTGTGGCATGTTCTTTGGCATTTCCAAGAAGTAAAAACAAATGAAGTATCACCGTTGTCTTTATAAATATCGTATTAAGGTTATCTGTCGGTAAAATAAACACTTCTACTTCTGGTTAAATGATGAGAAACGTGTCAGAAATGCTTTGGTTCTTTCCAGAAATCAGGTTCAACGACCAATTACAGCTCAGATTTAAAGCTGTTCAGTATTAAGTGTAATCAGTCCTGGAACAGAATGAGTGAGAGTGGTTCGTCTCAGGACACGTTTTGATCCGGTTATGATTTAATCTTTCCGGAACTAAAGCTGTAGTTTCCCAGGTCAAGAATGATGTGCTGTAAATATAAAAGTGTTTGTTTTAAGTGACACACTTATACGCCCAGGAACATTAAGGAGACACAGTTAGAAAATAATTGTGTCAAGAGGTTTTTAACATCTCTAATTAGTTTAGATGATTGTTGTATTTCTTAAAATGGCTGACTCAATGTTCGATCTTGTGTTCTGGTTACACAGTGAGCTAAATAAGTAACACAATAAGCCCTTTTCACACCTGTACCTCTTCTTTTCTTCCTGACTTTATACAAACCGAAGAGCCAAAGGCGTGACGAGCTGTGTAAATGTGTCATGTGGCTGGTGCTGTAAGCGGAGTGCACTGAGCTCATACTCTCTGCAGCTTGTTTGTACTTTATTTTTCACTGTTTATTTATGTTCCTTACATGTTCAAAAACACCTGGTATCGATATTCATGTGTTAGTCACTGCACACCACGAGGGTCAGTGTCTCCATAATTCTTAGATGGGACTGTCTTGTTGCAGGAAAACAAACCTGTGTGTTTACATTTTAGGTATAATTAAATCAGTGATGAAATTGTGTAAATTGGAAGCTATTCTCAAGACATTCTCTAAAGACGTTTATGAAAAGAGCTTGAGAAGGTCATAGGCCAAGAAACTAAAGCTGTATTTCCACATTAGTAAACCAGACTAACTACTGAAGACTTCATTACAGCGTTTGTGTTTTGACGTCGTATAAACATTTTCTCACCGTGTGTCACAGTGAGTGCCCTTAGAAACTTTTTTGTTATTCCCTTTCCACAAAACTAAAGAAAAACAATACAATAAGAGACTTTGAAATGCAGTAAAAAGTCCCTAAAGGTGACATCTACCTCCAACAGTCTTCACAGGTGCCACAGACACATTAGTCTCTGCTTTGACGTCAGGGTTTCTTCAGATTAACTCCTTCAGTACAATCCTCACTTTTATGTGACGTTACAAAAAGAGGAACCTTTCACGAACGAGAGACAAAAGGACGACTGAACGGGACAGAACCAGCTCAGACCACATCAGAGACGACGACGATGACGACAAAAGACAATTATAAAAGTTCCTATTGAGCAGAAGAGACATGTTTGAACGGCTTTAGCTCAAACATGACTCACGGACAGAGACTGAATGGACACAAAGGACTCAAGGGACACAAAGGAAGTGGAGCAAAGGCTTCATTCAAATTTCATTCATTCATTTCCTGAGAGTTTTCAGGAGTTTTCTAGAGACAAGACTGTTTGATAATAGGATATTATAGGATAAAAAGACTGAGAAAGTGTCTATTCCAGCACTGGCTACATCCGTTTACTCAAAGAAAAAGCACAAAAAATAATAAATGAAGTGCAGATAAATCTTCTTTCACAGGGTAAGACGTTTGTGAGATCCAACCATTTTCAACCATTACAGTATCAGCACTAAACAATAATATTTAACTCTTTTAACGAAGCTAAGTTAAATGTCCCTTGTGTTGATTGTAGTGTATTGCTGTTTGTATTGATCTCATTTTTAGTCTCCACTGACCCTAGAGTCCAAATATTACAAACTAAACACTGCTGGAGGAAAAGTTTTTAATCTGGCGCAAAGGCTAAGGACATTTAAGGACATATGGATTTGTTTTTTTTATTTTTAAAGTGATTTCATGCCCTTGGTTCGTAGAAAACTTCATGTATCCCTGCAGGGCTACCGTAGCTGCTCACAGACTGTAGAAAAGAGGGAGGTTTGGTGTTTGGATGAAGTGCAATCAACAAAGCTACCACCATATGGCCAAAAACTACACTGAAATGATTAAAAATACCTTCATAGAAGCTTCTTGCACATGAAAATACAGTTTACTCATGTTTATTTTGTTCCTTTAAGTATCAAACTTGGAAAACGGTTCAATATTTTACTTATTTATTTGTGAAATATTGAAAAGTTTGGATGGCAGCTTGATCTTTACTGTATTCCACTCATTTACAGCTTCAGAGAGGAGAGGGTTCAAGTATTTATGAACAGGTTTTTAGTCTCAGAGCGTGTCATTCCTAACTGAGTTAAACCTCGCTGCAGAAGAAGAGGGAATAGAGAGGGACTTTACAAGTGTCACGCCTGAAGGAGGAAAAAAAAATCAACTAAACTGACCAAAAACAGATGTGGGATGACTTTAGTGAAGCAAGAGTTTTCACTAAAACAGTGTCACTAAAAACAACTGGACTCTTTACTTCACACAACAATGTCATAAAAACACACAAATATTAAGTTGTATTTCCTATGAAGTCTTTATGCAGACATCACACTCACCTCTCTCACATTAAACTCATTTATTAATAGTTTATAATGACTATAACTCCCATAAACATGATCTATTCTTTAGAGTCGCTTCAAAAGTCAGTTCTTTTGTAACTGTCTGCAGTAAAAACTCTTCACAGAATTGCATTTATTTCACATTTCTTTGTCTTGGCGTGTTCTAAAGTCCTGTTTTGTGGCGTGAACTGACCTGGTCCGAGTTTGGCGATGTCGTCCAGGTCTGCAGAGGTCCGAGCTGCAGCGATGGGCTCCGGGAGCTTCAGAGTGAAGGGCAGCACATCCCTGACACAGAAAGAGAAGAGAACGACTGTAAACCGAGGGAAGAGAGGGAGAAGAGGGAGGGACTGGCTGCTTTTCCTATTAACAATGAGTCAGAGCGCTGGCACAACGTGGCTCTGGGGAAAATGGAGCAGATTTAACCACAGCTGGAGGTTTATCTGCTGCTTCTCACTGTGTCAGCCGTTTATGACTTTAACTGTGTTTGTGGCTAATTAGACTTATTTAGAGCGAGTTTTGTTTGTCCTCGTGGTTTTTAAAAGGGTCTTGTGTTACTTATCTACCTCATTATGTGACAGAAAGTGAGGCTGAAGATCTAAAACGCTGCAGAAATCCAACTTTAATGAGAAAACTGCAGAACCTGACCCACAAGAGCAATAGCTGACACTTTGCTGGAGTTTAAGACCAAAGCTGTAGGTTCACAGATACTTCTCAGGGACATTTTTCTCTTTCTTCTTTGGGTCTCTTGTCCACATACAAACAAGGTTAAAGAACAGGCTAAACTGGACTTTTCATACTCATGCTGTTGTTCACACTCATTTCTTAAAGAGTAATGGCTGCTGTAGTGCAGGGTTGTTGGATGAATAACAAGTTCGAGAACTTAAAAGCTTATCATTTTTTCATTTCGTTTCAAGACATTCCATTAAATAACAATTCACCTTAAAAAAAACTTCAATAATCAGTTTCTCTGCTGTGCTTCTGTGTAAAGTACTGTGTTGTCCTAGTTCAACTTCTCTAGAGGTGTACACACTGATATTTTGCCAAAAGTTTGCATATATGTGGAAAAAATGATCAGGTTAATAGAGTAAAAGCCAACAGGTCTCACTCATACAATATTCAAACTTACATTTTGCATAAATCCACATTACTTTGCAGTGGTTTGCCCTAAAAATAGATCTAAGAGTGTCCATTTAAACAAGCAAAAAAAACAAGCAAAAAGACGTAAAATAAGACAGAGATCCATACGGCAAGCTTTGTGAACCTTTAAGAAAACCAGTGCAAATCCTTTTCTGTGGATTTCCGGGCTGCCGTCTCCAGACTTGAGGAGAAACTGGACCTTATACAGTCTAAAGTCCAGGAACAAGATTTGCAAAAATGCTGAACTGCTTCACTCGACCTCAGCGCCATGAAAGACTTAAAAAACAATTTAAACGTTTTAATAAAGACTTAAAATCACATAACAAGCACAACAAGACCAGGATTAGTGGTCTTTATGAATCCCAAGGCTCACATTTTGGCTTGGATTAAAAAATCAAATATTTCCAGTTCTGAAGACTCAGTAAATTTCTCACGTTTGGCAGCACGTTTTGTTTTCCTGACTCTGAAGGAAATCATGATGCAACAGTCACACTCTTCTATTTAAACCGGTGTCGTGTAAAAACTGAGATTCTTCCAGCTCCAGATAAAGATGGAAAATGATGAATGTGTTGTTTTTAGCCTTGGACACTTCCTCTGAGTTTGTTTTGACTCAGATAAACCTCAGTGAGCTGCAGAACCTCTCAAAAACAAAACAAAAACAACATGAAGTGGGTAGATAATAAGTTAAATTTACACTTTATAATGTCCTTTTTTATAAATCAGTGTGAGGCCTAATTAAAAAACTGAAATATATCTTTTCATGTGCTTAAACTGCTGCTCTACGTATCTGCATTGACTTTTTGAAGGCAATAAATGTGAAAAAAATGATTAAACTGATTGAGATTGAGGTCGAACAAGAGCAAAGTCACCTGCAGTAAAATAAAACTATTATCTTGAAGGTGAAATGGATAAAACTGAGAATAAGACGGGGTAATGTAGGGTATGAACTCACCTGCTGATGCAACAGAAAGCCACGAGACGGAAGAGATCGGCAAAACTGAGTCCGGACCCTTCCAGAGAGAACGCTGCGAGAAACAGAGCAACATTTACATGAACTTATATGATCAGTTTAGAGCTGTTTTGTTGTTGTTTTACTCTTGAAATGAGACGCCAAAACTCTGCCAAGAACTCTCTGTCGCAATTGTTTTGAAAGTGTCATAATTATTCATAGGATTTATGAGGAAAACTGCATCAGCGCTGGATTTCAGACTGAGCCCTTTTCCCATGTGTCGTCCAATTGACACTTCACAAATCAGCAGGAGATAAATGTTTGAGCTACATTCTCAACAATAGACTCGTGATATGTACAATGAGACGCTGTAAACGTGACCTGGTTTAGAGTTTAGATAAAAACACGTCTGTTTTTGTGAAGCAGAGCGTGACAGAGGGGCGTCAGGTGATGGTGAATTATGAAGGAAATGTAAATATAAACAGGAACGTGACGAAAAAACAAGAGGAGGACACGGTTTGGGGACAAATACGAGTAAATAAAAACCATAGAGAACATAAAATAAGGACTGCACAGTAACTAAACCCAGCCCCTCCATAAACCAACAGGATGAGCTGGTTACATGGTAAAAGGACAGTGCCTGAACACGTTTGGGTGATGTTTGCCAACGGTTTAACAGGTAATCTAACGGGATAAAGAAATCTGAATTTACAAAGAAAATGCGTCATCTAAATACTATTGAAATGACAGTTAATTATTACAAAATAATACAGAGGAAAGTGTGTGGGCTGGATGTAGGACTGAAGACACTGAAGAAGAATGCCTCACTTCTGTTTTCTACACTTTGTTAATGGTCTAAAGTAAATTCCTGCAGAAAGACCTCATTGGAGTTTCAGTCTGGCTTCCTATTACTTCCAAACTGAGGTAAACCAGGGGTCCCAACTCACAGACCCACGCCCGCTCTGTGTAATATATGTGTAGCTGCTCCAAATGACCATTAAAACTGCTTAAAACCAAGAACTCTACATTATAAGATAAGAATTTGGAATTTATTTAAAGAAAACAGCCAAAAAATGAAGGACAGAGTCGATTAAAGACTTTAAATCTCACAACATTCTGGATTAAAGTTAAGGAGGAATGTCTCTTTGGTCTCAGTTAAATAAATGAGACCAAAGAAATTCATTTTGACCAACTGAATAATACATAACTGCCACCTTCTGACTTTTACTAAACATGTCTGGGCTTTACAAAAATAATGAAAATGAAGAAAGAGCAAAGACAAAATGTATAACTTTTCCCTATTTTGGCTTGAGGTGGTCAAAATAACTCATAAACTGATTAAGTCTGAGCTTCAGCTGCGACTGTGACTAGACTATTGATAAAACACTTCAAGAGTTGTGCTTATTGTTTTTATTTTAGATGTTTTTTCACAAAGAAAAACAGCTAGGCTTTGTTTTTGGAAGGAAGAATGTCAAGAAAGTGACTCATTTTCTAAGTTATCCTCCTCATCTTCATCAGAGAGTGACACAGAGATGCCGAGGACAAAGGGAAAACGCTGCTGTTGTTAAAGCTCTGACTGATGAGTTTTTTGTCCGTGATGCTCCTGATACTCACTGTACTGACTCTCCTTCACTGGGAAGTCTTTCACAGGAACAGCACTGTCTTTATCCATCCGTAAAGAGATCACCTTCCTCTGATGACTCGTCGACTTTCTCACCAAAAACGTCTACGAGGAAGAGAAACGTCAAATTAAACCAGATCTAGATAAAGTGAGAGTGAACTGAGTGAAGTCCGTGTCTCACTCCCGGAGGCTGGGTCTTGAGGATTCGTGTGGCCTCGTTGTGACTGAGCCCGAGCTGAAGCCAAACCGAGTGAGTCTGAGCGAGTCGGTCCAAAACGCTGAGGCGTCTGTGGAGAGAGTCGTAGCCCGAGTCTCGGATCCCGGCCAGGCCTGAGTTGATCCCGGAGCAGGGGGCCGCCTGGAGGAACAGCCCGCCCACCTCCTCGCCCAGACTGGACACAATAAAGGAATAAAGCACGCTCTTACATTCAAGACACAATCATCTTGAAATAATGGGCGCTTTTTTAATTTATTACCTTTAATACCTAACCTTTTATAAAGATATTTAACTACACCTCGAGGAGTGGCTAATTAAAGCTAGCAAACAGTTAACAAACAACACTGATATACACTCTCTGGTTGTTATGGTAAAAGAATAGAGCTGACAACCTCTCGTCTATTTACTGAATCAGGTCACAGTCGACTTAAATCTCAAATAGTCGGCGTCACTTTAAGTTATTACAACTGTCAGTGAATGCACCACAGCTCCAGCTCTGAATGGACCCACTGACTGTTCACTTTGACTGAAACAACACTGGATAAAGTCACAAAGAGCCTAAAGTGCAGCCAGATACGATACGCTGAACCCTCCATTTTTGATAATCAGCTGCTTCTCTGCAATGTTACCTTATCTTCCATTAAATTAAAGTACAACAGGATGCAGAAAATGGTGTGTAAAGATACAAGTACAAACACGTTTTTTTTAACCTGAAGCATTTTGTGGGAGCTGCAGTCGAGTCCAGTACTACAGGACACTTATGTAATATTCAAAGAGAAATACTGCATAGAAGCTTAAAACTGTGCTAATCCAGTGCAGCAGCGAAATCTGAGGCTAGCTTGATACGAGTAGGACAGGCAGGATTTCATGAAGAAAACCTCTTTAGTGCGCCTCAAACTATACAAATAAAACCTTTCTGAGATATTTGTCGTGTGTGGAGTTTCTTAAAATCAGTTTAAGTTATAAATCTTTTAGTGTGGGACAGAATTCATTTGGACTTTTGCAGGATTTCTTTCAAAAAATTTACAAAGATCATATTCCAGGAAGTTCAGGTTCAAACACATTTTCTAATGACAGGTTCACTTCACACATTTAGATGTTGAGTCAGACAGAAACACTTCACACTCTTGTTTCCTGAAGCTTATCACTGTCGACTCTGATTCCTGCCGTAACTCTGTGACAGCCATCAGAGACACTTAAGCCTTAAAACCCTCTAAACAGTGCCCTCTGCTGTTGGATCAGGACATGACACTCACCCGACGAGTGGCTCCGTCCTGACGTCGGCCTCTTCGGGCTCCGACTTGTTTCCCATTTCCTTCTTCAGCGTCCCGATCTCACAGACGAACGACTCGATCAGCTGCGAGGAAACCAAAGAGAAAAATGGATTATTACTTCATCTTTAGCACAGTTCATGAATAGTTTTCTCACATCAATGTTACAACAACTCTCTTGAATTCTAGTTAACTTTTCAATTACAAGTCCTTCTTCATAAATATTGAAGAATTACACATAAATCTGGCAGATGTAGGAAGACATTTTTGCCAAAGCGTGAAATACAGTAAGAAAACAGTGGAGCTAATCCATTATGGAAGAAATCATAATCACAATGATTTTAATAATTATTGAAATCACGATTATTTTTCACAATTACTCATTGACTTTGGAAATATGTTGGATTTATTGAACAAAACAGTGAATTCTCCTTAAAATAAATAATATATTCAAACGTATAAATAAATTTCTTAAAAAATTAACAGAAATAATAAAGATAAATAAAATAGGATTAACAGTGTAGTGCACTTCAATAAATAATCGTTTTTTTCTCAATTACACAGGTTTTGTGATTGTTGGGAAAAGAAATTGAAATCAAATATTCGATTAATGGCACATGTGTTTTAATGGAATAGTTCTACAGTTTTAAGGACATTAATGGGACTAGTATTTATTAATGTTGTTGAATTAATTCTTCTGCATCATGTTAAATCAAACCACTTTCAATGTCTGTGATCTTTAGTAAATCTCTCAGAGGCTTTAACACTGGCTCTGATGATCTGAAGCCTAATGTGGACAATAAAGGATGCATTTCTGAAGATTCTGTGATTATAAGTCACCATCAGCCGCTCTGTCTCTGCTGCTATCACCCAAGAACACCCAGAAACACACTGGATACAGAATACAATGTCCACAATGTGTTGACTTAGTTCTGTAGCTGCTGCAGAAAACAATAGAAAGTACAGTTTAAGCCTCAGAGAAAGGAAAGGGCCACAGAATTATTGTTAGTGCCAGGCTCTATATGCTTCAGTTTGATCTGACACTGAGCAGAACGTGAAATATCGAGGCCAGTGAACACTTACTCAGGTCAATCAGGCTAAATACCAGGATATTAATGAGGAAGAAGTAGGCTACTATGTCACACAACTGTGTAATGTGTGCTTTATTTGTCTGGGATTACTGCTGTTTCAGGAGTTCATTCCTTTAAATCAGAAGAGCCAAACTTAGGGTCATTTTAACTTAAATATTTCTAAATAAAACCTTTAAAGGGCCATGTTTAAACAGATATTAACTGTCTTTATTCGTCTTTCGCATCATGAAGACATCACATATGATCTTTTTCTACACATTTCAACAAACGTAAAGCTTAAAAAAGATTCCGTGTTTTCAGCCTTCATTTCTTTCCCTTTTTTTCCTTAAAACATCCTTTTACAAATTTTCAATATTTGCCAATTATAGATTAGTTACAACAGACAAGATAATAGAAAAGATTGGAAGAGTTTATTTCTCAGCTCAACCAAACCAAAGAAACCATTAACTTCTGTTCACATGAAGTCACTGATAAACATAAATCATTAACCAATAATCACACAGTTTCTGCTCCAGTTTTTGGGGAAGTTCATCAAAAAGAAAGAACATGTGACAATGACAACCGCTTTCATCACCCTTGAATCTGTGTAAATTCAATCAATGCTAAAAGTCTTTTTGTACGTGTCGCAGCCAGTACTCACCAGAAATCTAAAAAACTGATGCAGCTTTATTGATTTCTCTTTTTTATTTGTCTCTCTATGCGACTATCTTCCAGTCTTTATTACTCGGCTGTTGTTTAGTGCATACCAAAGTCTCAGAGTCTAACTGTTTGACCCTGGATCGACCCTTCACTAATGACCCAGCTTTGTCCAGATGAGTTTAAACAGGTGACAAAACGACAGGTGCAAAAACACACCACGGTTTTCCTTCATCTTTAATCCTGAAACAGACGGACACTCTGTTGAATCTGCGGCTGCCGTGATCCGTTTCGTTTCCACTTATTCTTTTGTTGAGCAACTTTACATCGACTGCACGAAGAGAAGGAAACTTTAAAGTCAGCTGTTTGACAGGAAATCAGCGGGTCTGACTCACTGTGAGGGTTTACATTTACACAGAATGAAGAACACTGTAGAAGCACAGCTGACCAAATGTAACCCGGCCACACTCATGTCTCAATGTAAGGTTTTCCTGTTGGTTTAAACCCACCATTTGGTCACACTACAGTTTATTTTGGAGGAAAAAGCAACTCTAAAAAGACATGTCAGAGTTCAGTATTTATTTCTTACACTTGATAAAGCAGTCTCAGACCCAGTAGCAGCCTTTAAGTTCAATTTAGATGCATTTCTTTACTGTTTGAATGATGTGAATCTTATCTGTGATTCAGTTCATCCAGGTTCAAATCTAGGAGGATGTAAATTCTAATTATTAATTAAATTATTTGCAACAGGTAGATTTGTTTTTGATTTTCAAATATAAATATTTTATGTCTCACTTGTGTGATATGTAGCTTCTCAAAAGTGGCATTATGTCCTATGTACATATGCAATAAAACTGAGACTCATGTCACAAAATAAAGGCTGCAATGTCTCTGTTTCTGGACTGAATGGACCTTTGGAAATAAAACACATTTGTCTGAAGACAGTCTTATAAATCCTGGAAAACGTTGGATATATTTGACTAAGTTTGAGGTTTGAAAAGACAATGAAAAAAGTGGAAATAGAGTCAAATTTTGTTCAGTTTGACTATTACTTATCTGACTGCAGGTAATATAGTACTTGCATTAACTAGTCTTAAGGATAGTTTTTATTTGAGCAGAAAGAGAAGGTCTACAGCTTTTTTAAGTCTCCATTTTGGCCTTAAATTTCATAAAGCCCCAGCAGAAAAAGCAGCAGAATGAAACCTTTAAACAACAAACATATATTTTAGAAATCAAAGAGATGTGCAGCATATTCTTTTAAAAAAAAGGTCCAAATCTGCTCCATCTGTGGCTTTGGGACAAACCTTTATCTGAAAACACAGCTCTCACTAAAGACACTTGGATTTGGACAGAGACACACTTCCACATGAACCTGACTCTAACGACAGCGTGGCCTTTTGTTCCTGAGGTGTGGCGCTGTTTAAAGCCAGCGTCGAAGAGACGTCTGTAATTATCTCCAAAGGCTAAAGATAAACACTTCACACTAAGGCCCCGTTCAGACCTGGCTTTAAATCGAGTTCTGAGACAAAGTGGAAGGACTACAACTCGACTCGAAGAAAAGAGCGTGTGACTGAAGAGAATGCTTTACTGGGGACTGTTTTTCCTTAAAGCGAGCAACACGGGAAAGACCAAATGTGTTACATACAGTATTTTGTCCTGGCATTTCCTTAATATCCTCAAACCACAGAGCAGCTCCACCTCAGTCCCGCTCTGTAATCTAGCGCTGCCCCCCGCCCAAATACAGCCCCAGGACTCTACGGCAGGTGAGAAACTTGAACAGGGTTTAGACTCCTCTGAGCTGTTTATATCAAATCACAAACTTTAGAGAACACTTGGGGCTAAAAATAAGTTCGAAACAAGACCCGAGGTCATGTTATGTTCCATCTAGTTCCAAAATAAATCAAAAGTGTTGTTGAGAGTGAGCGAACCTTGAAGAAGCTGCCTTTCTTCTCCTGTTTGGAGGCACGGCTCACAGCAGTCGACATGATGAGATTCAGCTCTGAGTCTGAAAGGAGAGAAAATAACTAAATATAAATACATTTACTGCTGATCCACAGAGTGTTTGATGTAAGACTCAAACTCAGTCTTATACAAACACTTTATTTTGTGCATTTACTGTTTCTGTAAATGAGTTTTAGATCATCCACAAGAACAACACTGCTGCAAAATCACAAAAGAATTGTATAAAAACCAAGTCATGATTTGGGGAAAAAGAGCCCTGAGTTCTTAATAAAGCCCATTCCTGCCGTTTCTCTTCGGTGCATTGACAGATCTGTGTCGTGAATTCCTCGTGAGTCTTTGTGGCCCGTTATTGAGAGCACATGTTCAAACACAGGCAGATGTTCCACACAGATGTTTGAGGTTTCTGCAGCTGATAGAGTCCAGCTGTGAGAGACATGCAAACATCCCCACGCTTCCTTCTGGAGTAAACACACAGTTAACACATGTAACAGGAAAACACACGGCGTCGTAGAGAGACGTGTTTACATACACCTCACCTTCTGCAGGAGATGATGTTCACACACCTGTATCTTAATATAAGACCTCACATTGTGTGTTATTGTCGTCTGTTTACGCCCCACCTTCACCTAAAACGTCACTTCACTATAAAGCAGGGATGTTTTAGCCAAAAACAGCCACATTTAATGGTAAATATCCATATTCTTTTTCCACATGTACAGGTTTAAGTTGGATTTAAACAGGTTTTAATTAGATTTGAGCAAGTTTAGTGGGATTTGAAAAGGTTTCAGTTGGACTAAAACAGGTTTCAGTTGGATTTAAAAGGTTTTAGTTGGATTTGATCAAGATATAAACTCTATAGTCGACTGTTTTTTCTGTCACCATTAATCAAGTGGCTCTGGTGTAAATTTAGAAACATCCATTCAGTCTGTCAATACTGAAGTGATATATATTAATACAATACAAATAAAGCATAAATGACTGGATCACTGCAACTATTGCATACTTATACAAATATGTGTCTGTACAAGCTAATATTAACTAATTCACTTTAAAAAATAGCTTTATTAGAGATTAAATACAAGATGACACTTGATTCCCTTTTGCTGTCACTTGCTGAACCTAAATGGGACACAGGTCAGATATAGATGGGATATTTGAGCAACAATTATCTGCAAATAAAGGGACATACACTTGGCTAAAAGAAGGTGTGTATGACATGCGGCAAGTTGATATAAACTTGAAATAAAAGTGTATTTGCATTGCATTAATAAAACATATTGGCAAATCTGTGTAATATTAATACAGAACTTAACCATCCATCATTACCTTTTGCTTCTTACGCTCCTCTTTGTAAAGATTTCTGTAGATTACATTTAGATGTATCCCTTCCATTGCCCAAACCCCATAAATATGATTTACTGTGTTCAGATTTATGTCGTCTGTAAACAATGACATTCATGTTTAACGCAGATAACTCCATCATAAACCATCTTGGGTCCCTCTACAGAGACACATGTGGGTTTTACTGCCCTCTCTTCTCCACAAACCCCACTCGCTGGCTGTAAATATCGCACCAACTCTGTCAACACTCAGCAGAGGTTTGAGGTTTTGGTTTGACTCAGGTCTGAGACAGAGACTGGAGTCCGACCAGGACCAGGAAGTCCCCCGAGGGCCTTCACTTAAAGAAAAACAAACAACAGACTGTGAGCTGTCCATTTGTTTACAGTCAATACAGAAGAACCATCACCAAGAGACTGGTCTTAAAGAGACTTTTTAAAGGTCTCAGTCTTTTTAAACTTAACCAACACCACAACTGGATGGTTTTTGTTTGTATACCCAATTTAAAGTCAAAACTAGTTCAAGTCCCTCTTAAACTACTTAAAACCCCTCCAATTCCAGTTATACCCTTTTTACATCCACTCAAAACTACTTAAAGTCTGGCTAAAACCACTTACAACCCCTCCAATTCCAGTTCTACCCTTTTTAAATCCACTCAAAACTACTTAAAGTCTGGCTAAAACCACTTAAAACCCCTCCAAATCCAGTTCTACCCTTTTTAAATCCACTCAAAACTAGTAAAAGTCTGACTTAAACCACTGAAAACCAAATCCCAATGGTTCAAATCTCTTGGTATCCATCTTGTTGTGGACTAGACAGAAGTATTTTGCATTAAAAATATTTTGAACACATTTTGTACTGAGGAAATGATGTTGTCAATAAGACGGTCACATGTCGTCTCATAAACACACAGTTCTTTTCCTGAAACTCGTCACTCATCTGAAAAATGAGGAAACGGGAAAATTCCTGACTGTACACAACACAAAACATCAGCCAAACACATGGGCTGGTTCCTTCTGTCAATGAACGAGTAGCATCCACTGACAACACAGTTACGCTGACTCATGTGAATCCTCTCAAACAGGAAGAAGAGAGCGATATTTACATCTGCTCAGACTCGATAGACACTTGGAGACGACTCTAAACTTCCTGTTCGTTCACAGAAACAGCTCCCGGGCCTCTGCAGGGTTTGGGTAGGTTTACTCCTTCAGAATAAAACTAAGGTTCGAGAAGTAGACACTGAACCCATCACTCTCCGATCTGACACCGCAGATTATTTTACATTTATTCAGTTTTCCATCTATTCATAAATAAAAATGAGTTTAATCTGAAAAAAAAAAAGATTTAAAGGTGCAGTATGGCATTTGTTGTAATACAGTTAAAGTGAAGGATGTGAGCTGTATAATCTGTACGAAGTGTCTGATTTGAGTGGCTTTATTTAAAGAAAACGTCCCATAAATGTCATCAGCATTTTCTTTGTTGTGTGATTAACATCCACATTCAGGCTGGGTTTAACTCACACATTCAAAGCCTTTAATGGAGGATAATCCTTTAAACAAAAGACAAAGGGACCTGGGTGAGTCTGCAGGAAGTCGAGTCATCGCCTGAAGGAAAATCCACAGGTTTGTTTCACTTACGAGAACCAAACTACATCTGCTCTGAACATGTATTAGAAATGTTCGATCTCTGAATCTGGACTGTACCGAAACACATGAACACATCACATGAGTGTATATGATGTTTGTTATGGTAAAAATACACAAAAGAAGCCTCGATTAAATCAATTTAAAGCTATTTTTATATTTACAGTTTTGGGGCAGAACATGTTTAACAGATTAGAGGTTTGATATAGTTTTGAAAAAAGCCTGAGAATTTATCTGGAACAAACTGTTTGGGAAGATATGTACCAATAACAATTTACGATAAGCTCATTTTTACACTGATTCTACTGGTCAGCGAATGCACCAAGTTTATTTCAAAATTACCAAACGACAAACCAGGAAGAAACTCCAACCAGGATGTAATGTGTACTTCTCAAAATGTAAATACAAACTGAATCCAGGATGTGTTTCATTCAATTCTCGTATTTTTACAGTGAAACGTACAGAATATATTCCTGGTACGAGAGAGTCACGATCACATGACCCTCCGTCCAGGAAGTCGTCTGGAGCTAATCCAGTTCAGCAGCGGATTCTGGAAACAAAATTAAAACACTGAGCCTTAGATATTTGTCTGTGACTCAAACCAGAACAACACTATGTACAGTTTGTGTCATGGTTTCTTGATCTGTTTCATAAATAAAGTCTCAGTAAAAAGAGACACAGCCTAATATTACTGATACTAAACTACACACAAGTCAAACTCAAGGCCCAGGGGCCAAATGCAGCCCTTTGTAATGTTTTATGTGGCCCTTGAATACATCGTTGGTGATATTTTGGCACTGGGTTTTAATTGGGTTTGAACAGGTTTTAGATGGATTTGATTTTTGCCAGAGATAAATAAAATCTGAATCACAGCCTGTTAAAATCCAACTAAAACTTGACCTAATCTGACTAAAACTGATTAAAATCCATCTGAAACCTGTTCAAATCTAACTAGAACCTGTTTAAATTCATCTAAAACCTGTTGAAATCCACCTGAAACCTGTTCCAATCCATCTATAACCTATTAATGTTAAAGATAACTTTTGTAAGACTCAAATGAAGATGAAATCTCACATTCAAAATTGAATAAAAGCTTCCAAATGTTACCATCTTCGGCCTCTGAAAGGACTCGTATGAACTATCGTAGCCCCTCACCTTTCAGTCTGACACCACTGCTTTAATACAAGTTTAAAATGTTACTGGAAGCTTCTTAAATATTAGAATCAATGACTGGAAGCTTCAGTCCCTTTTGGAGCAACTTTCTTTTGGTTATTTTTCACACCAATTCTCAAATCCTCATTTCCATGAAGCGTACTGGGCGTTACTGTTTCTTCTTCATGGGAGGGGTGTTTTTGGGGAGTCTAATTCTCCGCCAATTACAACAAAATCAATCTTCAAGTGTTTATTCAAAAGCCATTAAGAAAGCTGGACTGGGGTTCATCAGAAGGATCAGAATTAAACCGATCAAATAACTCAAAACATGCCAGACTTTCTCTCTTCATTCCTCAGTTCTGTGGTTTTATGAGGTGTTTAAGCAGGACACTAAAGTTGATGTTTGCACCAGAAGGAAATAAACTAAAACAACACTGCGAACCTTATCGGACGTTTCAAGGCAAGACACGTCCATGAAATGAAGGGTTGGTTCAAGGTGGAGAAAAAACAGACTAAACTTCTTTGGTGCAGCTACTTTTTTGTTTGCACTGCAGTTTTTGGCACATAATATTAAGCAATGTTTGAGATATGAATATTGCAAATGTTGATACTGATATGTTTTGTGAAGGTGAGTTTGAGGCACGTTTTACTAGATCGAATTCAAGCACTTTCAAAGCTCCACGAAGTCTGGTCCAAGTCTCAGTCCTCTCTTTAAAAACAGCTCGGTCTAAACCCTGTGTGACCTCAGTTTCCTCGGTTCCCGGTGGATTTCCTGTGGGCAGCCGTCTCTAAATCCTGGCGAACTCTCCGGTTCCTCGCGCTCGGCTCCTAAAACTGTGTCAGATGCATTCCTCTGCGCTGTGCATCGCTGGGTGTGTCCCACAGTGGGGTTGTTCTGTGGAAAACCAGCCGCAGAAGTGAAAACAGCCTCTGATGGGCACATAGCTCTAAGAACAGCCACGGTCTCTGTAAACTCGCATCAGAGTCGACTCAGGCTTCGGTTTGGGCCAAAACTAGGTGCTGGCTGCTGAGGTGTGCAGTATGAACCACACAGGTATGGTTTTAAAGTAATAAACGGTAGACTTTACATGCTAGGAGACAAATAATATGCAAAAGCACTGTTTTAAATCCATATAAGACTAATTAGGAAAGAGACGGCTTCACAGGAGACATCTGTCATAGAGCAGCAAGAAAAATGGAGCCATAGAAAACATAAAAGAACATCATCTGTGTGTCTTATGAACTTTTAAACACGACTGAATCTGTTTCCACCTTTTCCTTCCCCTGTTCGCTCTTCTTCATGTGTTTAGTTGTTGGTCATTTCCTGCCTTTGATCCGAACAATCGCGAAGCTCTTTCACAAAAGGGTTTAGTTTGAACCATGGACAATTTGGTTCTTTTAAGACGTTCCTTTGACCCTAACCACAGTAAAAGACATTAAGGCATATTTTAAATGTTCATATATCACTTGCTTAAGCTCCATGTTTGAGCCGATACTGAAGCCAATTCTCAGTCTTTTGTGTCGACAGTTTCTATTTCAGTTTCAAGTTGAACTAAAAGGAAGGTTGTAATCCAAATGTAGATCAGTGTGACGGGTTTAATGAGGTAATAATACTAATAATCGCTGTTGTACAGACAGTTAACGCCCTGAGAGTAAGGTCCATGTGTTTAACAGAGAGATAATAAAGCTTTATGAGTCGTTACTAGAGTCTGCTGTGGTTGGAGCTCTGCCAAAGGTTGATCTGACAGAGATGACTGACTCAGTATTTTAGAAATCTTATATGTTCATCTAACCAGAATAAAAGCAAAAGCTAAACTCTATTATTTAAGATAATGGTCAAAAAACTGATCAAAAGTGATTTTAGTTGGATTTAAATAAGGTTTAGATGGACTTTACCAGGTTTAAATTGGTTTTAGTTTGAATTTTAACAGGTTTTATGGTGTTTTAGATGGTCTTTGGGAGGTTTTAAATGGTTTTAGTTGGACCTTCACAGATTTGAAGTGGATTTAATGAGACATTAAGAGACTTTAAGCTATTTTCATAGGATTTTAATTGTCTAAAGTACTTGAAGTTGTTTTTTTATTTGGACAAATTTAGGGATTATAAACAAAACAGGTCCTCTCTTTAAAAATAATTAACTTACTGGTTGTAATCTTTCATTTCAGTCTGAAAAATAAAACTTCTACCTCTCAAGAAAGCCAAAGTACTAGTGGTGGTTGTTGCCCAAAACTAAATATTTTAAAGCCATGTGGTGTTAAGCTTTTGTAATTGTTTGGTTATGACGACAGGGACCAATTTCAAATCCTGCCAAATGCACTTTTAGAAAAGGCTTCACTCTAAAAACCACAAAAACCAAGGGACAATTAAAGCAATTTATAACATCTTTCAGCAGCTATTCTTTGACTTAACTCCATTTTCTGCTTCTTGAGGATTTAAATAAGGTCTGTGCTGTAAATGGAGGGTTCAGACGTCTGCACCGGTCCTGAATTCCTGACTGTGACTCAGACATCGACGATAAGCACATTAACAGATTTCTGAGGCGATTGGAAAAGCAGCATTTGGTCCCGAACCAGAAAATACTCGGTGGTTTTTATAAAATGAGCCGAGAGGAGCTGATACGTTAGAGGTGAACCCACCCAGCAGACATTTAAACTGAGGTCTACTTATCAGACAAACAAAAGATGACACAGCAGCTGAGAACGGAGACAGGACCGAGGCTAAAGAGAGGCTCTGGTGTCACTGTCCACAAAAAACAACGCTCAGGGCTAGAAATAGACCAAATATGTTCTTAGAGTAATGGAGCCGGAGATGGACAGGGATCACACAGCTTTTAGAGGTGCTATTAGGACTCTGAAACAATGCAATAAAGAGCAAAAAGATCAATAAACGGAAAAGAAACATCACTAATTAGAATAACTGTCTAATCATCTAAGATAGTCTAAGAATAATCAATAAAAATGCAGCTGAAAGCACATAGAAAAGTAAAGACAGATTTGAGTTACAGCTGTTTCTAGAGGACTTCAGTTCTTATCCATCGACCTGAAGATAACGGGAGACACGAGATTCTAATTCTGTTTATCACTGAACTATATACAGCTCAGACTCAACACAACTACATTTAGTCACAGCTTACTTTGATTGGTCGAGCTAATAAGACAAAAATATACTATATACATGTGAACACAGCAGTGAGACTAATGTATGAGCATCTAATAGTAACTACTGTCTTATTTAATGAGTCACAGTCTATGTAATATCAGTTTATGTAATGAATTAACCTTCTTTCTTTATATATTGGGGTTCATTTGTGTTGAGATGAATATATGAAGTGTATAAGAAGCAGTTTTCACGATGACGCAGTGATTCTGGTTTGGATTGGCCTCTTATTTACACAAAAACTTCTGAATCTGTTCAATCCAAATGAGTTTTTTTGATTCTGTGATTTTTACAAAGAGACACAATATGATCAAAACATTTTAGAGACGTCTTCTCAGTATTTAGTACGAAGTTTATTCAAATTCTAACAGTGAAGCCGGCGTCCTTTGAAAACAATTGTCTTAGGCGCAAAAAACCTGAGCCAGCAGTCGCCCCCTACTGGTCTGGCATGTGTACTACACCAGCGACAGCATCTATGTTGTGTTTTTCTGACCAGCGTTCTCGTGAATGAATCTGAAAATAGGCTCCAAAATGTAATAACCACCTTCTCACACTCATTTTCTGTGGGATACACTGAATATGTAGAAGAAGTGGGGTAGATTTTAGACACATCAGCCCAATAAACAGCAGCAGAGACAGACTGAGGTCACCTGATATTGTATACAGTGTATTTGTTGATGTAAAAAGAGATGTTTGTCAAGTTTTTCTGATTCTGAGGCTGATACAAAAGACAAAAACAACTGATCAACTCTGACGAAACATGAGCATGAAATGACAATAGGACCTGAATTATAACTCTGACTCAATCCTCATCTCTAATAACAACACAGAGTTTGTATTGCAGTAAATGAGCTGAATATCCTGCTCCTTCCTCCGTCTCTGTTGACTCTAAATCCCGGTAGAACACACACAGTTGATGTATTTACGACTCAAACACTCACAACAGAGAGATTTAGGAAGGCAGCTCCAATAAAAGGCTTTAACTGGACAAACACATGATATTTCAACAGCTATTTTGGTTTTTGAGTTGGAAATAAACACATAATATGCTGGTCATATTTTTATCTGTTACTTGGTTTAGTCCTGGTTGTAATCCCACTTTACGTCCAGGGTTTAGTCTTTGTTTTGTTCTGGTTTTAGTTGTAGTTTGGTGCTGATTTTGTTTCAGATTTGCACTGTCTTTGCTCCAAGTTTATCCCTGGCTTTAGTCCAGGTTTTGTCCTGAGTTTATGCCTGGTTTAGTCCTAGTTTAGTCTTGGTTTAGCCCTAATTTCAGCTGATTTAACACATATTTAATATTGATTTCAGTCCAGGTGTAGCTCTAGTTTATCGTCATAGGTTGTTTTGTTTTGTTCTAGTTTTAGTCCTGGCTTGGTCCTTGTTTAGTCCCCACTTTGACCTAGTTTATAGCTGGTTTAGCCCTAATTTCAGTCTTCATTTAGTCCTAGACAAGCCCTGTTTATTAGCCCTTGTTTAGTCCTGGTTTGAGACTGGTTTAGTCCTGGTTTAACCCTTATTCACGTTGTTTAGTCCTTGTTTTGTCTTAGATTAACCCTCAATTAGTTTTAGCACAGCCTAGATTAAGACCCAGTTAAAGTCCTGGTTTAGTCCTGGTTTAGTCCAGGTTTAGCCCCGTTTAACCCCGTTTTAGTCCTGGTTTAGTCCAGGTTTAGACCCGGTTTAGTCCTAGTTTAGTCTTAGATTAACCCTGAATTAGTTTTACAACAGCCCAGATTAAGACCCGGTTAAAGTCCTGGTTTAGTCCTGGTTTAGCCCAGGTTTAGACCCGGTTTAGACCCGGTTTAGACCTGGTTTAGTCCTGGTTTAGGGTAAACTCTGGCAACAGGTGGCGATAACTAGTACAACACGTCCCGCGGGATTCCAGCCACAACGAGCTCTTTTTCCTCCAAAAAACCAAGAATAAACACTAACACCCGGCTTCTCACTTTCCTCTGATACAAACACACACATCTATCCAAGTTTCACGGATAAAAACTGCGAGAAAACAAAGCATTAAGAGGAAAAGTGTGCACAAAGGAAAACGGTACCTCTCTGTTTCAGCAGCGACCGCTTTGGAAGAAAACTCCACAGCTCCGAGTTTCCACACGTTTAAAAAGCATTATTTTTCCGTGTCGACTTCTATTCCCGGCGGTTGTCTCTCGTTTTCATGATTAACAAGTGTTTTCTCTCGGTTTTGGTTGAAGAAAGTGGTCCTGAACGCTACCCGGCTCCGTCCATTTCAGCGGCTCCTCGGCTCTGAGCGGAGCCCGAGAAGAAGCAGCTCCCAACGGTCAACGGTCACCGGACAGCACCGCAGACTTCCGGAGAGGATTTTCATAATAAAACACACTGAGGTTGGTTTGACTTCTCTGTGTATTTGTCCAGTGCACAAATATATTTATTTCTTTTCAACAGGGGTGGAATTAACGAATTACAAGTACAAGTAGTTTTATTGTTTAATTGTACTTTTTTTAAGATTTTTGAGCGAGTTTATTCTTATTTCACTAGTACAGGTTTTAGATGGATTTGAATAGGATTTAGTTAGATTTGAACAGGTTTTAGTTGGATTTAAACAGGTTTTAGATGGATCTGAACAGGTTTTAGATGGATTTAAACAGGTTTTAGGTGGATTTAAATAGGTTTTAGGTGAATTTGAACAGGTTTTAGTTGGATTTAAGCAGGTTTTAGGTGGATTTGAACAGGTTTTAGTTGGATTTGAACAGGTTTTAGTTGGATTTGAACAGGTTTTAGATGGATTTGAGCAGGTTTTTGGTGAATTTGAACAGGTCTTAGATGGATTCCAACACTGCGTTTCAAAATATAACTCAGTATTCTGTAAATGTGATTCCCTGTTGTGCAGATAAAACTAATGCAATCCATAAAATGTTGATTTTCTTTGTTGCCTTTGGGACGTGGCCATGTTTTACCAAATAATAAAACAAATCGGTATCAAAGTCTTTTATCCAAACAGCTGTTCTTCTTTTAAATTGAAAAATAGTCCCTTAATTTAGTTTTGTTCATTCGTCTTATTACATATTTATGACTGTTTTTTTTTCACATATTTATTCTATTCATATTACAATCCAAAACTAAACATGAGCAATTGACACCAGAAAATAAACTATTACAGAAGGAAAACAGAAAAAAACACCCTTACCTCAGATAAGGGTTCAGTGTGTGTTAAATGTTCACCTGGAGCCGGTTCAGACACACTTCGGTCCAGTGAGGTTTCAGTTTGAGTCCTTTCGTCTTTATATAAACAGTGAAGAGTCCCCAGATCTTGTCAAACTCCTCACAGGCTTTTAACAGATTATATCAGATCACTTCAAACAGGAAATTATCTCACTTAAGAATCTATAAAAACAAGGAAGTGCTTTAGTTTTCCACTCTTTCAAACCCTTTTTACCAAATGAAACTCAGTGTTCTTGACGAAACAGGCACAAACCCAATATTCTGCATAACATCTGCTCCTTTTTTTCTCAGATCTCTGAACAAAGCCTGAAGCAGCTAAACCTGTCACATTGCTTTTATTTTTAAGACTGGGACTCTCCACTTCCTGTTTCTTCTTGTTCTGTTTTAACTTGACTTTTACCCACTGAGTTTTTTCCTCCTAAAACAAAAACAAAAACCCTGCTTTAACTTTCAGGTCACGTGGTACAGACTCCCATAAATCTTTGAGGTTTTATTCTCAGCTGATCCTTCAGTACATCTACACTTCTCAGAGTTAAAACACTTTTGACTTTTACAGGTTTATTAAACAGAGACAAGACTGTATAACTTTAACTGAGACCATTTGGCACCATTTATTTGACTTTATTTGTCCAAATACAATTTTTCAATACGTCTAAATATATTAAAATCCAAATAAAGTCTCTTGAAATGTCATTTTGTTTCCATTTAAATAATTTCCTCAAAAAATGTGTGGAAAAGATAATGCACAAAACATTGAAAAACAGATGATAAAAGTTAATAAAAATTAATTTAAAGAGGGCTAAGCCATGTTTACAAAATTAACCACTTTCAAAGATTGTAATGCCTAGTCTTGACCTCTAGGTGGCGCCAGTGTTAAAGCAGAGACAGTAAGATGAAAATAATGAAGGAAGACTCAAAGGAACAGTCCAAGACCAGTAAAAACACAATTTTAGAACAAATAATAAGGCTTACAACTTCATAAACCTCATCAGTGTTAAACAAAGAGGATTCACATGACTTTATTTAGACACAAGTGGATGCTTTTAATTCAGTTCCTCATTTTTAATTCCACAAAACTGATCAATCCTTGAACACTCTCCTCACTTTTATGTCTGAAAAAGAATTTAAACATTATCCAAATATTGTTATAATTTCTTCCGCCACAAACCATACTTCCCAAGAAATATAAGAGACATCACAGTCTTTAGGTCCAGTACTTTTATTGATTTTTGTACTGAAAACTGAATACTTGTCATTATCTTGGACTTGGGCTGGAGAATTAAAAGGCTTTTAATACATAATAATAGATTTGGTTTCCCACATTTATCGCTGATTCTAAATAATGATTGTACTTCAGGCTAAAGTTAGATCCCTACAGTTTTATTTTAGTTTTCTACAAGACAGGGACCACACCAGGTCTAAAACAGCATCAAACCAGAATTAAACCAGGCTTAAACCAAGACTGAACCAATTAAAAACAGAAGCATATACCTCACATTAAGATGGACATTGATTGATGGACAGTGGCTCAATATTTTTAAAAGTTACGTGTTTCACTGGCTCTATTTACATCTGGTTTAGTCGCTGTAGCATTGCTCCTGTCTGCTTCTCCAAACTTGGTGTGTGCCGACAACTATCTACAGTAGGGAATGAATTATCTCCAAAAATATCCACATTTACAAACTACATTTAAGTGAAACAAATGTCTTTAGCTTGAGTTCAGTTTTGGATGTAGTTTAGTTAATGCTAACACACACAATGTAACTAAATAAGGGCAAAAAACATGAGCATTAGCATCACTAGCTAATAGGCTAAAGCTACAGCTAACATTGTACCACCATGTCTTAAACTTCTCTTTCCCAAACTGATCTTTTTACTAATTTTGGATTAATTTCTGGCTCCACAAACTCAGCTTCACATTCACCGTTCATATAAATGACATCACAGTCCCTTGGTCCATTATTTTTAAAGTCTTTGATCAGAGTTTCTGTTGTTTTAGTAAAATAAATACACAAAAAATGGTAATTGACGCACAACTTTATTGCACCTTATAAAATAACATTAGATATTCTAGTTTATATTCTATTTTTTTGCATTGATATAACACTTTAAAATGCAAAGAATTTAATGGCAGTGTGACTCCTACAAAGTCCACTTTTGTTTCTCTAAACACTGTTGTGTGGAGCAGGACCGGGTCATGTTTCAGTCAGCGCTGGATAAAATCAGCCTGTTTGCTGACTCAAAGTTAAACATCGGAGACTAAGTACTGCGTCCGGGAAGAGGAACAATCAGCGGCTGCAGAAACAGAAAACTGGAGACGCTGTTGTTTACGTGAGTCTGAGACACTGCTGTGGTCTCTTTACAGAAAAGGGTCAGAGCAGATGTTTTAGAGACCAGTCAAATTGAAAAGATCTGTGTTACTCTTTGAAACATTGGGACTTAAAATAAAGAAATCTGTTGTTCTCATTTAGTGAAGTTCTGGTCTGGTCAAGATTAAATCAAGACTAAACCAGGTCTTGAACACATCAACAACAAAGGCTTAATCAATAATAAACTGCAGTAAATTAAGACTAAATCAGGACTGATCATAATTTAGACCAAACAAGGACTAAACCCAGACTAATCCAGGACTAAATAAGAACTAAACAAGCTGTAAACCAGATTATACTAAGACTAAACTAATTAATTTAGACTTAATAAGAACTTAAGCAGGTGGTCACTACAAGAATTAAACCAGGACTGAACTGAGACTAAACCAGAAGTTAACCACAACGAAAACTAATGTCTGTCTGGAACTAAACTAAGACTAAACAAAGACTAAAAGTGGTCGAACCCCAGAATAAGCAGGGAATCAATGTAAAGTAAAACTAAGACAAATCTAAATCAGAACTATGCCAAGTCTAAAGCAAGACTAAACCAGGACTAGACCAAGTCCAAAAATGCTAAAAAGGCTTAAATGTTTCTTGTTTAAAAAGTCATTTTAGGGTAAAATGTTTTGATTGAATGTGGGCACTGGCCTCTTTATAGAAGCATAGGGATGTGTAAAATGGACTAAACCAGGTCTAAACCAGGTCTAAACCAGGTCTAAACCAGGTCTAAACCAGGTCTAAACCAGGACTAAACCAGGTCTAAACCAGGTCTAAACCAGGACTAAACCAGGTCTAAACCAGGACTAAACCAGGTCTAAACCAGGTCTAAACCAGGTCTAAACCAGGTCTAAACCAGGTCTAAACCAGATCTAAACCAGGTCTAAACCAGATCTAAACCAGGTCTAAACCAGGTCTAAACCAGGACTAAACCAGGTCTAAACCAGGTCTAAACCAGGTCTAAACCAGATCTAAACCAGATCTAAACTAGGACTAAACCAGGTCTAAACCAGGTCTAAACCAGATCTAAACCAGGTCTAAACCAGGTCTAAACCAGGTCTAAACCAGGACTAAACCAGGTCTAAACCAGGTCTAAACCAGATCTAAACCAGGTCTAAACCAGGTCATGGATCAACAGACCAGTGGTAAAGAAAGTACTCAGTTCCTCTTCTTAAGTAAAAGTACAGATAAAAAGAGGAAGATATGTACTCAAGTAAAAGTGTAAGTATCACGTTAAAATGATTCCTTAAGTCAAAGTATTGGGTTTTTAAATACTAGGTTTTAAATATACTTAAACTATAAAAGTATTTGACTCAGCTTTAACAACTCATTCATATAAAATAGTTTTAATTTATTAACATTATGAATATCAGAGTCACATGAGGACTGTGGAACAAGTATTGTTCTGAATCAGTCTGATCCATGTCTCTCACCAACTCTGACCTTTACCTGTGTTTGAGACAAATACTGAAACCGGATCTGAATCGTTCAAATAACCTGATGGAGGACTGTTATGAACTGGCAGCGCATTAAAAAACACCTGATGAGGAGCAATCATCTGGAGAATCATCCATGTTTTACTCTCTTCATCTTGTTCCTCGTGTTTTTACAGTGTGTGCACAGAAGAAGAACAGTTTTTACAGTGTTTAATAATGCTTCTACTGCAGCTTAGCATTAGCATCATTAGCATCATTTATGACTCAAGTGGCTAAAGATCTTATTAAATCATGATGCTACTGATTAAGTTCAGCTGTATGTGTTTGTTTAAAAGTTTGTTAGAAAATCTACACTACGCTGCATTCAAGTGTGCTTCGTAAAACTCAGTGCTATAAGTTTAGAATATTTATTTATTCATCTGTACTTGTAAAGCCAATATAAAAATGTAGTGAAGTAGAAAATACAGATATTTGCTCTAAAATGTAGTCTAAAAATCTACTTAAATAAAGTTCAGATACTTGAAAACAGTACTGGAGTATTTGTACTTCTTTACATTCCACCTGTACTCTAAAATTATGTTTTACTAATATTGTAAAGTATTGCTAATTAATGTTTGATAGCATCCATGCTAACAGGCTAAAGCTACTACAGGACAACACTGAAGTAACCAGATAATATTGTTGCCATATTCTTGACTATTTTCCAAAATCTCCTCCACAAATTTGTCCTCAGAGCACTTTTGTGGCTTCATATGACATCACAGTCCCTTGGTCCATTGTTTTTACAGTCTCTGCCTTACGTACTTTAACGGAGCAGCCCTGTATGTTTTCAATAATTTGTTCAGCTCAGTTCTTTCAAAACAAGATCTGTTTGTTGAAAGTGATGTCCTTTTAGTGGATATTTATTTGACAGACATGCTCCGTTAGCGATAATAGCGTCATATTTACTTCCCTAAAAGCTCGTGCAAATGTCCGAACGTCACCACTTCACTGGGAATTTCCACACATCTGCTCGCAGCGTCTCAAAGCTTGTGGTTTCGTCGTCAAAACACATCTGCAGCAAATAATCGAGATCACAAAGAGATCTCATACACGCAGCTTTTAATAAATCAAGTATGTATCAGTCAAATTAGCGCCGCAGATAGGGCTAACCACATTAAGACTTATGGAGAATAAACCGGGAGCGCGTTCATGGTTTAAATTAAGTTGGAGTGACTGAGTGGCTTTTAATGGATTAAGAGGAATGTGCAGGAAATAGCTCTGAGGAAACGCTGGCCTTGTGTAACACCGAATGATTAACTCTGTTGTTCCTCTGAATCTGTGTGTTTTATAAAGTCAGGAAACTGTGCTATATTCAGATTGAGCCCAGTTCCAGATAAATGATCCGTCCGTTTATCAGAGTCACCCTTCGTCATTCCAGAGTGACCACACAGTGTTTATTAAAAAAAGAAGTTAGCTCAAAGCTCCACTCCCTGATGTTCTTTTTTTGTCTCTGTCTCAGACTCCACTCTCCTCCAAAATCAGTCTAGGGACCTCTCCTGCTTCTCTTTTATTAAAAAATAAACCCTCCACAAAATACTAATCCATTTGACCAAACTGAAGTTTAGAGTTTAGCGTTAGCTTAGCTGTGACTTCAGCGTCAGGACGACAATTATCTCCTCCTCGTTAAACATTACGTGATTGAATTGACAGTATTTATCTGTGTTTTACGTTGCCTCCCTTTTCTCTGTTGATGCTTTTCTTTTTTCAGCAGTTTCTCTGTTAAAAGACATATTCAGCTGAAAATACACTTTATCTGCAGCTATTAAACTTCCTGGAACGTCATGTGACAAGTGTCGACCAATGGGAGCGCTCCTTTTTGGAGCATGTGATTGTCCAAGGTTTTCTGTTCCTGAATAGAGGTTCTCATCTGTTACAATCCCTTAGAATAAACAGTAGATGGCTTTACAAGACTATTTTCTTCACAAATGATTGCTTTTAATATGCTTTTTTAAATATATTATTTGGAGTTTAAACTATTTTCCAATTTTGTCACCTTTTCTCTTCTCTCAAAACCTTTATATCCTCTCCTTTTTGGCAAGACCTACACCTAAATAAGGTCAGGAAAAGACAAAAGGCTTCATGTTAAACACAAAAAACATACAATTATGCCAAACTGAGACTTTATAAAGAGTATAGACACCCATAAAACACCCATAAAACACACAGACAATGAAATAACATAATAATAACACACTAGTCTTTTATTGAAACCAGTTAAAATACAAAACCTTTTTTAGAAATAACTTAGAAACCACTTTGTGACAGTCTGGAGTGAGTTCTCTTGCTGTAATCCTGGAGAACACATGTATTTTTTATCCCAACGATCGAGTCACTCACAGTCAGGGCTTCGTTACCTCGGCTCGGCAACGACTTTTTGTATCGTCTTTGTGCCTTTTTTAAAGTCCGTGCAGATTAATGTTCTAGCTTTGTCCACATTAATGCTCCGACTGCTGTAAAACGTCTTGATCTCTCAACGTTGGCTGAAAGAGTCCTTCTCTCAGACTCTAATCTCTTCTTTTCATCGTCAGATCAGATTTGAATCGTGCAAATTGGGCAAAGAGATCAGAGATTGTCAAACGTTTCCCAGAGGCAGAGCGTAAATAATGGGATTAGTTCAGTTAGAGCCAAGACGCTGACAGTAAAGAGGAAAGAAACAGTCAAATATTTTAAAAAAAGGTTGTTTATAACAGCTCTGCCTCTTGAAAAGTTTGTAAAAGATCATCTGTGGAGCGTCCGTCCCAGAGCAGGTGAGGTCAGGGCTGTAGACAGTCTGTTTTCCCGTCTGTCTGGGCTGTAGGGGGCGCTCTACACCTGATCGGGGTCGGGAGGGGGGTCCGGATGCAGGCGACAGATGGGTTTGTTGCACATGGGACACACACTGCGGATCTCTAACCACTTCAGAAGACACCTGAAAGAGTTTGGATGGAAAATGTGTGAATAAAAACTACATCATGGCAGCTAAGTTTGGTTGACTTTCTCCTGTAGGCCTTAAAAACTAATAATAATGAATCTAAAGAGTAAAATAAATCCTGGTGTGTTGCTTTATCCACAGATTTATGCATGAATTTCCTACATTTCCAACAAGACTGACCTTCACAGAGATTTCTCCCGACTTTATGAATCATATAAAGTATTTAAGTTTTTGTAACACGGACAAGATTCATTCATTGTGTTACACACTACAGAATTATTTACTATAGAAAGGCTTTTACAAACAAACAACAGATGGATGTTTTTCTAATAACAACATTCGTACATTCATTTTAAATATATTATTGTTTAGGAAGCAGGATTAATATTATGTTCTGTAGATGGCGGGATGTTCAAAGTCTTTGCAATTTTACACTTTTGTGAAATTAGTCCACAATTTTTAGACTTTTTCAAAGACTAAAGAACGTACACCATCTTTTCTACTGAGAGACTCCTTTTTAAATCGCTCCTTTTGTTCTCGGCAAAACTGTTTTCTTTTATTGCCATAGACTTTTCCTAGCCTCATCTTATTGAGAATAAAAAGGTGACATTTCCACCAATATCACAAGAAGGAGCATAAAAAGTGCAAAAAGTTCAGTAGCTTAGAGCAATTCAATAATTTAGACTAATTTAAAACTGCTCTATTGCTGTAGCTTTGGGGCTAATCTTACTAAAGCAAAAAGAGACTGAAAAAGTAGAATAGAGGAGCTTTAAAAGGGTTAAGTGACAGCTGGACTAATGTGTGTCAACGGCACTGAGTCAATGTCACGCCTCAGCTCAGGGCGAAAACAGGATTTGTGTTTGAGTCTCACACCCAAGCTCCAACACGCCACGCTGTATTTCAACAGGAATTCGCTCCGAGGCACGTCAGAAAACACATTTTTAACATCTTCATCTGAGTCAGTGCTCTCAGGATAAACACAGAGCGACAGAGGTTGTAATAAAACAAAAGGAGTGTCATTAAAGTGAATTCTGGTTATTGGGCTGGTCTGAAAACGGAGTCGATATCTGGGTCAGGATGGTTTTTAAATGGCGTATTGTGTTGAAGTTTAGGCTTTAGGCGACTTTTTGAGATGCATTTATCAGGTTCGGTCCCAGGACTGAGGCTGCAGCTGAGATTTAAAGAAGAGCTATACACTTACTGCAAAAAAAAAACAATAAAAAGCAAAAATGAAACTTGATGAAAATGCAAACATAAAGTATTTGCAATTCCTCAATAAAACTAAATTCAAACAAAATGCACAAAGCTTCAATCTGAATAACCTCAAAAAATATCTTTAAATAACCTGCTTTATCCATTTTGTTCCTTTTTAAGTTCAAAATACCTCGAGGCAGAGGTAAAGATAAAGTAAAGGCGGTTTTGTTAAAGCCTGTAGTAGCCACCACCTTCTTTTTTAAAGTTATTATTAATCAGCAAAGACTCATGGGAAGTTGTAAAGTCTAGTTGGTACATATCCTTTTATAACAACACTTATTTTCTGAGCAGTCTTAACCTGTTTGTAATAAAATAAACAAATAAACTCCAGTGATTTATGGTTCTTCTACATTAAGTCTCTTTGGGGCTGTATCTGTAGAAGCCTGGCAGGTTTATCGATTGTAAATAAAGCTTGTCTGAACATTCAAACCAGAACTTTCCAAATTGTAAAGTTGTCCTTAAAGCGCACCACAGTAAAACTAAAAAGCAATAATAATAGTCACATATCGTGCCGTTAGCGTAGTGCACAAATCTGAAACCTGTGTTTGTCGACGAACGACATATTTTTGCGTCCGAAAACAAAATGAAAATGAAATAAAAAGTGATTAATGAGAAGAAAGCTAAATATATCGACAAATAAAAACGAAATGAAAATGAACAGAGACGAAATGAAGAGATCCATTCAGAACGGCTTTTAAATTGCAAAATATTTTAACACGATACCATTCTAAATTCTTATGATTTTAGTCGACTAAAACTAAACTAAAACGAATAAGGATTAGACTAAATTATGACAAAAACTAAATGTTGTTGTTAAAATGAACACTGGCTGAAGCCTCGTTCTCTCTGAAGTATGAGGCCTTACTTTTGACTTAATTAGTTGCTTTTTGGTTTTGATTTATTCAAAAGTTGCTTATATTTATGTGTGTTGTGTGTTTTATTCGTACTCTGAAGAAATTAGTTAAAAAGTCAACAATACAGCTCATTACAGTCACCAGTGGGCACTTTTTACTGGCACCAGATGATTGATAAAGTTCACATAATTGTCTTTTTGCTCTTTTGTTTGTTTGTTTGTTTGTTTGTTTGTTTGTTCGTTTGTTTAAATGGGACTAATGGTGGCCAACTATGAGGTCGCCCTGTATCTCAGTCATCTTTTTTTGGAGTTTATGTGGGACAAGTTAACACAGATCCACTGGAAACTTTGGAAACAGGTTTAGTGTTTTTGTACAGATCTATGTAAGAAACAAGAGAAAAACAAAGAGAAAACAGTAACTTTCTCCCCTGAGTCATTTTTATTAAAGACATACAGTAATATTCAGTTCTAAAAGCATCCGAATCATCTGAACTTACTTCTTGTGAAAGGCGTGAGAGCACGGACACACTCCCAGCTCGTCTTTGGTGCGAAACTCTTCCAAACACACGGCACACGTTTGCTGCAAAAGACACAATAACGCCAAGATTTTTGATTACTCTTATGAAACTGTGACCAAACCTGTTTGTTTTTTACATCTGGCACTGGTTCAGGCCATTTTATAACTCAACGCTGATATATCAGTCATCTAAGTGTCCACATAATTACTTTTAATGACTGCACTAACAATGGCTTCAGTTTATAGTTATCTAGTCTGTTATCTTCTACCACTTATCCCCTAACAGTCGTTTTAATCGTTTATTGATGTAGATGTGATATAATTAACCTCTAACTGTGGCTTTACACTCAATAGTAGTATTAGCATTAGACTGTATTTAAAGACTTACAGGTTCTGCTTGTGTTTAATGTGATGTAGACGACAAATGCAATGTTTTATTCACAAAAAAGAGACATTTAAAACCAGAAAAAGCTGTTGCTAATAAAAGCTACAACATTTAGCCTGTTTTCTCTTGTAAAATGACTCTTTCTGACGCTCATCTCTGCTTTATCTTTTTCATTTTCACTCGAGTGAGGATTATTAACAGACTGCAGTCTTTAGCTCCACCTTTTTTAAAGTGGACCACAGATTCAGAAGCAGTTTAGTTTGATTATGACGTTTATAGGAACCTTTTTGACTCCTTTTTGTGATGAAAACTGACCCAAACTTACCCAAACTGTGTATGACTTATTAACCAGACTTAGCAGTGTTACATATCTACCTCACTATGTCACAGGAAGCCAGGTTAAAGATCAAATGAGTTGTGTTAGTGAGCCATCAAAAGTAGAAAAGCTCCATAACGTGATTAAATAACACAATAATCTTCAGTCTGTGTGAACTCTGATACACACCCAACGCAATAAACGTATCTAAGCATTAAACTGACCACAAATTTATCCAGAGAATATAATTTGGCAGACTTTATAATAACTCCGACTGATTCCCATTCGACGGTTTCACACAGACAGCCTTTTCTGATAATGACACACTTCGGACAGACTCCACTTCCTCTGAGTTTAAGAGTCGGCTGGAAATATGGTTTTGATTTCGTGGTTAAACTTCAAAAAGGATTCTCCAAAAACCACAAGTTAATTACACGGGCCACAGTTTAATGCTATACTTTGACAGCTTTTCCAGCCGTAATGGTCAAAGCGCTTCCTTATTATTGTAAAGCTGATTATAGATTCAAATATAAACTCATATCCGCTGCTGTTTGTGGAGTAGTTGCTAATTTGCTAAAGTAAGAGTCGTTTTTTCATGTATTTGACCTCATTTGAACTTAGTTTTGCCTTTCAGAGTCTGTCATGTGGTTATTTAGTCTTCATTTATAAAAAAAAAAAACAAAAAAAACTGTATCAAACTTACACCAAGAAGGCTCATTTTCTTCCCTGCTCCTTTCAAAACGACCTGTGGATGAGAAAAGAAAAAGGGTCATGAGAAAATGTACATAATATATAAATCCGTCTCTCAAAAGCCATGTCCACACTAATACATTTTCATTTAACAACACCATTTTAGGATCTTTAGGATCTAGGAGGACTTTAAAATAAAACTATGCTGCTTTGTCTTCTCTGATTCATTTTGAATTTTATTGTAAAACCCAAAGCAAAAACATAAATTTATGACTAAGTTGCCAGGTTTTTTTAAGATGGTTTATAAATGGACTGTTTCACAAGAGACGACACTAAAAACAGTCGTTTAGATGGAAACTGAGCGTGTAATAACCATGTAATAACGAGTATGGTTTCTGAGTTTAAGGGAAAAGGTTTTGACTACTTTTACATGGGAGTCTATGGAGAGTTTGGGCAGTACAAGTAACATATAAAAGCTCATAATTTGGATTTTGTGATTCACAGAGCCTTGAAAGTTACATTTTGTTAAAAAAGACAAATTTATCTACATTTTAAATATATATTGTGTGTATGGGATTTAAATTAGTGAGAGTGAAAAGGGTTTAAAAGGAAAAATGTTTTGAATATGGACTCTCCTTAGCAACCATAGCAACCCATTATAAAATCAAAAACGGTCAATTAAATCAGGATTGTGTAGATTGTTTAAACAAAGATCATAGTCATTTCAAGTGTATAACTTAGAAAATAACATACATTTTTAATACATGCATTTTGGTGTCACCATTTATCTTTTCTTATACAATTTTTACAAAGTTGATCTAACCCTCCTACCTCACTGTAGACGTACTGTCCTCTCGCTGCTTCTCGTCTCACTCTGTAAATAAAAAACAAAAACACTCTATTAATACCAGAATACAAACCAGAAGCACATTTTTCCTGTTGCATATTGATTCTATAACATGTGTTTTCATGAGGACAGGTCTCATCTTGACTTGACTTCAGTCCAACATCTGTGTCTGGAGGAATTCATTCAAGTCCCGTCCTGTTCATTTTATCTCAAAACTATTGTCATTTCTTCAAGGTCTCTTTGTGGTATTTTCCATTGTCTCTGCTTCAGTCAAAAAGACGCTTCTTGATCTTCCAGAGTCTGTAGTATTTCATGACACGGGCAAAAGTCAAGACATGTGTATTTGGGGTTTTTCTGTTCCTCTGTTACGGGAAACTCTCAAAAACTGGAAAACTACAATTCAGGTCATCAGTTTGTATGTGAACCCTGTATTTCTGCCCACAATCTGTAAAAAAAATACATGAAATGGAGCGAAACGAGGCAAAATTTGCACTTTTTAATGCTCTTGTTTCTATATTCTATCTATATTTGTATTGTGTACAGGCAGGAGCACTATTTGGACGGGACTTTTGGACTTTCCCATTTGGTTTGAACCAAATCTTCAGACGTGAAAGCTCCAGTAAAACCGTGTTTCAGACCAAACAGCTGCTCTTTGGTCTCGGTCCGGCCCAAACTGAACCAAAATATGATTCGTTTGTGAATGAGAGTTTGATGATAATTTGGACTTTTGATCCAAATGCAGGAAGTCAAGGCAAATTAAACTCAAGAAGAAGAGCGAACGAAGGGAAACGGACAAAACAAATATGGGTCGGGTTTAAAAACACGTCAAACACAGAGATTACGTTCCAAAATGAAACCTGTGTAACTTTTTTTACTAAAATACCTAGTCTACAATTCCCTGAGGTTTTCCAGGTTTGAATCATAATGTACCTTTAACTATCTTCTCCACACAGTTTTAATAAGTCTGTGTTTACATGTCCCAGTGTTTACCGAGGGACTCTCCAATGTCCCGCTGACAGCTGAACAAACGAACAAACAGCAGCTCGTCTGCAGAAATCAAAAGCTGCCAACAGGTTTTTCCAGACGACACTGAAGCTGCTGTGTTTTTGTGTTAGTTTACAGCAGAGGTGTCAAACTCAAAAAGGTGAGGGTGAGATAGTAATAAAAATCATTTCAGGGGCCGAAGATGGGGACATTATTACGTTTTGAATGTGAGATTTCATCTTCATTTGAATCTTTTAACATTAATTTTCTCTTTTTATGGAAACTGTTGGATTGTAGTTGGATTTGAACAGGTTTTAGATGGATTTTAACAGGTTTTAGATGGATTTGAATTGGTTTTAAATGGATTTGATTTGGTTTTCATTGGTCTTGAACAGGTATTAGTCAGATTTGAACAGATTTTAGTTGGATTTGAACAGGATTATTCAGATTTGAACAGGTTTTAGTTGGATTTGAACAGGTTTTTGTTGGATTTGAACAGGTTTTAGATGGATTTGAACAGGTTTATTCAGATTTGAACGGATTTTAAGTGTATTTGAACAGGTTTTAGTCAGATTTGAACAGGTTTTAGATGGATTTGAATTCGTTTTAAATGGATTTGAATTGGTTTTAATTGGTCTTGAACAGGTATTAGTCACATTTGAACAGGTTTTAGTTGAATTTAAACAGGTTTTAGTTGGATTTCAACAGGTTTTATTTGAATTTCAACAGGTTTTAGTTGATTTTTTCACACGTTTTATTTATCTTTGTAGCAAAAATCAAATCCATCAAAACCTAGAGCCAAAAATACAGCTTTCCAAATGTATTGAAGGGCCGCATAAAACATTGCAAAGGGCCACATTTGAGTTTGACATGAGAGGTTTACAGCCTTCACTCTCTTTTTTTTAATCAACAGAGTGGACTCGGAGCGGTACCTGATGAAGCAGCAGCAGAAGATGAGGCAGGGCATGAGGACGAAGAGCCCGATGCCGATGATGATGATGTAGACGTTGAGCGGCAGCTGGAACAACTCCTCGAACGACATCGTGTTGCTCTGAGACATCACAAACACCTGAGACACAACACAAAGCATCACAAACACCTGAGACACAACACAAAACATCACAAACACCTGAGACACAACACAAAACATCACAAACACCTGAGGCACAACACAAAACATCACAAACACCTGAGACACAACACAAAACATCACAAACACCTGAGGCACAACACAAAACATCACAAACACCTGAGACACGTGACAACAATAATAACGTACACTATCTCTGGGTTTATTTAGTAAAAGGCAGCTCTTTATAAACATTAAAATAAAGAGTGGAATGACATTTTTCTTCATTTCTTGAGTCTGAAGGTCTGTGAAACCACTTCTCCTTCACTGAGCGTCTTATTACTGCATCATGGCTTAAAAATAAAACATAAACTAAACATATATTCCTCCAAAACACAGCTCTTTGGATCATTATTTCAGTCCCGTTGAGCTTTTACTCCATGAATCTGTCTTAGTGCCACTGCTTTGATTGTTTTCACATTGTAGTGTTTTTAATTTGTGCTCTTTTTTTGCTTTTATTTATTTAAATCCTTTTATCATTCTATTTATATATATATTTAATTTCCTTGTTTACTACAATTGTTTTACCTGTAAAGCACTATGGGCACCTTTGACCTTGTATTTAAACTCCTTTGTAAATAATAATAATACCTTTGTATTTATTAAAAGTGTTAACACAGACTTTATATATACAGATATTTTTGTTGACTATAATAACTAAATATGTTCTTTTCTGTGTTTTTTTGTAACCCTGAACGAGACAAACATCAATAAATGAGTTGTAAACGGACATCTTTTCGACCTGGTGAGATTATAAACCCAGTTATATTTAGATGAATTGTTTTGTGTTGCATGTTGTTGTGTTTGTGAGGTTTGTGCCGCTCCGTCTGAAGGGGTCCTTTGTCTTTCGATGCTTACATTAAAGCGGGAACAACTATGAGATCACAAAGAAGGAGTTATCCTCTGCTCATCTCTGTCTCGGTCAGAGCCGTCTGTGTCTCACTCGACAAATGACGTTATGGATTTTCTCGATTCATAAAAAAAACGGTTAAAAAGCACGGCCTGTAATTCAAATAAAAGGATTAACGGAGGCGGTATTTTTAATCTCAACTGTGTCTGAGTGTCTCTAGAGTCACATGACTTTTCTCATCGACATTGTTCAGATTCCAGAGTGGAGTTAGTGTCCAGTGGTTTTAATCAGAGGTAAATGCACTGGGTTTAAAACACACAGCTACAGCCTCGTGGGACTAAAACCTGCCTCAAGTCTCCAGAAGGAAACGTAAATGAGAAAAAGATGAAAGTGGACTTTATATTATTAAAAAATATCTTTCTAATGTCTTGATGAGTTGAGGTCAGGTGTCTGTAGGGTTTAGGTTTCAGTTTAGTTCATTTAGTTGGTTTTCTTCTGAATTAGATTTGGTTTATTCCTGGTTTTATCCTGGTTTTGTCTTAATATCGTCGTGTTGTTGTAGTTGATTTAATTCCAGTTTAGACCTGGTTTAGTTTTGAATTTAATCTGGGATCAAACTGAATTCTTGACCCGGTTTGTTCTTGATCAAAGTCCAGTTTAGTCCAGACATAAAGCAGGATTTAGACCAGGTTTACATTAAGTTCAGCTCCATTTTAGTTCACTTGGTTTAGTCCTGGTTTGTTCTGGTTAAATTCTGGTTTAATCCGGGGTTTAGTCCTAGATTAACCTTGTGTTTGATGCAGGTTTAGTCCCGGTTTAGTCTTGATCCAAGCCTGGTTTAGTTCTAGTTTAATCCTGGTTTTGCTGTGGTTCAGGAACGTTTTATCTTGTTTTTTCTTCTGGTTTTGCCTTAGTTTAGTCGTGTTGTTGTAGTTCGTTTAATATCAGTTTAATCCCAGTTTAGACCTGATTTAGACCCGGTTTATTCTAGTCCTGGAGAAAACCCTGAGACCACTTTTACATAAAGGTTTTAGTCTCATTTAGTCTGGTATAGATTAGATTTAGTCTGGTTTAGTCCAGGGTTTACTCCAGGGTTTAGTCTGGTTTAGTCCAGGGTTTAGTCCAGGGTTTAGTCCAGGGTTTAGTCTGGTTTAGTCTGGTTTAGTCAGATTAGTAGGTTTAGTAGGTTTATGGTTTAGTTTTTGGTTTTGGGTTTAGTCTGGTTTAGTCCAGGGTTTAGTCCTGCAGTGACCTTGGGTTTAAAGCAGGTTTAGTCCTAGTTTTGTTTAGATTTAGTCCTAGATTTGCTTTATTCGTGTGTATAGTACAGATTATGGCCTATTCCAGTTCCTTTTAGGTCCTGCATTGATCTGACTTAGTCCTGGTTTGTTCCAGTAGTTTTACAGGAGCAATAATAATGTTGATAAATTAAATAAATCTGATGTGATCTTATCTTCATTCTGTTGAACCTCACTAGTTTTCGCTGCAGAGACTCACACATTTGATTAAACTCTCAGTAAAACAGACGCCTCCAGAGGAACAGGGCTTTGATGTAGATTTTACTGCCGTCGTTACGTCACTAAAAGAATGTGCTCCTGTTTCTCAATGACTCCGTCTCATTCACACTTCGAGGCTGGAGTCTGGGATAAACCTGTGAATATGGCACAGTTTGATTAAAAAAAAAAATTTTTTTTTTTTTTTTTTTTTTTTTTTTTTTTTTTTTTTTTTTTTTTTTTTTTTTTTTTTTGTGGGAAAAAAAAAATTTATTTTTTCTTCTATAAATTAAATTAAAAAAAAAAAAAAGCTTCTACCAAAAAAAAGAGGGGAAGGTAAAAAAATATTTCTTCAGTTAGTTTTTTTTAGGGGATGTTGTAGTAGTGGAAAAAAGAGGGCCCCATTGGTCGACACTTGTCGCATGACGTTCCAGGAAGTTTAATAGCTGCAGATAAAGTGTATTTTCAGCTGAATATGTCTTTTAACAGAGAAACAGCTGAAAAAAGAAAAGCATCAACAGAGAAAAGGGAGGCAACGTAAAACACAGATAAATACTGTCAATTCAATCACGTAATGTTTAACGAGGAGGAGATAATTGTCGTCCTGACGCTGGAGTCACAGCTAAGCTAACGCTAAACTCTAAACTTCAGTTTGGTCAAATGGATTAGTATTTTGTGGTTTTATTTTTTAATAAAAGAGAAGCAGGAGAGGTCTCTAGACTGCTTTTGGAGGAGAGTGGAGTCTGAGACAGAGACAAAAAAAGAAAACCAGGAAGTGGAGCTTTAAGTTTCCATTAACAAAAGCGGTCATCTCTAAAAAGTGAATTTAATGTTCATAAAGCTACAGAATCATCAGGACATGCACTGGTCCATATTTGGGATTATCCATAAAAAATTCAATAGAAGCAACAAATAATCATATTTTTTGTTGCAGCATCATTGACTCATTGATTATTTCCGCTGTATTTGGACAGTGTCCCCTCCGGCCGCCGTCTTTTCTCCTCGGTTTACCAATCCTCTCTGGTTCGCATACATTTGCACAGCGGCCGGCCCTTTAGCGTCGCTCTATCAATGATTCACTAACATTGTGCTAAGATTACAGCGCTCTCCTCCGTCCCAGAACCTCACGTTAAACCCTTCTCAGGTCTCGTCTCACTGTACACCGCCCTCAGCCCTGACCCGGGACCATTAGAGACGACCTCTGAACCGCGGGGCACGGCCGACGACGACGCTGCTGCTGCTGCTTCCAGACGGAACAGTGTGTTACCAGTGTTTGTTTGTTTGAGTAAATGTTTGGTTTGAGAGATTATATGTATGAAAGGATGGCATTCTGGGAGTCATTTTGTTTCCAGTGAGAACAGAAGTGGGTCAAGATCATTGGAAACATAACAGGCCTTTGTTTTAGAGCTGTTTCCACAAAGACTGAGGTAAAACAAAGACTAAATATAAACTAAATTAAAGCATTTTACAGTTTATTGCTGTCTGACGTGGATTTTCTAAAGGACTCCACCAAAAAAATCCCTTTAAATGTGGTAAAAATGACAAACTAGGATTTGTTTTGTTTAAGATTAATGGAATAATGCAGTCATAGAATAAAAATAAATAACTAAACATGTGATAAACCTGTTTGTAAGTCATTTATATGATTTTCTTCAGCAGATTTTGAGCTTGAGGTGGAATAAACTCTGCAGAAACAGTTAATGTTTGGGAGGAGTTCGAGTATCTTTGAGAATTATTAAAGAACACGGGATCCGAGCACTAAGTTGGTCGAAAAAAAATGTGAAAAAGCCTTTATTTAGTCGAGTGTGGAGACATTAAAACCACATCAACGTGTGTCGGCTTGTACTTAATTCAGGGTTTGAACGCTCAGACACTAAATTATACTCATTGGTTTCAGGTGTGAAGCCAGGGATTTAAAAACACATTGTTCTTGTTTGGGACACCAGCAGCTCTCTGTGGACGCTCTCTTACAGATCTCTATGGGATCTCTCTGGACCCTGACTGAGGAGGTGTCGGGGCATGTCCCACTGGGAGAATGTCCCGGAGAAGACCCAGGACACACCGGAGGGACTGTTGCTCGATTGGACCGGGCAGGCCTTGGTTTTCCCCAAAAGGAGCTGGAGAAAGTGTCTGATGGATGGCCTTGATTTAGATTTAAACTAACCTGCTTCTTCTCTTTTAAAGCATCTAAACCTTTTCTCTGAAGAGACCCGTGTGTCTCTCGGACCGGGACGCCTCAGTATTTCCCCCAAAGAGAGAGACCCGGCCCCGGATCAGAGGAAGAAGACGGATGGAGGTACAGTTTTAGTTTAAGTTTAAAAGCATCAACGTTGAGCCAAAGAAGCTCAACTCTGTCCATCTTCAGAGCATCTCTCTCACAGAAACAAGAACTGAACATCAATAAACCACACATTTCAAGCCCCTGTTCCTTTGAGACCCACTCTGTCCCTTTTCTACCTCACTATGTAACAGGAAGTCAAGCTGAACATGTCTTTCAAAGCAAAACCATATTAATCTGGACAGAGTTACTTCAACTAACACTTCTTTTACAGTGAAAAAAGAGGAAAACGTTCACTCTTTCTTCTCTCTCAGTCTGCTCTGCCTTCATCAGTCGACATTAAACTTAATTTACCAGAAAATGTTGAAACGTTTTGGGCTAAATTAAAGGATAAGTGTCTTCAATAAATACCTCACTTAATCCTGATTTAATTTTGGTGTTTGTTCTATTTTACTGTCATTTTATTCCACTAAGTCAAATCCAACACATGAGAGACGCAGCTGTTGTGCCTTTTCCCTTTTTATCTTCTTTTTCTGTCACTTTTCCTTGTCTTTTTTTATTTCCCTCAGCTTCAGTTACAGTAAAGCACTTCCAAACCTCGCTTTAAAGAGAAAAGAAGGAAGAAATCGAATGAGTAATGAGTATTTACTGTCGCTCTTGTTCGTTTTGGTTCGTTTAAATGTCTTTTTTTTTTTGCTGGAGCTTGTTACGTCTTGCAGAGCTCACATTTTTGCAGGAAAACCGCTTGAACCTGTCCAGACAGCGCTAAAAAAAAAGATGCTTACCTTTTTAAAAACGACCGGTGGAGTCAGCTGCAGCGAAGAAACAGTGTCATGACCTCTCCATTTTCAGATTTTTGAGGCTAAAAGCGTAAGTCCACGGCTACTGTTTCCAAAAAGAGGCTTCAATCCGAGTCAGTCATGGCTTAAAGTTCATAAAAATCTAGAAAGACCAGCTCATTTAATCCACTTCAGATCCAGTTCGAATGCGCCTAAAATCATCGTCTCGTGCCTTTTCTCTTGAGTCAGACTTTCACGTTGCTTCTCTTTGTCTCCAAAACCTGACAGTTCCTCACAAACAAAGACAAAGACAGAAGCAGGTTTCACGTCAACATTATAGATCGACTTCAGGACTTTTTTCTCACAGTTTTCCTCTCGGTGCTCACTTTTTCTTCCTCTGGTCTCACTCTGGACTCTCTCTGGACTCTCTCTGGTCTCTGGACTCTCTCTGGTCTCTCTGGTCTCTGGTCTCCGGTCTCTCTGGTTTGTAAACAGATCCCAGCTCATGTGATCCTCCGCCCCCTCCTTCAACAACCTCCCTCTCTCTGTCTTTTCTTTTTTTTTTCCTTCAACAGTCAACAGTGAACTTGATTTTCCAGAAATTGTTTAGACAAGTTTCTGGACTCACTAATAAGTTTATGGAAGCACTAATATGGAGCAATTTCCTTTAAATGTCCAATTAATTCATCACTGACAGCCATAAACAGCATTTTAGAAAGGTTTATCTAAAAAAATATGTACAAAAAAAACATGTTCTGCTGAAAAATGGATAATGGTTGCAGATGATCAAATAAATAACTACCTTAAACTGACAAAAGGAGGAGGAAAAATGACAAAATATGAGTCTCTTACAAAGCCTCTTCGACAAATAAAGCTCCACAGATAAAGACGGAATATCATTTAATTATTATGTAAGACGTTTTTGTGTCAGGCCGGTCAAAAGTCATCTTATTTAAATTTAAATCTATCTATAAATAAAAAACTAAAAGCCATTGATAACTCTATAACTCTTTGTTTGACGACGGAAAGACCGGGGTCACACTTTTAAAAACCGACTAAAGACAACTGCACTCATCAAACTCTCTTCCATCTGTTTCTTGTTTAATTTTCTGCTCGTGATGTGACCTTAAGACTTATGAAAAGCACCTGTAAATTAAATATATTATTATTATCATTATTATTATTGCAAAGAAAATGAAAACTCCTGTGTTTGCTTTTATTAATAAATGAAACACATCGGAAAAAATGAGCAAACCTGATCAAGGAGCCAACAATCGTCCATCGTTTTTAACAAAATCCAGCTCACTTTGGTCTTTTTCTTCCTCGTGTTTCCTTTTTCCCACTTTTTCCACTTTTCATTTTCTCAAGTTTTCTTATTTAAAGGCTCTCTCACCTGACGAACGAAGAACCTGAGTCAGAACGGTCTCTAAAGCCACGAACCGAGGTCACGGCCGACGGCAAAAATGCAGCTCTTAAACTCTGCCAAGTGAGGATTAATCTGGACTGGAGCTGATTGTGCCTCTCTCTGCAGCTGCTCCACGTTTAACAACACACAAAAGAAGGACATTTACTGTAGTTATTTAAAATATATGTGTTTAATTAGGAATATGTTACATTTAAAGTGAAATCAGTCCATTATGAACCAATAAGTGTTTCCAAAACTGTAAAATGAAGCAGTAGTTGGCTCATAAAACCAAATATACTCTTTAATAGTCCTGTTGAAATGGAAAAAACGCTTTTATTTGATTGTTTTTGTACAAAGTTGTTTGGGAAGCATTGTCTGAAATGCCTCTGAACTCTGTATTTGTGTCGAATAGCACCCTCTAGTGGACACCAAGTAAACACAAAAGACAATAGATCTAAAAGCAAAGAATTTTATAAACTCTTGTACAAACTTGACACACAATCACCACATTTATAAATCTGTCCATCACCGACTGCACAATAAGATAAAAAAATACACAACACAGTTTCTGATATGAGTGAATATAATATTAAGAGAAAAATACAACAGATGCAAGAAAAACTGAGAAGATAAATGGATTGTGAGCAGGTCTGAAGAAAAAGCAGTTTGTTTTTACCTGTAGCTGAGAGCTAAAGAGGTTTATGCTGAAATATCAGTGTGTTTTTCTCTTATCTCAGGCATATTTCTTTATTTTTCTGTATGATTTTATTTTATTTAAATCAAAAAAGTCATATTCTTCTGTGCATGTATCACCTCCAGTTTTCCTTTTATTTAAACAGAAACCATACTCTCCACAAATGTAGATATTGTATTTTGAAAACACTTTCACTTTATTTAAGCATTTATACACGTTACAAAAGCAAAACTGTGATGTTTTTGTTACTAATTGATAAAACTAAAGCATTTTTATTATTATTTTCAGTAATGTTCTGGTTTGGATTTCATTTCCTTCTCATAGATTATCTTTTTTTATTTATTTTTTATGGTTTTATATTTTATTTGCTTGCCAACATTTATATTTAAAGTCAAAAGTTAATTGGTAAATATGCAAAGTCATGGTTTAGACTAGACTTTCTGACTTCCCATAATTCTTTGTGGCCACAAGTAAAGGCCTGTTATTAAAACAACTCAAGTTCAAAAGGTTTAGTCTTATAAAAGAGTCTAAAATGTTTATCACTAAAAATCCTGCCTTTTTTGTTAATGTTTTCTTCTCAACATATTTTTATTGTCTTGACCTCAGTCCAGTCCTTCATTTGAATGACATTACTCCAGTTTTCCAGCAGAGGGCGCTCTTACATCACAAACCACTCATCTCCAGGGCTGTAGTTGCAAAAGATGGCGCTGTTTTTTGTTTACATCTAATGTTGAATGAACCATGGACTACTACAGGATCACGTTTTTGAATCTGTGCCCAACATTACTCAATAATCACTATTAACAGGTTTGAACACGTGATTTATACAAAACAAACAGCTCAGGCCTGGCTCCTCAGGTTGTTATTGAGTAAAGGACTGTAATCATCACCACATTTCATTTCTGCTTTTGTTTTGACAGAAAAAAACCAAAGTTCCAAAGCACCCTCTAGTGGACATGTATTATATTGTACTATTTATCTGTATTATGTTGTTATTTAATTAAGTACATAGTCACGTGTATTTTAAAGAAACTGGAGGCGGAAAGTGTCAGATAAATTTGATCAAATGTCAGAAGAAAAACATCAGACGTGCTGTTTATTCAGACTTTCACATTAATGCTGTAAAACTATATTTTTAATAACAATAAATGTGTTTTTACTTTTTACCCCTTGAGTAAACTGTGACTTTACATGAACTGTCTTTTGAAACATGAAATAAATCTTTTTAGATAAAGTTTTGTGAAGTATTATTCAAAATAAAGGGGGGTTAAAAATATTGAAATTAGAATAAACAAAAATGCAAATAAATACAAAATAAAAGATGAAAATTTGGGAGGAAAAAATGAAAAAAATATATAGATAGGGTTATAATTTAAACATGAAACAAAAGCATTTTAAACTGAGAACACATAAGAATATCTACAGTAAAATAAACTCCACTATATTAGTTTTATTTCTTATAATAACTGCCCCTAGTCTCTCGCTGCAGCAGCAGATAGTTTCAATCTGATGAAATGAGACTGTTGTGACACTTTCAGTTCAGAGAAATGTGGAACTGTTTCAAAGAAAACCATTGAGAAAAACTGTCCAAAACAAAGTGTGTGTCGATGGTTCGTGTTTCTGTTTTGAACCAAAAAAGAAAAGCTCTGATATTTATTTATTTAGCAGCGTTCTGTCTGTGAACACAACTCAAATCTAGCTGGCTCTCTTCTGTTTGGGTGAACTCTGAGGTTGTTTTGTGGTCGTTGTGGTGCTCTCCGTCAGGTTGTGTGTTTGTTGTAGAGGTTGTGTGTTTGTTGTGGAGGTTTTGTGTGTTGTTGTTGTAGAGGTTGTGTTGTTGTTGTAGAGGTTGTGTGTTTGTTGTGGAGGTTGTGTTGTTGTTGTAGAGGTTGTGTGTTGTTGTGGTGCTCTCAGAGGTCAGTGAGTCAGCTCCTCTCGTCTGCAGCAGTGATAATGTATGAAAATGAGCCGTTCTGCTGCGACCGGACAGAACGGGATTTATCCGGCCCACACCGACCCGCACGACTCACACAGACTCACACACACTCACACAGACACACACACACTCACAGACTCACACAGACACACACAGACTCACACACACTCACACAGACACACACAGACACACACAGACTCACACAGACACACACAGACACACACCGACGGAGCCTGGAGCCGCTCAGACTCTGTTTGTGAATGAAACCAACAGAGTCACAGCTTTTCTCAATGGATTTGGATCATTTTTAAAAACAGTTCAACATTTCTCTGAAGTAAAAGAGTCACAACAGTTCATCAAAACGCTTCAGGTTCACAAAAGTTATTCACAAAAACTGAACTAAAAACTGATTTAAGTTTTCATCCAATTCAAATCCATTTAAAACTGTTCAAATCCATTTAAAACCTGTTCAAATCCTTCTGAAACCTGTTTAAATCCTTCTAAAACCTGTTCAAATCCTTCTGAAACCTGTTTAAATCCTTCTAAAACCTGTTCAAATCCTTCTGAAACCTGTTCAAATCCTTCTAAAACCTGTTCAAATCCTTCTGAAACTAGTTCAAATCCATCTAAAACCTGTTCTGCTGCTAACATCTTGGTGCCAAATACCACAGCACACCTTCAAATCCAGCTAAAACCTGTTCAAATCCATCTAAAACCTATTCAAGTCCAAATAAAACCTGTTCAAGTCCAAATAAAACCTGTTCAGGTCCAAATAAAACCTGTTCAAATCCATCAAAAACCTATTCAAGTCCAAATAAAACCTGTTCAAGTCCAAATAAAACCTGTTCAAGTCCAAATAAAACCTGTTCAAGTTCATCTAAAACCTATTCAAGTCCAAATAAAACCTGTTCAAGTCCAAATAAAACCTGTTCAGGTCCAAATAAAACCTGTTCAAGTTCATCTAAAACCTATTCAAGTCCAAATAAAACCTGTTCAAGTCCAAATAAAACCTGTTCAAGTTCATCTAAACCCTATTCAAGTCCAAATAAAACCTGTTCAAGTCCAAATAAAACCTGTTCAAATCCATCTGAAACCTATTCAAGTCCAAATAAAACCTGTTCAAGTCCAAATAAAACCTGTTCAAGTTCATCTAAAACCTGTTCAAGTCCAAATAAAACCTGTTCAAGTCCAAATAAAACCTGTTCAAGTCCAAATAAAACCTGTTCAAGTCCAAATAAAACCTATTCAAGTCCAAATAAAACCTGTTCAAGTCCAAATAAAACCTGTTCAAATATATCTAAAACCTATTCAAGTCCAAATAAAACCTGTTCAAGTTCATCTAAAACCTATTCAAGTCCAAATAAAACCTGTTCAAGTCCAAATAAAACTTTTTTCGCCAAACTTTGTGACTAAACAATCAAAATATGTCTTTACATTTTGCTCAATCAGGTGAAAATTTCCCCCAAATCCAGCCTAGAATTCCCTACCCCAGCTTTAATATGTGTAAACAGTCAATAGCTGTGGAATTATTAGCTTTATCTGCTGCGACTGTGTGTAAATGATAAACCAGTTACAGTCCAGTCACGAGACAAACTGGACCAAAACTTGAACTTCAGACTTTTCAAGACTCTTCTGTTTTCCTTTAAAAAAAAAAAAAAGCCATCCGACCTGTTCGTGTTTGGTTCGAGGAATGCGTCGCGGAGAGAAAGGCGCCTCTGAATCGACGCAGAGATAATAGGCTTTGAGGTTCGGTTTGGTCACAACAAAGACTCGGATGTAGGCCAAGCGTCTGGACGTGAGGCTGATCCAAGGACAGTCGCCGCTCGGGACTCATTATACAACCGATAAGACTCTCTGCTGTAAATAAACACACAGTCAGACTCATTTACATCAAGGAGTCAGAGCAGATTTAATAAATACACTTCATTTGTCATAAACGTAAACTGTATTGTCTTCAGAAAAACACTAAAAAAATGCTTGTGTTGCAATAATATCATAGTTTTCCATTCATTTTTTGCCTTTCAAAGCAATATATAAAGTAAAAAAGCCACTTATTCACTTCTAAAATGTGTCTTTTTCAGTCTTTGCTTAGTTTTTAAAACAGCTCTGATCAGTGAAAGTTACTCCAAAGCCTTCTGTTTGTCTTTATATTTGATTTTAATCTAACTTTTACTTTGTCAAAGGGAGAATTCACTATTGCAGATCACATTTTTATCACTAAATTTAATATTTTGTGGTCCTAATTTCCAGAGAAAAGCAATTTAATTCAGTTCAAAACATACGTATTAACCTCTTGTCGTTTTATTATTTAACCGTTAAAGGAGTTTTCTGCTGTTTTTTTGAAGCATCTGTGGTGAAAATGCTTATTATAATTCATTTAAAACCTGATCTTATTCCAGTGTTGGGGAAACTAAGGCTCAGGGGCCACATTGGTGTTTAATCTAATTTATAAATGAATAAAGACTGCATATTTTTCCTTCTCTCGTGCAAAACGCTTCAGTGATGAGTTGATTCCAAAAGTTTAGCCTATTTATTAATAAACAGTGAACAGCTAAATATTTTTTCATTCAGGTAAATCTTGTGTTTTTCAGAAAATACAATGTGAGCTGTCACTTTTACACCAAATATGCAAATTAAACAAGCACCAGTCACAGCAAGAACAAACAGCGACTGCTCTGAGGTTACAGACAATGTACTATTGAGGAGTTCCCATAAAAAACTTAAAAATGAAACAGCTCATCTGGTTTTTCTCGTGTTACAGGCCTTTTTTTTGTCAAATTAAAAACCCATTGTGTCCCTCGAGCTCAAAAGTTCACCCACTCCTAACCCATCAATCACATTATTATAGTTTTGGACAATATACGGCTCTTTTTTTCTGTTTCTGTTGATCATGTGACTCTGATGAATATGTAAACAAACACCTACAAGACTCCCTCACGGAACTGTTGTGTCTCTGGATTATTGCAACTCTCTTTCGATGTATTTTTTTTAAGAGAGTGAATTAAAAAACATTAAAAGGCTTCTTGTAAAGTGCATCGTGTTAAGTGGACACCGTTTCCATTTCAGATTCAAGAGATTCATTTAAGAACCTGCCCTTTCTGTGGAACAAATGTGATGGGTTAGTGTTTCTTTGGAAAATGACACAGACTTTTATTGTGAAATTCTTCTTGCAGCGGTTTGTCTTTTATTGTCCCTCGCTTTTCAAAAGGAATCTGAAGAGAAACAGTAAAATAGACAAAAAAATGGACGTTCAATGTGAGGATCAGTTTTATTTTTTATTCAACATTAAGTAAAAAATGTCAAAATGTACATTAAATATAAAACAGAGAAAATGCTTTCCGCCAAAATAAAGTAATGTATTGAATCACCGCCTTTAAATCTGCCCTTTTTACTACATTTTATGGTAAATTTTATCAAAGAACTGGGATTATTTCATGCTCAATTATCTTTTGGACAAAATGTGCAGCTTATGGGACGTGTTTTAAATCTAAATGCATAATAGTGACTGATTTATTTTGAATTTAGTCGTATTATTAATTATACTTCTTAATAAACTGATCATTTTGTAAACAATGGTGTGAATAAGACACATAGTTCGTGCTAAATGATTGTTCAACTGCCTGAAAAATGTTTATAGATGCAAACATTGAGAGAGTATTTAAAGCAGAGATGTACACCACATACTGGAGCAACCCGGGTTTGATTACGGCTCAGGTCACGTGCTCATTGTCTTTAACTCTCTGTCTCGGCTCTGTCTACACTGTCTCTGTCAAATAAAGGAGAAAAGATGAAAAAAAAAAACCCAGAAAGCTCAATCACAATCTCTATATCACATTGTTTTAAACTGAGCATGAAAAAGTCCTTTTAATAAGAGCTTTTAATCAATTTTAATGAGACAAAATGCACAAATATTTCAGTTACATTGTGCCAAAGGGAGACATATATTAACAATCACAGTAAAAGTCAATGATGAGATAATATAATAGACATTTAAGGGCACTTTATTATTTAATCCTGACACAAACAATGCATATTCAGTATTATTATAGTAGTTTATACCTCATAAGCTGCACATTTTGTCATGATATATTACATTTACTAACTCTAGGTGCACATTTTCTGTATTAAAGCCTTGTTATGTGGGTCAGTGGACTTGGCATGAGTCTTGACACCTACAAAAACCCACCTGAACATTAAACTTATGCCATAGTGAGATAATTATTAGATTAATGCGTGTTTAAAGCACTGAGGTTAATGGCACTTGAGACATAAAAGGACACGTGCTTTCTCAATCCCCAGATGCATAAGTGACACTCATGGGCATTATTTCACAGAACTTCCTCCTCTTGTCCTTAACCTGCTTCTAAATCCCTGAGACATAAAAGAACCAGGACCCAGAGAGTGTTGCTGGGTAAAGACTCAAACGCCCTTCGAAAAATCCTCCCTCAATGACTTTACTGGGGCTGTGTACTGTCTCCACACTACACACCAAATCCAGTATTTTTCCATCAAGTAGCGCGCTGGACCACGTGACCACAGAGGAGAGGAAGAGGAAAAAAAAAAAACGCTGTCATGTTTGCATCCTCAATTGACAGCGGCGTGCTCCTCTCTGCGCGGCTCCTTATTAGACAAACGCACTCGAATGGAACACGCCGCGTCCCCTGCGCCTTTGCTGATGTTGTCACTTCATATTTATAAAGTCCATCGTCCACTTTGATACTGCTGAAACCAAATCTTGTGCAGGTCGTTTTTCCCTAACCCCGTGCGTACATGACCGAGTAACCACTCCCACTCGTGGCTGGTGGAAAATTACCAGCTTACAAGCAACAGGCAAATGAATGGTAGTGGCTCGCAGTGTAGCACATCACTCAACCGAGCCGTATCACTCACTGTCCTTTACAGATACGGCTAAATATAAAAATAAGAGCCTCTAAGCGCTTTAAAACAGCTGTGTTCGCGTTTGTTTTTAAAGACGCGCGTTGCACTTTTTTTAAAATAGGGAGAAAAAACGACAGATAAGACACGAGTGAACCCAGAAGAGCGATAATAAAACAATGCACGCAATCGCGGAGTTATTCTGATAAAAGCAGAGTCCATTCTGCAAAAGGAGTCTGCCCTCTTTTTCTCTACGGGCGGAGTAGTCGCGTGGGCGCTTGAGCGAATTGAAATTAACTGACGCGCCTGTCGACCAATCAGAGGCGAGCTGAGGAGTCCCCGCGCACGCCTCGACCAATCAGATCCCGCGGGGGGCGTTACCTCGGTCCAAACTTTACGCGGCGCCATCGGCTGAAAACTAAACCGAGATGGAATCTCCCAGTCTGAACCGGTTTCAACCGGTTGAGAGTTAGTAGCTTGAGAGAGAAGAGAGGCGCGAGCACACGACCTCTACACCGCCCCGCTGGAAAATATCACAAATACTAAATTAAGCTTTAATTTGATTCGTAAAATGTATCGGAGTGACATATTCCTACCGTAATAGTAGTTTGGGAATCCACAACACGGCAGACACTGCTCGAGCTGGACATAGAGAGAACCAACGCTGCAAAATAGGAATTATTCTCTTATCAACTCTTTCACTCAAGTGTTCTTTATATTTTATAGTTTCTTGGGCAAACGCCACTCTTTTCAGTCAGAGCCTTGGACTTTAGGTAGGTACTGGGACTGGGCAGGAGTACAACCCTGCCATGCTGTCATTATTATTATGTCTGGGCTTTATCTGTCTGCGAATAAATGCGTTTGTAATATTATATTTATCTTATCTGTGATGGTGCTTTTCTAAAAGAGATGCAAATCCGTGAAGTTATCTCGAAATGGCTAATGGTTAGCTTCTGGTGAGGACTTTACAAGGATTAGCAACGCTGTCAGTTAAAAGTGTTGTAACTTTCCTTTGCTAACCACAACAAACTGGACAATTTAGGTGTGTTTTGTGTTGAATAAGTGTGTGAAATGTGCATGTTTAACCCAGCCTCTCCCTCCACAGCAGCATCACTCCTGTTCGTGATGGGAGTGGATGTTGCTAGGTTGTTCTTTTTGCAAATTACGCTTCTGTCAATGCAAAAGTAACAACGTAGGCTAAAACCGTGTAGCATTGTTGCGGTTTAAACCTGTTTTTTTACGCTTTAAATGCACGATTGAAGGCTGTAAGGTTGATGCTAGGGCTCCTCAGTTGGATCCTTTGGTGGGAGTGGTTGGAGACGCCAATGGAGCAGCACATGTCAAGTGTTTGCATGGTGCGACACCTTTAAATCCATGCTAGGGGGAGTTAAAGGGATAGTCCAGTATTTTGTTTAAGGGCTGGAAATGCATTACTCGAAGTAGGTAGCTGTCAGGTGACCCCTAGTTTAAAATAGACAGGAGGTAGGCTGTAAATGGGGTCAGCGACAATGTGTATTTATTTATACACAAGTCTCTGTGGCATTCTGAACCAAAATATTAGCAGTCTGTCTGTACTTTGAATGGTTGAAATGTCCTCTTTACACACAATTGACTGTATTTGATGATCAGAATCCATTTTAAATGCCCCTATTTACAAGATGACATTGTTTCGTCCACTATTCTGCTGCTTTTCCAAACTATCCACATGTTAGCTTTTTAATTTGTGAGTGTTTTTACCTTGACACACTCTAAAAACATTGGTCTGACTATAAGAAATTAAAAAGCTAATGTTTAAGGAAGACCAAATGAACATTTTTTGGATTATCCACGTTATTTTAGCATCTATTTAAACTTAATTCAACAAAATAATAAGCTATCCACCCTGTCAAGCCTATTACACTCATGCTTTTATCATTAATGGGCGTTAATAGACTAGAATTAGCATAATAACTTGACATTTTACAATTTGAAAAGCAAGAAAAGTCATCAGTTTCATGCTTAAACACCCTTTTTAGTCTGCTCCTATTGGTTAAATGGCTCCATCCAGCTTCTGCCTGTATGAGTAATTCGTATGAGCCCTGCATCTGCTTCTCTCATGTTACACTACACATTGTCAACACAGTTGTACTCATCATCCATTATTCATTTTTCCCAAACTGCTCTTGCCAGTGTTACTCGTGTTGTTGTTGTTGTTGCGGTGGCAGTTTGGGAAGAGTTGCACAGATGTAAACAAAGTGACGTCGGCTCGGATATCCCGCACATGGCTCTGATACTGTCTTTTATTTGGACCTGACGTGATTTCAAAACGTTTCACTGACAGCTTCTGGGAATCACATGAGTGTTGGGAAACCGATTCTGAAAAAGCACCGTAAGCTGGAAATGAGTTCTCGGTGAAAGATGTTGACATAGTTTGGAAGTGAAGTGCTTGTCGTTGACTCAAAACAATCAACATTTTTGCTGTTAGCCTCAGTTAGCCTCAGTTAGCCCCGTTGTTGGACATTGTGATGATGACACAAACTGTAATACTGTATGACTGTGGGGATTGTTAGTCATCAAGGCCATGAGAGAATGAAAAGGTTAAGGCATATATATTTAGATTTTTGCGTGGGCTGATTAAAACATTTTTCCATTAAAAATACAGTTGTTTTTAACGGTCAGAGTCGGTCCATTCACAATTTCAGCAAAGACTGTGTGGGTAACAGGTCACACTTTCATTAATTAATGAATTATTGGAGTAAAAACATTAGTTAATCCTAAATCAGCGCATTTTTCACAACTTTTACTTGTTTCTGTTCAGTTATCCAGTTTATTTTCAGACTATAGTACAAGAAATTAGAATATGGTGGGTTGCCAGAGTTGTCTATTGTGAAAAACTGATTTTATTTTTGACCTAAAGCTCTGAATTTCAAATTATTTTGACTATAGCTGCGTAATTGATCACAATTATCATAATATTTATGTCACAAATAACTGCTTAAATGACACTTATGGTATTAAACAACATTATAACAAGAGACAGACATCATTATGGAATTAAATGAACTGAAAAAAGCTTGATGGGTCCAGTAAAACCAATAATAGTCCTGAATCGTGGATATATATATATTTCAGTGTACATTTAGTACTTTATCGTAATAATAATTAGTAACTCATTTTATTTCTAGGTGCTTTTCCTACATTTAGTCCTGGTTTTGTCTTGGTTTAGTCCTGGTTTAGTCTTGGTTTAGTCCTGGTTTAGGTTTGACAGGTGGAAGTTTGTCTGGTGCTTTGTTTTCTCAGTATCATAATGTACTTTTTCTGAATTCCAAAGAAGGCACAGTGAATATTTTACTGCAGTTTAAGCCGTTTATTGCGCAACTGAACTGACAGTGTCTACTTAACTGTACTTTAGAGATGTTGATATTGTGCAGCCCTCTTTTTTAGCCTAATTATAATATTTTTACAAGTTGCTTTGCTGTTTTTTGACTTTCTTGCAGCTCCTGACTTCATTAAATATCTATGAAATTGCGTCCAATGTCCAAAATTAAGAAGTAGGTTTGTGTTTTTAATGGAGATATAGCTGCTTTACTGTTTATAGATCATTTAAGATGAGGTAGAAATCTGAAAGTAGAGTTAAGATGTAAACATTCAAGACATAGTACAAGTCTGGTCATGTCTTTTGGCTTCATCTGAAAAAGGAAACACTGGTTTAGGCTGAAGTTCTTCTGAGTGTGTTTGTAATGGCTCCTGACTGAGAGGTGGGGAACCAGTCGTGGAGCGTATCTAGGCCATAGATTTGTTCATTAAGTGGCAGCTGGATGAAGTTATAAGATTTAAAATTAAAGTTCTGAAAGGTTTACTCGACTATAGATCAGCAGTTTGAGTTTTGACCCTCTAAAGCTACTGTAGTTGTAGTTTTGACCCTCTAAAGCTACTGTAGTTTGAGTTTTGACCCTCTAAAGCTACTGTAGTTTGAGTTTTGACCCTCTAAAGCTACTGTAGTTTGAGTTTTGACCCTCTAAAGCTGCTGTAGTTGTAGTTTTGACCCTCTAAAGGTACTGTAGTTTGAGTTTTGACCCTCTAAAGCTACTGTACTTTGAGTTTTGACCCTCTAAAGCTGCTGTAGTTTGAGTTTTGACCCTCTAAAGCTACTGTAGTTTGAGTTTTGACCCTCTAAAGCTGCTGTAGTTTGAGTTTTGACCCTCTAAAGCTGTTGTAGTTGTAGTTCTGACCCTCTAAAGCTGCTGTAGTTGTAGTTTTGACCCTCTAAAGCTACTGTAGTTTGAGTTTTGACCCTCTAAAGCTGCTGTAGTTTGAGTTTTGACCCTCTAAAGCCACTGTAGTTGTAGTTTTGACCCTCTAAAGCTACTGTAGTTTGAGTTTTGACCCTCTAAAGCTGCTGTAGTTTGAGTTTTGACCCTCTAAAGCTGCTGTAGTTTGAGTTTTGACCCTCTAAAGCTGCTGTAGTTGTAGTTTTGACCCTCTAAAGCTGCTGTAGTTGTAGTTTTGACCCTCTAAAGCTGCTGTAGTTGTAGTTTTGACCCTCTAAAGCTACTGTAGTTTGAGTTTTGACCCTCTAAAGCTACAGTAGTTTGAGTTTTGACCCTATGGAGTTGCTGTAATGTGGGTTTATTTGCAAAAAGGGGCACTCTCTGTCTATATTACATTTAGGCTACTCCTAAAATAACACCGCGCTGTGATGTTTTTATAAATATCCTATAAATATTGTACTTTTACTGTGAATTTGTGTCGACGTGACATGTTCTGGCAAAATATTTGGTCCCCGAAACTCACAGTTACATAAAATATAGTTAGTTAGAGTTTCTGACATAAAATATTAAATCCCCGAAAACTGGGAATAGCTGGGAACAGAACAAAAATAATGTAAGACACAGCAGTTTACGGCTTTACTTTCCGTTATCTCACTGCAAACAAGGATTTACTCTGCAACACACCTGTATTTCTCTGATATAGAAACACAACTTCTGTAGTATTTCTTTGGTGTTATATGCAGCACACAAAGCAGTGGGAATACAAGCTTTAATTTGACTAAACTGTGCCGTATTCCTCTGTTGAAACGTGCTTTAAATCCCTAACGGCCTCTGAATGAAGGTTAGTGAACTAGTTGTGCAGTGAACTTGTCTTTTGTAAAGGTCAGCCATTGTTTTTTTTGCGTTTACTTTGCAATAGATAAGCACACACTACCATATATTACTCCATTTTAACTTTACAGTGGCTTGTTGTCAGTGTAGCCTGTTTTAAAGCACATTTCCTTCAGAAAACACATTGTTTTCCTTTGCTCTTTGTCCCTCGTTTGAGTCCAGCGCCTTGTCTTTGATCCACAGTGAGACGGCTGCTTGACCTTGGCCTCTGCAGACTGTTTATGTTGCTCCACACAGAGGCCACGAAAACACCCAGCTCCAGTTCAAATCCCTTCATAAAATCCATTATAATATTTTGTTAAAACATTAGCCAAAATGAGCAATGACTTTTATAATAGCAGCACAGTTATAAGTCAAGGTCAGGTGAGTGTCTGACCTTCAGCTGTAAAAGGGAGGCAGGAGAACAATAGAAATGACAAAATGTATAATTTCTTGACCGCTTCTTTCAATCTAAATCTAAACATGAGTTAGTTTAATTAATTTAACAGGATTTTAACAAGTTCAGTCAGTTGTCAGTGGAAAGCAACCATTACTTTGGAGTTAATGCTGGACTTAGTTTGAGTTATGACTCTCTGAAGCTGTTGTAGTTTGAGTTTTGACCCTCCACAGCTCCTCTAGTTTTAGTTTTGACCCTCTAAAGCTACTGTAGTTGTAGTTTTGACCCTCTAAAGCTACTGTAGTTTGAGTTTTGACCCTCTAAAGCTGTTGTAGTTTGAGTTTTGACCCTCTACATCTCTTCTAGTTTGAATTTTGACACTCTAAAGCTACTATAGTTTGAATTTTGACCCTCTAAAGCTACTGTAGTTTGAGTTTTGACCCTCTAAAGCTACTATAGTTTGAGTTTTGACCCTCTATAGCTGCTTTAATTTGACTTTTGACCCTCTAAAGCTGTTTTAAATTGAGTATTGACCCTCTGAAACAGCTGTAGTTTGAGTTTTGACCCTCTTGAGTTTCTATAATTTGACATTTGGCCCTTATGAGTTGCTATAATTTGAATTTTGACCCTCTGAGGCTCGTCTAGTTTGAGATTTGACCCTCAGGAGCTACTGTAGTTTGAGATTTGACCCTCAGGAGCTGATGTAGTAACCAATAAAACAGTCTTTACTAAATTATTTGCAAAAAGTGGTGTCCTGAAATATCCTGGAAATAGATTTCTTCCAAAACAATGGGAGCCCTGGTTGTGACAGCATTAAAACCTTCCAGACTCTAGACTCGGAGGTTGGTCCAGAGATGTTTATTCCTGGGTCAGCTGTTTGAAACACTCTCCAAACACAAGCTTCACATGACTCTCTCTGTGTTGAATGTGCCTCGCTGACCCCTCCCTCTGTCTGCTGTGTGTCCTTTTATTTTTTTTTTAACAGAGCTCTATGCCAGCAATTATGACAATGTTAGCAGACCATGCAGCACAGCAGCTGCTGGACTTCAACCAGAAACTCGACATCAACCTGCTCGATAACGTGGTCAACTGTCTATATCATGGAGTCGGCCCCCAGGTACGTCTCACACAGGTGTCGGAGATCCTGGGAAAACACTGGTTCTACCTAAAAATACAAGTCTCGATCCTTTTCCGAGTGAACCCTACAGCGCTTTAAATGAAACGAGACGTAAAGTCGAACCAAAGGCAAGAAATAAACCTCCTCTTCATTAAAAAAACACAAAAGAAATCCACAACTAATGAAAACAAAAGTACAATAATGTGGAGAAGAAATAAATTAAAAGACAAAATATAACAGACAATGAACTGAGAGTGAAATGCACCAGTGTTTGGTTTTATTGATGCCAAAACAATTTCACAAAAAGAGCGGAGGGAGGAGGACTTGCCAAATTAAAGAAACAAATAAACCAGAACAAGGCCTGACTCAAGGGACTAGACTGAGAAATAAAAGAAAACAAAAGGCCTTGTCTAACTTATCTAAAAGGTACAAGAGTGTGAAAACTACCTAAATCTCAATAATAGAAAATAATAGGATACTTGCTTCTTTTTGGCTTGTTTCTCTTTTTTAAATCTTAGTCTAATGCCAACAACATGAACCTAAAAAACAATACATACTGGTTTTATTTCAGGCACACAACAATGGGACACAAACATCATCAAATAATGGCACATTTCACTGCTTTTTTTCATCAAATATTGTTATTTTATACCTTTGCCCTTTACTCTTCTTGTCATTCAACACAAATATTATTTTAGTTATCTGTTTTTGAACCAGAAATGGCTGAGTCAGAGTTCATAAACCTCACCTCATTTGAGTAAATTCAGCTAAATTTGGGCAGTTTTTCAACATTTTTATTTATTTATGGTTTATTTGAAAGGGACAAACACAATAAACATAGATTATCTTGTTAAATCCAATGTCAGTATCAGTTTTTAAAGCTAAGGCTAATTCACAACACTTTTCTCTAGAAGGGCTTCTGTTTCTAATATTTTACCTGTTTCATATTCAATAGATACATTTATTTCTATTGCAGTTATTCAAAATTGAATCAACCCATATACTCCAGGTTAAAACCCTTTCAAATATACAGTTACTTTCCTCTTTTTTCACCTCCATTTTCACTGTTTGCTGAAATGATGTGAACTGCTGGCCTTGTTCTGGAGAGTTTTAAGTTTAATTCATGTTTGTTTTGCAGCAAAGAATGGCACAGGAGGTGTTGACGCACTTAAAGGAGCATCCGGACGCCTGGACGAGAGTGGACACCATCCTGGAGTTTTCCCAGAACATGAACACCAAAGTAAGCCAGCTCTAGTCCAGACGGCACTGCAGCTTCACAAACCTGTTTCTGCTCTGAGGAAGAACTGTATGCAACCACAAATATCACTTCTACTTCGACTTTTCACACAGTACTCTGCTAGTTCTTATTAGAGTACACGTGTGTTGTTAATTTGGGCTAAAGAGCTGTTTAGAAATGGCTTATGATGTTTATGTAGTTGCACCCAGAGGCAGGTTTCTTTATTTGTTGTTACAGCCTCTGAAAATCATAATTAAAATGTAAAATACCAATTAAATTAAACATATCAATAAACTTTGGATATTGATATAAATGTCTGGAAGGAAATGTGTAAACACTGGAAGTTTAAAAGAATATTTTTATATTTTTTCATTAATGTAAACTGTTGAATTTATTCAAATCTAGACTTATATATATAATATTTATATATAATATTTTTGTATTTTAGCAAATAACTTTTAGATAAACAATGCAACATAATGGGTTTGTCCATTAGTTAACCATTTACAAATGTTAAGTTTAAGTTTTGACCCTCTGAGGTTGCCGTAGTTTAGATTTTGACCCTCTGTGGTTGCTATACTTCATGTTTGACCCTCTAGGGATGCCGTAGTTTACATTTTGACCCTCTAGGGGTGCCGTAGTTTACATTTTGACCCTCTAGGGATGCCGTAGTTTACATTTTGATTTTCTAGGGATGCCGTAGTTTACATTTTGATCCTCTAGGGATGCTGTAATTTATGTTTTGACCCACTAGGGATGCCGTAGTTTATGTTTTGACCCTCTAGGGATGCTGTAGTTTACATTTTGATTTACTAGGGATGCTGTAATTTATGTTTTGACCCTCTAGGGATGCCGTAGTTTATGTTTTGACCCTCTAGGGATGCTGTAATTTATGTTTTGACCCTCTTGGGATGCCGTAGTTTATGTTTTGACCCTCTAGGGATGCTGTAATTTATGTTTTGACCCTCTAAGGATGCACTAGTTTACATTTTGATCTTCTAGGGATGCTGTAATTTATGTTTTGACCCTCTAAGGATGCACTAGTTTACATTTTGACCCTCTAGGGATGCACTAGTTTATGTTTTGACCCTCTAGGGATGCTACAGTTTGCGTAGTTTAGTTTATCAAAGTCAGAGGTAGCAGCACATTGTCCAGATTTCAAAAGTGAGATTTTGTTCAGATCAAAACAAACAGAGTTTCAGCTCTAGATCTTCATCAGACAAATGGTTTATGGAAACCATCTTCAACTCACAGCTGTCAATCTTTCTTTTGAGAATATCAGTAAAATATGTAAATAGTCTTCAACAATGCACAATAACCCCACAGTGCCCCCATTCAGTAATAAAAACTACACCATTGGGTACAGTTAACGAGAAGAAAACCAAAAAGAACTATTTGATACAAGCTTAATGCATCCAGCTCTTCCTCAAAGCCCTGGTGTCGTTTGCTTTTCTCCTTTTTGCTTTTTGCCACAGATTGCTTTTAACCCAGATGTTTATGACTAATGTCTGAGTTGATGTGTGATCAGTGCTTTAATTTTGTAGCTTTATATTTGAAATTTGCCAAAAACAATTGGGACATTAGCGGAAAAGAGAAAACTTAAGGTAAACACCTCTTCAATTTATCTCATTTGTTTTTCTTTTTTTTTCTTTTTTTTTTTTCTTTTTTGATAAAGAAAAGTGCATTTTTTCCAAAGCACAATGAGCATTTGGCTTTTTTCTTACAATGATTCAAATGCATTGTACTGAACTGAAGCTGTGCCTATTTGATATTAATCACCATGTTCATTATGTTTATAGCTTGTAATAGGAAGAAAAGGGGTGTGTCATCCTGTGCGTCATGACACAGCTAGGCTTTGACGGCAGGCCTCCACAAGGTCTACCCTTTTTAAATTCCCTTTGACTCAATTCTGTTCATCCGTTTCTATTGCATCTGTTTCATTGGACAGACAGAGAGAGAGGAGACACTCAGAGACACAGGCAGTGGTTCACCTGTAGGGATCATGGCCATGTTCTAATCCTCTTTACTTTTACTCTGTTCCCTTTTTTATACTTTCTGCCCCCTTTTCTTCACTGACTGTGTTTAGATGCACGTAGGATAGATTAGGGTTTTAGAAATGTGGTTCTATAGGAGGAGGAATGTCCAAAGTTTTTGCAAAAAGAGGACACTTTTAATGTAAATAAAGACGGACAGTCTCTTCTGGTTTTATTCTTACATCATAAGTACAGGTTTTAGTTGGATTTAAACAGGTTTTAATCTATATTAAACATGTTTTAGATAGATTTGAGCACATTTTTGTTGGATTTAAACAGGTTTTAGTTGGACTTGAAGAGGTTTTAGATGGATTTATGCAGGTTTTAGATCTATTTGAAAAGGTTTTAGTTGGATTTAAACAGGTTTTAGTTGGATTTACACAGGTTTTAGTTGGATTTACACAGGTTTTAGTTGAATTTGAACAGGTTTTAGTTGTCATTAAACTGGTTTTAGTTGGTGTTATTGGATCTAAACAGGTTTTAGACATATTTGAACATGTTTTAGTTGGATTTGAACATGTTTTAGTTGGATTTGAACATGTTTTAGTTGGATTTAAACATGTTTTAGTTGGATTTAAACATGTTTTAGTTGGCTTTGAACATGTTTTAGCTGGATTTAAACATGTTTTAGTTGGATTTAAACATGTTTTAGTTGGCTTTGAACATGTTTTAGCTGGATTTAAACATGTTTTAGATGGCTTTGAACATGTTTTACTTGGATTTGAACATGTTTTGTTTGATGTAAACAGATTTCAGTCGTCTACATGTCTGTATTAGATACTTTTGGAGCTGGTTTGGTCTCTACTGTAGATATTTGTCAGCACTTTCCCAGTTTGAAAAGGCAGACAGGAAGGACTAAACCATGTTCTGCTGGTCCATAGAGAATATTTTAATACAGTATAAGCTGCTGAGAAAGTGTAGTATTTTTGGAGTTCTGCGGTTGTGTAAATGAGGAACAGTCCTGACTTAAAATAAAGTCATGTAAATCCTTTCTATTTAATAACAATACTTACACAATACACAATACTTTTTCACCAAGTAGGAGGTTATTAACTTGTTTAGTTTAGTTTATTGGAAGCTGTTTTATTTTATTTACTTTTAAGGAAATAGTTTTAGCTCTTGAGATGATAAACCTGACAATGACCTCCTGTAAAGAATATATTATCATCACTAAGTATCTCATAGACACACTTTTACAAAATACAGGACTATACCTTTAATTATTCTTTTATTTAAGGGCCACTTGCCAAGTTTAAAGCAGGTTATCTCTGCAACATCTTTTAATAATTTAAAGAAACCTGTGAGTAGTTTCCCAGTCTTTAAAGTGTCCTGGAAATAACTCCTATACATCTAACTCTGTGACCGTCATGCTCCGTTTCCTCAGAATCCAGCCTTTCTCCAAATACGGTCGTCATTCCTGGAGCGATAGACCCAGACTGCAGACTAAGCACTTTCAATGGCCCAGTGCCACTTCATAAGATGTTTATTATCAGGATATAATAATAGAAACAGAAAGTTGCCTCGTAAATCTGAATATTTTGTGCATCTAAACATAGTCAGTCCGACTCATTGTCCTTCAATGATGTGCTTTGGCTGCAATAAAATCTGCTGAAACTAATTTATTGTCAATTTAAATAAGAGAAAAGACTAAATATAATCCTTTTTTATGCAGATTTTTACCTGATTCTCTTCTGCAGCACATTATTAACCCATCTTTTTGTTTCTTCCCTCACTTCCTGCCATGCTTTTATTTTGAAACCCCCTGTTGATGATCCCTACAGCTGAAAGTTAACCTTAGCTCAATGACTATCTGATAATAACTGTATCTGATTTGTTCATGTTTAACTGTAGGACGTCCAAAAGTGAAACGGGGCGTAACCTGTGGCTGGTCCTGCTGTTTCTCGGATACACCAGTTTTTCTTGAATTACGCGCCTGAACCGGAATAAATTAAACGTTAAAGAGTTTCACGTTTCAGGGTTGGACTTTGAGCATGATTTTAGTTTGATTTGGTTTTATAATTTATTAAAGACAGATTGCACTAGGGCTGGGCGATATTGACCAAAAATTTTATCTCCATAGACAATATATCAATATATTTTAATAATTATAATATAAATCTCTTCAGGACGTCAGACATTTATTAATAATCAGACTTACTTACAACTTAAACTTAAACAACTTAAATTTTCCTCATTTGACTGAATAAAGTTACTGATTTAATCCTTAAATATATTTCTGTACAACAAATGCAAGTGCAGTGTTAATATTTAATAAATGAATTGAGTGAATATTGGATCACTGTCTCTGATAAAAACCTGATGTGTTTAATTAGTAACAACAACTCTTTTAACCAAGGAAAATAAATACTCTTCCTCCCAGGTTTGTTTAAAATACCTTTTATCTGAGCCTCTGCCTCTGTTTTGTTCTGATGAAGTAGAAAACTAATTGGAAGCCCATTAACTTGAGCTGCAGACCTTTCAAAAAAACATAAATAGGACCAGTTTGACGTATACAGTGTGCAAATGTGCAGAAACCTACCTGGACGGTCTGATAAACGGTCTTTGAATGCGTCTTAGCGTTTTACACAGATGAATATTGTGACTTTTATATATTTCTTATCTTACTTGCCTTTTGAAGTCACATTTTGAAACCCTCAGCTTTTTAAGGGGGCAAACAGATAGTGGCGTAGTGAAAATAATTCAGAAAAGCTTTAGCAAAAAGGAATATTCCTACATTTTGTGATTATGTTTAATGGTTATGTCACTATAAAATGTCTTTTGTTTGCTCGACCGTCATTGCAGATTAAAGCAGCGGCAATTTCAGTCACAAAAAAATGACCCTGGCCAAAACAAACCCCTCGGTGGGTTAATTTTAGTCTCTGGGCTCCACTTCTAGACACATTTTTACTGCACAAAAGCAAATACTTTTTACATTTGAAATATTTTTATTAGAAGCACAAAATATGAGATTTGTACAAAAAGACTGTATATAATTCCAACTAAAACAGTAATAAAAACAGGAGCAAATAGTTTTATGTTCTCAACCGTTTGTTATTGACAGAAAAAATAATGAATAAATAGTTTTTTTTTTAGTATTTTATTTCACTAGAAGCAGTAGAACATTGTTGTCTGTAATTGGCAATAATACAAAATCAATAAAACAAATGTAGCTGGTGTAAAATAGAGCAATTATAATAAAATACGAATGATTGTGGCAGAGTCAGTGTCAAGAATAGCTCCTTTATTATTTTCAATGATTACAAATGGGGAGCTTTTATAATGAAAGATTACAAGTCTTAATCAAAGACTTTGCCTTCCCAGGACTTATATTTGGTTTATTTTTCACATTGTTGCCCAGCCCTGTCGTGTTCTTTATCAAGATTTGATCCAGTTCCAGTTTTTAAAAATAACGTTCATTCATAACCAGAGCTCGGGCCAAAGTTTCTGTCGTTGGTTTTTGTGAGAAACAGCAGGACTTCCTCAGAGTTCCCACTTACTGCTTATAGAGCTTTTCTAAAAATAAACTTGAGAAAAACGTTTTGCTTACTCCAAAATCTGCATGAACGATGTGGTTTAGTGGTTACTCCAGGCTGGTCCACTTCATACTGTTTTTGGTTTGTATTAAAGTTACACAGTGTTTGATGTTGGAGTGTTTTTTATGAAGCTTTGTGCTAATGCTGCCTCTGTCCTTCGCCCGTTACAGTACTATGCTCTTCAGATTCTGGAAACGGTTATCAAAACAAGATGGAAGATCCTGCCCCGGAATCAGTGCGAAGGTAAAAGAGAGATTATACCTGTCCTGCCCAGAAAACCAGAACAGAATACATTCATTTATCCAATTATTATCACTACCATAAACATATTAACGAGAGGAAAGCTGCTGCAGGGGACTTTTATATTTAATTTATGGTTTAAATGTGTGTTTTGTGTAAGTTTTCTCACAATACGGTACCGTGAGTGGATCCCAAACACTGAGTCAGGGGCTAAAAGTCAAAGATTTTATTTGGATCGCCAAATAACTCAGGTCAAAAATGAAGACAAAAATTCAGGTAAAAAATGAAGACAAAAATTCAGGTAAAAAATTAAGACAAAAATTCAGGTAAAAAATTAAGACAAAAAAAAAAAAAGATAAAAAATTAAGGAAAAAAGTAGTGGTAGTTTATGTGCATTTGTTATAAAAATAAACAAAAAAAACCCCAAAATAATAATTAAAGGGAACAAAACCATGATGGAAATGACCAAAAAAGTGTGAAATTAAAATTAAAAAGAAGAAATAAAAGACCAAACCTACACATAAAAATGACAGAACCATGCTGAACCAAAACAGGAAGTTAGGTCATGAGTGTTGTTTCAAAATATGAGACCCATGAAAACAGTTTGGGAAACACTTATGTTGTAATAACATTTTTTTTTTTTAATTTTCAGTTCACTTTTTTCCCCCAAAGCTGGGTTCATTTAATTTACTCATTTAATTACCAGTCAAACTAAAACTACGATAGGCTTCTTGTCTGTAATACAATCCCTCTGAAAAAAGGAGAAGTTGAACTGAATTGGAAATTTATAGAAAAAACAAGGCTTTTGAGTATTTTCCACTGGTCACAACTTGGGTTAAGTGAAACTAAACCAAGACTGAACCAGGACTAAACCAAGAAATGAAACCAAAGCTAAATCTCGGTCTAGACCAGGACTTTTTAAAGTTTTTTTGGTTGCATCACAGTTAGATTTAAGGCTCTTATTGGACATTTATTTAAAGGCAAAGAGTAAACGTCTGTCACATGGAAGAGAGAATTACAGTTGATGATATTGCGATATAATAAATACGTGAAATATTTTGCTGTTCTTGTAAATCAGGATTAAAAACAGCCCAAAAAATTATCAGTAGAGGTTAGTTCTGTTTTGTATTTCTTTATCAATTGAACTTTTACTCAAAAGGTGCATCGTTATTTCATTATTCAACAGATTTCTGGCTCATTTAAACCTGACGTAATCCAAACACAACAGCCGTCTCTCCACTGACCACTGTTTTTGTTCTTTTTTTTACAAAGTTAAGTCCTGTGAGGTCTTGAGGAAAAAGCAGGACTTGGCCGCTCTATGGCTTCGCTTCAACTCAATCAGCGTTAGTGGGTTTTTAAATGTTGTGACGTGCGGTTGCCAGGTCGAGCGGTATTCCTCCTTTAAGCATGTCACTTTGTTTATGCCCCACTGCCTTGTGTTTCTCGAAGCTGGCTGCTGCAAAATGAACGGATCCTGGGCTCGTTTTACAGACTTAAAACGCTCCCAAAAGTGATCGGAAAAGCTTTGTGACGAGAATTTTAAGCTTTAGTCCGTGCACTACTTTTGTAAAAGGCAAAAATATTACTGTAAAGGATTGTATAGGTGTTGCTTTTGGAGCAGATGTGAGAAAAGATGAAGAGAGCTTTTTAGCAAGAGCTTTGAAAAAGATTTCGAAAAGGTTTTAATTAACATAAGGCGTTTAAAGTGAAAGCTGTTGGTATTAAGTGCCTTTCAGTTTTTCAGCTTTTCAGTTTTCAGGAAGTAGAAACAGTCCATTTTAGGACAGTTTTAGCTTCATTTATCTTAAAATTTGATGCAAAACCTTTTGCTTACCTCATATCAGAAATGTGACCCGCTGTGTTTGTGCCAATTACAAAATAAAAGCGAAATAAAAATACAAAATGGATGCTGTCCCCTTCATAAACGAGGCTGATATCATTAAACAGTGACAGCTTCAAGTTAGTTTTATTTACAGAGTACATCTCATAAACTAGAGCAGCTCAATGTGCTTCACAACAAAAAATATCAAGAAAAATCAATTTAAAACAACACAACACAGCGTCACAAAAAACAGATAATTAAGAATTATGCAGAAGAAGAGAGAAAAGACAATTAAAAATGAAAATCAACACGAATAAAAGCAGTTTAAGTAGAAGAATAATAATACTTTATGAATTAAAAGCATGTTTAAATAAAAAGGACTTAAATGCTTTGTTCAGTTCAATGTGGTTTTTTTTGCCTTTAATGTGAATTTAAACATGTCTTTTTACATTTCTGTGTTGGACAGGTATAAAAAAATATGTTGTGGGCCTCATTATCAAGACTTCATCAGATGCTACAACTGTGGAGGTGAGTAAATGATCTGTTACACTTCTCAAATGTGTCAAATTGAACTTTAACCTTTTCTTAATTGGATTTTAATGATTAAAATGAGTTTAAACGCTGCTCAGGTGATATTATGAACTAAAACAGCGCGGTCAGACAAACGTAGAGTCTCTCTGGTGAAGTATTCTCGTTTAAATGACCGTCTGCTTCTCTCTGACACGATGCTGCTGCTGCTATATAATCTCTAAATGTTGAGTTCAGCAGCTTCAGCCACATTTCTGCTGTTTGCATCATGTCAAAATTACACACCAAACTTTAAAACTCAGACTTCTCAAATGTAGCTTCACCAAACACCATTTATTTTAATCAACAAGAAAAACAGGAAGGAAACCGAAAAAAATACTCTTTGTATGTTTGACTCTGTTGTTGTCAAATCCATTTTTATCTTTTTAAATCTTTATCTAGATGTAAGTTTTTTGTTTTTAAGAGACATAATGTAATTTTTGAGAGATAATTTCAGACTCCTCTTGATGAGGGAAACAGAGGAGTTTTTTTTTCTATTTTACTTATTTTATTTGTTTATATTTTTGTGTGTTCTTACTTTTTTATTATTCTTTTTTTAATTTATTTGTTTATTTTTATCTCATGGGGTTAGGCTAAGCTGAGGAACGGTAAACAATTGTGTAATTTTATTGGGAAAATAAGTGTGTAATAAATAAGCCTAGAAAATGAATAGTTAGTTACATCTTTTCATCATTTTTCATATCATTTTTTGTCAGACTTTGAATAAAACTGAACAAAAGTAACCAAACATTTTAACTAATATATTTTTTGTTTTCGACTTCAGAAAGAAAAAGTGTACATTGGGAAGCTGAACATGATCCTGGTTCAGGTAAGACTTAATTTCCAACGTTACACTGTGCTTGCTCTTAGTAATTAGGCTTTAAAATGACCTTTTTTACATTCTTCTCTCGTGCTGTAAACTCTGAGAGGGTTTAATCGAGCTGTGAGCGTAGTCTGAGTGAGCTCTGTTTGTGTGTGAATACGTCCGATCCTACTTTGTGCTTTAAACAACACGATCCCGGACTTACACGTTCACTAATGTAGCCCTGATCTCGGCCGATTCACCGCCATCCTTCACTGTGACTGCTTTATGACCGTCCTGGCACAAAAATGCACCGGGCCTGTTTCCAGCGAGGTTCAGGTTTGGAAGTTTGGGTCCAGTCTCTTAAATATTTCCTCAGAGCTGCATAGAGCCTGACAGATCCTGTGTGTGCTCCGTCCAGCTGCGAGAAACACCCCTTTAAAACATTAAGATCCTGTTGTCTGCGTGTGACTGAATCCAGCAGAGGCACAGAATAAAGCAGCGAGAAATGAAGATAATCACAGTGACAGTTCAAGAACAGAGGAATACACGCAGTTTCACCTTCAGCACAGAAATACATGCCACTGCAATGTCTTTATATCACGATACGTTTACAATACGTCATGAAATCTGTGAAAATGTGGTTAAAAGGTAGTTCGGAATTGACAAAAAAGCAGATTTTGTGCATGACTTCTTTTGTTTAATCGCTCTTTTGCACATAACTCACACACGTCGATGTCCACAACAGCCATTTTGTGAGAAATTTGGTCAATATCACGATATCTGGTTCTGTATCGTGATAATTTATTACAATATTTTAACACTTTGCCCCACTTCTAGTTTTAAGCTTCCAAACTACAGGCCTAGGTCATGATTTTTTGACACCAGTGAATATATAGTAGCTCCGATATGCTAAAAAATGTAATTATTTTCATTTCATTTGGAAAATTTAAAGAAATACAAGGCTCTGGATTAATTACTCGTTAAAGCAGGAGCTAAGTCAATATTAAAGACTGAACCAGGACTAAATCAAGATTAAACAGGTCTAAAACTTGGACTAAATCTAGAAACAAATCTTTCTTTGATAATATTACGATAACGATAATATTGTAATATATTGTGTAGCCCTAGTCATAACAATAATAGCTTCTCAGTGAAAAGTTCCTTTATATTTATTATTTTACTGCTTTCTTCCGTCTTTAACTTCACATTTTAGCAATAATTTGTCCATTTAGGGCAATTTATTCTTTTGTGTAATATGTTTTCTTTCTTTTGCAATTTTTATTTTTAACATGAAAAAACATGAATTTATGAAAGCATACGTACATTAACTATAACAAAAGCATTAAAACTACATCAAGACGAGTTTTCCTCATCCGTTTTTACGTTTTGATATAAATCCCTGCGAGAGCTGCTCGTCGTGTACGTCTCTCTGAGTGAATAAATGTATATTTTCAGTGTAAATCAGTGAAAATCAGAGATTGGCTCAGCGGCTCCACAGTGACTTTGCATTAATGTCAACGAGACTGAGTCACTGCTGACGTCAGCTCGGCCAACTCTGTTTGGGCCTTGAGGGGCTTCCAGACTCCACGCAGCTTTAATCTGGGACTGTTTTCAAAATTATGAGCCGAGAAATGACTAAATATAGAAAAAGAAAACAGGATTAGTCGACTGAGGTAGAGACACGTGTTGACCTTCACTTCTTTTTGACATCATCTTTGCTCACGACAAATAAATCAAATTTAGTTTAGAAGGAAATATATAGTCTCTTAGCTACAGACAATTATAAATCTTACCTTTTTACAGTTCATTTTGGCTTTGAATTAACTCTATGCACCATTTGTGTCATAAAAGAGTCACATTTTCAAGTGTCTTTATTGGCTTTTGTTTTGCAGATGATATATTCTTAAAATTAATACGCACTGGCTTTCTTACAAAAATATCCCACATTAAACACTAGAAAACGACGCATCAGGAAAAGACACAAACGTATACACAAAAGAAATCTTGTGCTGAAGAGTTTAAATGGATGTTCAAGTGCTGGTGCGTTTCTGAGACAAAAGGAAAATAAACAAATACAGCAAGCTTCTCTATTTAAATGAATTCCCTCCACTGTATCCTGTCCGTTAGTCCAATTAATTTATTTTAAAGCCAGTAAATAAATATAAGTCAAATCCAGTTTTATTTTGTTTTTTTGAATGAACTGAATTAACATTTCTCATAGTTTTGATGCATTTTGCTTCCACTGTCAAAGCTTCCCGATTATAAAGTGCTCTTTGTCTAATGAACTCCACAATTAAAGTCTTTTAAAGGCAGATTTTTAGAGAAATCAATGAAATAAAAGTGAAATAGGGCTATCATTGGCTGCTGGTTCGGAAAATTAGGGCCAAGGATGTATTTCTTTTTGTTTTTTGTCTGATATTCAATACAATTTTAACATAAAACTGTCCCAAATCAGTATTTTCTTGCCTTTCCTTGAGCAGGCCTGCAGGAAACACACATATTTTACATCTTACTTTAAAAAAAAATCATGTTTTTCTGTCTATTTTCAGATGTAATCGTTCTTAGCTGCTGTTTGTATCTGTCTTTGCTCAGATCTTGAAGCAGGAGTGGCCCAAGCACTGGCCCACGTTCATCAGCGACATCGTGGGCGCCAGTCGTACGAGCGAGAGCCTCTGTCAGAACAACATGGTGATCCTGAAGCTGCTCAGTGAAGAGGTGTTTGACTTCTCCAGCGGACAGATGACCCAGGTCAAAGCCAAGCATCTAAAGGACAGGTCTGTGTTTCTCTGAATTAACCAAACTGAGCGGAGAATTCGATTTAAAAAAGCCATTTATGATAAAAATGATTGGGCAATAATGGTCTGTAGCCCTGAATAATATTTGCTGTTTCACAATAAAAGCCTCTATTTGTCTGACAGCAACAGTAAATATTTAATTTATCAACACAAGGAGCCTTTTCAGTCTCGTTTTGACCTGGTTTAACAAGTTTTATAAATGACATTATGCAGTTTATTCCATTACTTCACTTTGTCACGACTGAAAAGCTTTAGACAAGCCGTAACTTAATGACATCATGTTTTTAAATATATAATTAATGCTAAACGTTTCTTTTGAGTGTTGTCTTAATCAGTGTGTGACTTTTTGCTGCTTGTTTAGCCCCAGCTTTTGGAAACACATACAAAATACAAACACTTTAAGGCAGACTTTTAAGACTTTTAACTGTTTAGAGACAAGTTTTGGTGTCAATATCTTGGTTTATTCTTGTCTGTTTTAAAGTTTTCTTGTTCCTGTTTGAGTTTCTCGGTTTCACTGTGGATCTAATTCCTTAAAAACATCCTAAATGTAAACAAGGGCACACTTGATCCTACTTTGTTTGTTGGATGCAAATTTTAAAGAAAGATTGGACTTTCCTAAATTTCACTTCACCACTTCAGCACTTTATATTTATCTTAGTTTCATTCAATTCTCTCAATAAGTTTGTATTTAACACTCTCTGCTGTTGGCTTTTCTTTTTGCAACGCATTAAAAAGATCACAGACAGGAAAAAAACAGATGGCAGGTGTAAAATTGTCCTATTGTTTCTCTAAACAAGCCTCAATTCACACAAGAGCCTTTGGTTTTTGACGATACTTAGCTGCATTTTAGGAAAAGTGGTGTTGCACAATCGTTTTTACCTGAATTGACTTTGTTTTGATGTAAATGGCAGTGTTTCCCACTGGACTCTTTAGTTAAAAATAAAGCTTTTCATCACTTTAACTAAGGCCTATTTATGTGGTATTAGATTCTGCAATTAATTAACTTTATTACTTTATTTTTTTGGTGCATTTGTGATTTTTAAGGCATTTGGGGAAAATAAAGGAAGTGTATTAGTGATGAATGATATGTGAAGTTGCTCCTTAACGGATATATTTTCTTTGGAAAACACAGAATGGGATTGCACTCAAAAAGATAGTACAATGAAGTGACGTTGGATGGAAAAAAAACTACTATTACATACATCAAAAATGAATTTATTCAGTTAAAATCCTTGTCCAATGCAGCTTGAGGTTAGGTAGAGACATTGAGTTACATTATTTGATGTATATCTCTAATACATGGGCATAATTTGACACACAATATGTAATCCTTTCTTTTGTCCTGTTAAAATGAGAAAATAACATATCTCACCCACATTTACAGATATAATAGAGCTGAAAAAGTAAAATGTGGTCTATTCAAACTAATTGCAATTGACCTGTCGCTAACTTCTGCCAAATTAATTCACTCAAACGTTTCTGTAGCTAAGATTTGGAAAGAAAATATGGTAAAAATATGGCTTTGAACGGCACAAACTAGTCTTTGATTGTTTATAATAATAAACACTTTGAAATGAAGATTGTTACATTTTTTATTTTTATTTTTTTCAAGAAACTAAATAAATCTTAACACAATTTAATTCATAATGCATTTTAATAGAGTTTTTGAGACTGTCCGAGCTCTTTATGCTTTCCTCGGGGTTTAATCATGATTCAAATGTTAAAATTTCAATTATATTCTAAATGGAGAAGACATTTTATTTTATTCTTGTTTTCTTTGTTCTCTTTCAGCATGTGTAATGAATTCTCACAGATATTCCAGCTCTGTCAGTTCGTTATGGTACGTAAACACTCAGCCCTCGCATACATTTCCAAACCTTCTTATTGTAATTACACACATCTGAGTTTCTGTTTTTCACCTGCTTGTGTTGTCTCTTCTCTCACTTTAGGAGAATTCCCAGAATGCACCTCTGGTCCACGCCACTCTGGAGACGCTACTGCGCTTCCTGAACTGGATTCCTCTGGGTTATATCTTCGAAACCAAACTGATTAGCACATTAGTTTATAAGGTGAGAGGATCTTAATAAACCGTCTCAGTGAAATATAATTGTTTTATAGGCACTTTACAATTAGAGCAAGTCTAGACCAAGATCTTTGGTTTACTTTAAAGAAAAACTCGACAAATCCAGGTCCAGACCAGTCTTAGACCAGGTCCAGACTTAGGAGACAGAGTTAATCCAGTCTTAGACCAGGTCCAGACTCATGGAGACAGAGTTAATCCAGTCTTAGACCAGGTCCAGACTCATGGAGACAGAGTTAATCCAGTCTTAGACCAGGTCCAGACTCATGGAGAGAGATGATGTTTAATTGAACATAAAATGACTGAGGTTTTTATTTAATCCCAAGAACAGACAAAATATTATTTGGTTCTTAGTTGGTCTTTTTTACTGGACTATACCCTTAAGTTTCCTCCTGTTTTAAAGTAAAAAGCAAAGGCAGCACAACAACAGTCCACTTTACTCCAAAACCTGATCCTAATAAAAACAGATCTTGTGATGATTTTTTAATAGTTTAATAAACGTGTATTATTTTGTCCCGTTTCCAGTTTTTGAACGTGCCCATGTTTCGTAACGTGACTCTGAAGTGCCTGACGGAGATCGCCGGAGTGAGCGTGAGCCAGTACGAGGAGCAGTTCGTCTCACTCTTCACCCTCACCATGTGTCAGCTCAAACAGGTGAGTCACTGTCGACGGATTTCTGTAGTAAACAACAGCTCCATTAATGCTTCATGATGTTCTCTGCTGCTCACTTTCCCATCGCTATCACTTACACTAATGATTGTATGAATCTGGACTGGAGTGTGTCGTTTATTGTAATAGGAATGAGGGATTTATTCAGACAATTATATATTTGGCAGTGTTCAAGCTGATTTTAACCTTTTTTTTAAATAAACATGGACAGGAACCCAGCTAACGTAACACGCAACGAAATGAAACGTTGAAAAGGTTGTGTTTTTGTGTGTGAAACAGCTAGAAATAAACCCCTGTTTAATAATAGTCTTTGTTTATGCAGCTGTTTAAAACACAAACCTAGTAAATAAGTCTGTGATGAAAGCACTGGACAAAGTAGACTTGTTTTCATCAAATTATGAGCTCAACTATGACACCATTCAAATTTTAATCTTCAAATCTGTGGGAAACTCTAGTAAACTTTAGTTTTTTTGCTTTAAAAGGTCCTGAAATCTGTGATAGGTTTCTGCTTTGAGTCCGACTTCAAACACACAGTTGTTGATTGAGAAGATGCGTGAGTTTCATTTGTGTTTCCTGAGGCTAACGCGGCTAACACTCGAGCTAACGATGGAAAAACAAAAAAGACACGCTGCTAAATGGACAGTGGTGCTTTTAAAGATTATAGACGGTTCCTGGAAAAGAGTAAAGTCATGTGTGATTTACAGATTAAAATATTCTGTACGGTTCTAAATTCAAGTTCACAAAGTTCTGAAACACAAAATGAATGTATTAATGCACTTTAAGTTACGGTATTTTATAAAAGTTTCTCATTTAAGTTATTTTTAAGTTGTTATATTTGCATTTTTTGACTGGACTGTCATAGTGACTCAGTTTTAAGTCTGAACAATCTAAACTCAATACTTTTCTGTAAAACTTATTACAATTTACATGCTATACAAAAGTTAAATGATTCAAAATAAAGTTAAAAACCTTCTGTTAAATTGAAGATTGAGTGTGTTTATTAGAAGTTGACAAGTTTTGAGTTTACTCCAATCAGCTGCTCCTTCTTCATTTTGTCCAGAATGATCTATTTTCAACATAATTTCACCGTCGCTACATCAGTTCAGTCCAGTTCCTGCTTAGATCGTGTCTAATATAATACCTTCCTGCTTGTTTTCCAGATGCTGCCTCTGAACACCAACATCCGTCTGGCTTACGCCAACGGTAAAGACGACGAGCAGAACTTCATCCAGAACCTCAGCCTGTTTCTGTGCACATTCCTCAAAGAACACGGGCAGCTCATCGAGAAGAGACTCAACCTCAGAGAGACGCTCATGGAGGTCCGTAAACGCAGATCCAGGACCAGTGTGACCAGAGCTGCTGCGATGATGATATAAAACCTGCCCTGTCCTCTCTCTTAAAGGCTCTCCACTACATGCTGCTGGTGTCCGAGGTGGAGGAGACGGAGATCTTTAAAATCTGTCTGGAGTACTGGAACCATTTGGCCGCAGAGCTGTACAGAGAGAGCCCCTTCTCCACGTCCACGTCGCCTCTGCTCTCGGGGAACCAGCACTTTGACGTCCCGCCGCGCAGACAGCTCTATCTGCCCGTTCTCTCGAAGGTACTGCTAATACTTCATGTTCTGGGCCAACAAAATACATTCAGATTCCTAAAGTACACTTGGCATGAGTCAGATTTTTCTTTTTATCCTTAACTTGGTTCCTAAAGGTTTGCAAATACGCTTTTTAATTGAAAATCAACCAGATGACGCATTAAAACACATATTTTCCTTTTTATCAAAGTTTAATCAACTGTAAATGGTCCATTGTTAGTTTAAACAAGCTAAACTCATTATTGATTCAACTTCAATGACTATGGATTGTACAAAATATAATAACTATTTTTAACAAGAAATAAAGTTAAATGAGTTTACTCTGTCTTTAAATGAGCTCTAGCCACATAGACATAATTTTCCTTTTCTAACGTATAATTTGGTAAATAAATATGAGTATGGAATAAAAAGGGCTGAGGATTCATTAAATTCTGCAAATAATAGCTTCAAAAAATAAAGAAATCTCAAGTATTTTCTGTTTAAAACACTGCCTTTCCCTTAATATATAAAAAAAACATATTCCTTTAACATAGCTCAATTCTGACTCAAAATAGTGGAATAATGACCATGTATAATGCTCGGGTAAAGAAGGAAATGCTGTTTGAAGGACAAATGATACCTTTACAAACCAGATTTTACTGAAGAAGACAGTTCCTCATTGTTTTTGATATGTTCCTCATTGTTGTTTTGTTAGTGGTTCAGGTTTTATAACAAACAACAGCCTTTTTCACACACATCAAAACAACAACACATTTATTTCCCACCCAGAGCTTTAACCCTCACAGTTGACCTTATCCTTACTATTATTTCTTATTTTTTGTTTGTTAATGACACACATTTTAACACAGAACAAAACTGAACACATTTTCTCACTATTTAAAGATTATATTTTCAAATTATATCACTTTTCCAGGGAGTCTTAACCTGGAAAAGAAAGGTTTGTTGCAAAAAGGACAATAAAAGGGAACAAAATCATGATGTAAATGACCAAAATAGCCTTAAATTAGAATAAAAAAAGAAGAAATTTAACTAAAAATGTCCAAACAGATCCAGAAGTGAGGTCATGATCCATGAGACCTTTTCAAATATGGAAAAAAGTTTGGATTTAGCTTATCCTTACACTTATTTCTCCAGGTTTTTACAAGAAAAAGTTGCATAAGAAGCTTCAGTTCAGTTGTAAAGCCTCTAAACTATTGCGTCACTGAAATATTCAAATCCACTGGCAGCATTTGAGCAACAGGTGGCTGCTAAACCTCTGCCAAAACACTGTTAGAGCCACATTATCGGGGAAAATAAACACAAAAATCACTCTAGATCAGCTCGGACCAGGTCTATTTTATAAAACCGTGATAAAAAACAGTAAAAAACACGGTCTTGTCGTGGTGTTACGGGGTTAAATGTGTCTGTGGAGGTGTTAATGCGCTGACAGAGCTGTACGTGTCTCGACAGGTGCGTCTGCTCATGGTCAGTCGGATGGCGAAGCCCGAGGAGGTGCTGGTCGTGGAAAACGATCAGGGAGAAGTGGTCCGGGAGTTCATGAAGGACACGGACTCCATCAACCTCTACAAGAACATGAGAGAAACACTAGGTACTGCCACAAATGACTTTAATACACAGCAGAATGTATAGGCACTGTTCTACTTTATATACATTCATTAACTTGCTCATAATTGGGATTAAATGTATAAAAGGCTATTTATTCAATTAGAAAAGCCTTAAAAGAGCTGTTAAATTAACTAACTTGACTAATTAGACACTGCCTTGATTATGTTTGAGGAAAAAAAGGGAATAAAAGTCTCCCATTGTTGTAATAGTTTGACTCTAAATGGTAGAAATTCTTATTGAGCAGATGTTCTTTTTCTTTTTAAATGCTTTCAACTTGGATTGAGAAAGATTTAATTAAAATTTTGCAGGTTTTAAATAGATTTGAACAGGTTTTGGTTGGAGTTTATTTAGTTTTAGTTAATATTGAGCTTGTTTTACTGAGGTTTTAAGAAGAATGTCTGACAAATTAAACATAAAGTGAATCAGACTAAATTTCTCTCATTGAAAAGTTGTTTTTTTAGTTATTTTTATACATTTATTACCTCTGTCAGAGCTTATTAGGGATCGAGATTTGTGATTGTTTTGTGAAAGTTGCTTCAATATTTTTAAGAAGAGTGACATATTTACTGTTATTCCAACTTTGAAATGTTATAAAAATTAACACAAAGCACAGAGATGAGTGTTTAATTTAAACTTTTTGGGAATTTTATGTAATTCTGCTGGAGATGAACAGATTTTAGTTGATATTGAGCAGGTTTTAATTAGTTTAAACACATTTTAATCCAGCATGACCTGATTTTAGAATAATTAGCAGGTTTAACATTGCTTTTAGGATGTGTTTTTTAAGATTTTTACATGTTTTAAGTAATATTAGAATAAGTTTTGATTGGAGATAATGGATCTGAGCAGCTTTTAGTGAGATTTCATTAAGATTTAAGGATTCATGACTAGTTCTAGATTTGTTTTAGATGCATTTAATCAAGTCTGGTCTCTGGACTAAACCCCTGTGTGTCTTCTCTCAGTCTACCTGACTCACCTGGACTACGCCGACACCGAGCGGATCATGACGGAGAAGCTCCACAATCAGGTGAACGGTACGGAGTGGTCCTGGAAGAACCTGAACACTCTGTGCTGGGCCATCGGCTCCATCAGCGGCGCCATGCACGAGGAGGACGAGAAGAGGTTCCTGGTCACCGTCATCAAGGTGAGCTCAGGTTTAAACGGCTCTGGGACCGAGATAAATACACTTCAGTCGGGATTAAAGGAAAAAAACAGAGAAATGTACTGTAAAGGTGGCTGACAATGGCCTCCAACTTGGGTTTTAGTCCATTTTGAGCAGGTTTTATAGCTCTTAAGTGATTTAAGTTGCTTTGTATTGAGTTTAAAATAGATTTCTATAGATTTGGGTTGAAATTGAGCAGATTTTATATTACTTTTTGTGGATTTTATTTGCTTTTTATTTCAATTTTACATGTTTAAAATACATTTGAATTGGTTTTGGTTGGTACCGAGCAGCTTTTATTTGCTTTTTGCTTAATTTTTTACACATTTAAATAGATAAAAATAGGTTTTAGTTGGATTTGAATTGGATTTGGTTGATATTGAGTGGGTTTTACGTCACTATTAAGGGATTTTAGTTGCTTTTTATTTGGCTTTTATGCATTTGAATAGGGCTTGGTTGCATTTAAGTTGGTTTGGGATGGATTTGAGCAGGTTTTTGCAAGATTAAGATACATTTCAAGGGATTCCAACTAAATTTAGCTGTATTTGTTTGTTTTTGAACTAGTTTTAGATGGATCTGAAAGGATTTTTAAGGATTTTAACAGATGTTGATCCAGGCTGATTAGGTTTTTGATACATTTGAAAAGGATTTTGTTAAGGTTTAACTTGTTTTAAATGTACTTAAGCAGGTTTTAGCAAGATTTGAATATCTTTAGATGCATTTTATTGGATTCTTACAGGTTTGCATGGACTTAACTGGATTTTGTGTGAGTTTATGATGGCTTTATTTTGGTTTTAATGGCATTAGATCTAGTTTCTAGATCAGAAGTTTTCTAGATCTGCCCATTTTCAGCAGGTTTTACATTGCATTTAGGGGATTTTAATTGCTTTTGTTTTACTTTTATGCATTTGAAGTACATTTTAATCAGTTTTGGTTGGAGTTTAACTCGTAGGAAAAAAAACCCTACAACTTTAAACAAAGGGAAATAAAATAACAATATAAAAGATTTCCTTGTGTGCTCGGAATGTCCAGATTTTACATGAGTTTGAGGTGGTTTTATCTGCATTTTAACTTGTATTATGTAGATTTTAAAGGATTTTTTTAATGATTTAACCGATTTTAGTCCAGCATTAACACATTTATATAGATCTATCCACATTTTAGCTGTTGTAGTTTTGTAATCTAACACTGTTGAACTGTATATGTGTCTGTTCCAGGATCTGCTGGGCCTTTGTGAGCAGAAAAGAGGAAAAGACAACAAGGCCATCATCGCCTCCAACATCATGTACATCGTGGGACAGTATCCTCGCTTCCTCAGAGCTCACTGGAAGTTCCTCAAAACAGTCGTCAACAAGCTGTTTGAGTTCATGCACGGTGAGACGCGGGCCATTAACATCTTTTATTATATTGTTTTCCATGTTTTAAACCCTCTTTTGTTCTGTTTTTTTCTTTCCAGAGACCCACGACGGCGTCCAGGACATGGCATGTGACACTTTCATTAAGATCGCCCAGAAGTGCCGGCGTCATTTCATCCAGGTCCAAGTGGGAGAAGTGATGCCTTTCATCGACGAGATCCTTAACAACATCAACACCATCATCTGTGACCTTCAGCCGCAGCAGGTCAGAGAAAACGAGCCCTAAAAACCCAGAATATACTTAAAGTTTTGTGTCGTTTCCCTCTTTAACGCTGTTGTTTGTTTCCAGGTGCACACGTTTTATGAAGCAGTAGGGTATATGATCGGAGCCCAGACGGACCAGGCCGTTCAGGAGCATCTTATAGAGAAATACATGCTGCTTCCCAATCAGGTCTGGGACAGTATCATCCAACAGGCCACGAAGGTAAGAGTCAGAGAGGGATCATGTCATTTAACTTAAAAACTTAAAAAAGAAACTTGATTGAGCAAACGCACAAAGCAAGTGAACACAGCTTTTATTAGTCCAGGTTAGTCTTGATTTGTTTTGGTTTATACTTATACTTTACTGCTGATTTATCTCTAGTTTGTTCCTGGTTTGTTCAAGGGTTTTAAACATGATTTGGACCTAGATCTGACCTGGGGTTTTTTTTAGATGTTAATAAAAAAAACAAACTTTTTAGACCTGGTTTAACCCTCTGAAACCTAATCCACTGTTTACCAGTTTCTTTGACTTATTCTGAATAAAAAAAGCTTGATAAACACATTCTGAACACCTCTGTCCGTCATATGATTGATGTTTATGTGTCACAGTTTTTATGAGGCTTTAAATACTAAAAGAAATTAAAGCAAAAATAAAAACTAAGGAATTTTTATTGAAAACCTACATAAAATATGAATGACAGATTATTTTTTAAACACTAAAATGCATCAAAATTCGAGTATAAAAGTGTTTTTCCAAGTCCTTACCCTAATTATATTCCTAAGTGCACAGATTTGTCAACAACGTGTAAAAATGTTCTGTAAAGCATTCTGGGAAATGTAGTTTGAGCCACTAGCATGAGCTAACTCAACAACAACAGCTGAACATGGCCCTAAAAAATTAAGAAAGTCTGATTTATTAGTGAGTGTAGAAAAACAGGCTACAAATTTCTTCTCTCACTAAATCAAAGAATGTAATTTTTATTTAACTAATCCCGCTCTCGTGTCCGTCTCTTTCAGAACGTGGACATCCTGAAGGACGCGGAGACGGTGAAGCAGCTGGGGAGCATCCTGAAGACCAACGTTCGAGCCTGTAAAGCCGTGGGACACCCGTTCGTCATCCAGCTGGGACGGATTTACCTGGACATGCTCAACGTTTACAAGTGCCTCAGCGAGAACATCTCAGCCGCCATCCAGACCAACGGTGAGAGTAGGGACTGCCTTTGTCTTTTTACACTGATATACCTTTATTTCTTAAAATCTCTCACTATTTAGAAGTGTTACTACGACCGAGTGATTGTGACCCTCTTGTTATTCGTCCGAGGAGTCGTTTTTCCTCGACGGGGCTTAACGTGTCGCCTTTCTGTCGCAGGTGAAATGGTGACAAAGCAGCCGTTAATCCGCAGCATGAGAACGGTGAAACGAGAGACCCTCAAACTGATCTCGGGCTGGGTCAGTCGATCAAACGACCCGCAGATGGTGAGAGGCATTCACTCCTCTTCATTTCACTGCTGCAGGAGAAAAAACACAGATCTTATACAAAAACAGACAGTATAGTGTGAGATTGTTATTCTAAATGAAAGCAAAATGAGAAAAAATAAAATTACACTTTATTTTAGACACATTTTCATTACACAAAGCAGTAGAAAAGGAAGCAGTAAAAAAAGGTAATAATATATAATAAATACCCCATAATAATGCATAAACACACTCAAATCCATTTAAAACAAGTTAAACTCCAACTAAACCCTTTTCTAATCTATTTAAAATGCATGAAAGTCAAACAAAAAGCAGTTAATATCTACTAAAAGCAATGCTGAAAATGGACAGATCTGTTTAAAACCTGGTCATGCTGGATTATAGTCTGTTAAAATTTCAGAAAATCCTTTCAAATCCACCTAAAACTAGGTCCAATTCAATTAAAACCAAAATAAAACCATCATAATCTCATCTAAAATCTAGTTAAGGCCACACAAACCTGTAAGACTCACTTCAAATGCATCTAAATCTTCATAAAACCTGCTCAAATCCATCCAAAACCAGTTTAAATCCAACTAAAACCTATTCTAATCTATTTAAAATGTGTAAAAATCAAGCAAAAAGCAACTAAAATCCCATAATTGTTATAAAAAACCCTCTCAGTAGCAGCGAAAACCAATTTAAATCCACCAAAACCTATTCAAATCCGTTTAAAATATGTACATTTTAGACAAAAAGAGACTAAAGGGGGCATTGTTAAGAGCTGCTTCTGTTTTACCCCTTAATTATTTATTCATGGAGGATGTACGCTCTATTAATCCTGTCCTCACTTCTACAACCTACTGACTTTTGAAAATAATGTCTGTATTTATTCTCACTATGCGTTCAGAAAAAAAACCCCAGGAAGTCAGTGAAGTATTTTTAGCTCAAACACAAAGACTTCATTTCCTTTCGTCTGGTTGTGTTTTTTATTAAATTTCACGGTCTGTCTCCGAGCAATAAGCCGTTTGTCTTTGAGAGAGGTTGAAAACATCCGATCCTCATAAACGTGTTCGTTCAGGTCGGGGAGAACTTCGTCCCTCCGCTGCTGGACGCCGTCCTCATCGATTACCAGAGAAACGTCCCCGCGGCCCGAGAGCCCGAGGTCCTCAGCACAATGGCCACCATCGTCAACAAACTGGGAGGACACATCACCAGCGAAATCCCACAGATCTTCGACGCCGTGTTCGAGTGCACGCTCAACATGATCAACAAGGTACGGGACAAACAGAAGCAGCAGAAACCGTCGAATGTAGACTTTTAACATTTATGAGAAACGACGCTCCGTTTGTGTCTCTTTTGCAGAACTTCGAGGAGTTTCCCGAGCACAGGACCCACTTCTTTTACCTGCTGCAGGCCGTGAACTCTCACTGTTTCCCCGCCTTTTTGGCCATCCCCCCGGCTCAGTTCAAACTGGTGCTGGACTCCATCATCTGGGCCTTTAAACACACCATGAGGAACGTGGCCGACACCGGTGAGACAGTAAACTTTTCTAATAATCCTCAACATGAGTTTATTAGAAGAACATCATCAGGAAACTATTTTTTAGATTTAGAGCAGTGTCAAGTAGTGACAGGGAAAAAAAACATGCAGTGTCTGAATGTGTTGAATTAAAAGTTAGGGTTTAGGGCTGCACTTTATCAAAAAAACACACCATATCTAATAATTATGTAGTAAAAGCTCCTGGACTAACCTCAACTGGACTAAATCTTACCTAAACAAAGAAAAAAACCAGGACTAAGTCAAGGATTAAATCAATTAAACTGGACTTTTTAAACTTTTTTACAGTTTGATTGATTGGACTTTTATTTCAAAGGCCATAATACCAACTCAATACATGTGTTTCTTTGTGGTACAGATATTATTTTAGTTGATACATCCCTAAGAATAGATTTGTGCAGCTCTATAATTGATTAGGGTTTAGTTTAGACACAGCAAAAGAGACCATTTTATATTTATATTTATAACAACTAAAACATGCTTCATTTTGACTTATATATGAACAATAGAACACAATGGTTTGGTAATTATGAATAAAAAACTTAAGCTTAAAGCCTGTGTGACATTTGCAGACTTTTATCAGTCCAATAAATACATTTAGTTTATTTAAATGATGAATGAAGACAGTAAGAGGTTAATATGAATGACTTTAAAAGCATGTGAAATACGGCTGAAACAGTGTCTTTTTATTAATATATAGTTATAAATAATACAGCAAATGCACACCCTCACTGTAAACCTGTCTCAAGAGTTGGCCACATACACTTTTAATGGTCACTGTGTCAAATAAAACCATTTTGTAATTAGTTTTCTGTAAAGTTTGACAAACGTGTTTAGTATTTATGCAAATTTTGATCGAAAGAGGCGGGGCTTAGTGATAAACGAATAGGAAAGTTATTTTTCCAACATTTATAGCATGAAATATCCACAAAAACACTATAAAGTCATTGTAATACAGTATAATACTATAATAACAGTACAGAGGCTACATGTTACCTGGACACATGATGGTAATTTCTTCATTTTAACTAAGAATCAGAGCAGTTTAATACACTTCTACGAGTTTATATTGAATGTAGTTGTTATTGTGCAGACTGTGAGATGTTGAACGGCTGTATTTTGTTCTTCTGTAGGTTTGCAGATCCTCTACACGATGCTCCAGAACGTGGCTCAGGAGGAAGCAGCCGCTCAGAGTTTCTACCAGACGTATTTCTGTGACATCCTCCAACACATCTTCTCTGTGGTCACTGACACTTCACACACGGCCGGTAAATGAATCTGAATCAAACTCTTAAAATCCCAGTGAGTGCGAGTTTGAGCAGCGCAGAGAGGGATGAATGAACAGGACGGTCTTGAGTAACGCTCTATAAACAGTGTGTGGGACGTGGAGAGGCTTTTATTAGAGGTTTATTTTGAAACTGGGCTGAAGCATCAATGGGAATCACCGCGTCGTAACTGGATCCACGCAGCTCTAAATGTGGAGCAATGTGAGACTCTATCAACACCAAGAGCAGGCTTCATCCTGCTCCAGAGTTGAACCAGAGTTGAACCTGCACTTTACCAAAACACATTTACAACTACTACTATTCAAACTAATCATTTAAAACTGTTTCCAAACAAACCAGGTTTTAGGGATTTTAGTTTTGAATTAAAATAAATAAAAACTGCAATTCATTCTTATTATTAAACCTCCCCTAATATATTTTATTTTGGAGAAAAGGCACTGGTTTATATGGGTCTCCATGGTAACACTCAGTGGGAGGGTCTCCATGGTGACGCTCTGAGGGAGGGGCTTCATGGTAATGCTGAGAGGGAGGGGCTTCACGGTAACGCTCAGTGGGAGGGTCTCCATGGTAACGCCCAGTAGGAAGGGCTCCACGGTAACGCTCAGTGGGGGGGTCTCCATGGTAACGCCCAGTAGAAAGGGCTCCACGGTAACGCTCAGTGGGAGGGGTTCTATGGTAACGCTCAGTGGGAGGGGCTCCACGGTAACGCTCAGTGGGAGGGGCTCCACGGTAACGCTCAGTGGGAGGGGCTTGTGAAATTCCAATAAACTGAAAGCTACATGAAGTTAGCTTTCCTTTAGCTCGCTGCCAAAAACAAGAAAAGAAGAGTAAAAAGGGCAAGAACAAGCTTTAGTTTCTGTCGTGTTGCTCCTGTCTGCTTCTTCAAACCGACCACAGAGAATAAATTAGCCTCAAAAGTATCCAATAGACGCACATTTCCAGTAGATAATAGTAGATGTTTCTTGTCAGGTCTAACGATGCACGCCTCGATCCTGGCCTACATGTTCAACCTGGTGGAGGAAGGAAAGATCACTACGGCTCTGAACCCCACCACTCCAGCCAACAACCAGGTGTTTATCCAGGAGTACGTGGCCAACCTGCTGAAGACGGCCTTCCCTCACCTGCAGGAGTGAGTACAGGCCTCTCTACAGTCTTTTACTGACCCCAGATCAGCTCCTTTAACTCTGACTGGTCCTGTGTTCTCTCAGTGCTCAGGTGAAGGTGTTTGTGACCGGCCTCTTCAGTCTAAACCAGGACATTCCCGCCTTCAAAGAGCACCTCAGAGACTTCCTGGTCCAGATCAAGGTGAGTCTGGACTAAACCCAGACCCGCTGTGTCCTGGGTTCAGCCTGAATCTGTCAGAGTTTATCAGAGGTTATCAGCAGCTGCATAACTCTGCGTCAGCCGTGGTCTCTATAAATAACTGATGCCTTTAGAGTCCGAGAGGCGTCGAGGGCAGCACCAGAGGATTATTGGAAATAAAACCAGTCTGAAGTGACACCAGTGAGACTCCACAGTTTTCCTGGAAATACAGCTCACTATTTTAAACGTAGTAATAGTTTTAACATCTGCTGCTGACCCTGTGTGACCCAGAGCAGAGTAAACAACCCCTGACACCACAGAGAGTCGTTTTATTCATTTAAAATAGTTCTAAACCTGTACAAGAGCATTTCTAATTTTCAATTTCTATTATGGAGCCATATTCTGATGCGTTGTAGTGAAGTGAATGAGCTGCAATCACTCAAACTGAAGCATGTGATAAAGTACAGGAAACACCCACCTCAACAGAGTAAATAATGTAATGTGGTCAAGAAAATAATGAATTTCAAAATGCAATTTCCAGGATTTTGTTATTATTTTGTCAAGTTATGACCTGCAATATTTGAATGCTCTTTTAGAAAGTATAATGTTTATTTTATTAGACTGAGTTAGAAAAAGAAATGCACTAACTTCCACTCGTAAAATCAGGAGCTAGAACGATATTCAAGACTGAACTAGGACTAAATCAAGAATAAACAGGTCTAAACAGGTCTAATCCAGGTCTAAACCAGGTCTAAACCAGTCTAAACAGGTCTAAACAGGACTAATCCAGGTCTAAACCAGGACTAAACAGGTCTAAACCAGGTCTAATTCAGGTCGAATCCAGGTCTAAACCAGTCTAATCCAGGTCTAGTCCAGGACTAATCCAGGTCTAAACCAGGTCTTATCCAGGTCTAAACCAGGTCTAAACCAGTCTAATCCAGGTCTAAATCAAGACTAAACAGGTCTAAACCAGTCTAATCCAGGTCTAAACCAGGTCTAATCCAGGTCTAAACAGGTGTAAACCAGTCTAACCCAGGTCTAATCCAGGTCTAACCCAGGTCTAGACCAGGACTAACCCAGGTCTAATCCAGGACTAACCCAGGACTAAACCAGTCTAAACCAGGTCTAAACCAGGTCTAGACCAGGACTAACCCAGGTCTAACCCAGGTCTAGACCAGGACTAATCCAGGTCTAACCCAGGTCTAGACCAGGACTAAACCAGGACTAATCCAGGTCTAAACCAGGACTAAACCAGGACTAATCCAGGTCTAAACCAGGACTAAACAGGTGTAAACCAGTCTAATCCAGGACTAAACCAGTCTAACCCAGGTCTAACCCAGGTCTAGACCAGGACTAACCCAGGTCTAACCCAGGTCTAGACCAGGACTAACCCAGGTCTAACCCAGGTCTAGACCGGGACTAACCCAGACTCTCCCGTCCCTCAGGAGTTTGCGGGCGAGGACACGTCGGACCTGTTTCTGGAGGAGCGGGAGGCGTCTCTGCGTCAGGCTCAGGAGGAAAAACACAAGATCCAGATGTCGGTGCCGGGGATCCTGAATCCTCACGAGATCCCGGAGGAAATGTGCGACTGACCCCGAAGACGAGCCGCGGCGAACAGAGGCACTTCGCCGAGACGGGGCCCGCTCCGAGGGGCGTCCCGCTCCGAGGGGCGTCCCGTCGCTGTCTGACCAAAACACGCCAATAACCTGTACATGAACCGCGTCGCCCTGTGGCCCCTTTTTATGCGTTTTTTATGGAGACTTTTGTGTAAATCTTTCCAGAGCTTTCTGTTTGTGTCTCAGACAAACTGCATGAGGTTTAATTATTAGGACGAGTTAACCCCCTCCGTTTCTGTTCCCCTCTTTCCCCTTTTACTTGTTTATATATAAATATATTCTATACAGAGTCCGAGCAGGGTTTTTGTGAAATCGGCCGCGTGTTTTCGTAGTGGCTTCTGGATCTTTGTGTCGGAGCCGTTTTGGGACGCGGCGGCTGCAGAATGTGAACTAAAGGATAATGAATGAAGGCTTGATGCTCATAGTTCTGCTTTCGGAGGAGTTTTAGGGAAAGCAAAACCGAATATGTGCATATCATCCCAATTGTATAGCATCTTTAATACCATGGGAACATTTTTTCTTCCTTTTCTTCTGTTTGTTTTTGTTGTGGGAGTGTGCGCGCGTGAGCTGTCGCCTGGTCGACATCGTGTTTTGTTTTCCTCTAAGAGGATTGTTCATTAACGGGACGTTTGGAGCAAAGAGCGGACATATTTATGGGGTTCTCGGTTGGTTGCATCTTTAACACGACTCCTGTTTAACTCAGATGGCTTTTTGAATCGTACTAATTTAGATGTTTACCATGCAGTAGTGCTTCGACGACACTACGTTAGAGCAAAAGAAAATAAAATGGGTTTACATTTAATTTTGTATTTTTGCATTTTTCATTTGTTTTAAGTTCTGTCCAAATAAACGGAGGCTTTTTGTGGCGAATGAATGAAATGCAGCGAGTTGAATTAGGAAACGTGTAAATCCGACATGTACCCGGTCTCTTTCTGAGGTGTTACATTTGTTGTGAACTTTTTGAACTGATTAAAGTTGAGAATTTTATAACTCCGTCTCCGCTTTGGGTTTTTATTTCCCTGATTTTAAAGTTGATGCATAAAGTTTTAACCAAACATGAGAAAAACTATTGTTTATAGCTTTATACAGACCTGTTCAAAGCCAACTAAAACCTGATCAAATCCATCTAATACCTGTTTGAATCCATCTAAAACCTGTTTGAATCCGTCTAAAACCTGTTTGAATCCGTCTAAAACCTGTTTGAATCCGTCTAAAACCTGTTTGAATCCGTCTAAAACCTGTTTGAATCCATCTAAAACCTGTTCAATCCAACTAAAACCTGTTTGAATCCGTCTAAAACCTGTTTGAATCTGTCTAAAACCTGTTTGAATCCGTCTAAAACCTGTTTGAATCCGTCTAAAACCTGTTTGAATCCGTCTAAAACCTGTTTGAATCCGTCTAAAACCTGTTTGAATCCATCTAAAACCTGTTCAATCCAACTAAAACCTGTTTGAATCCGTCTAAAACCTGTTTGAATCCGTCTAAAACCTGTTTGAATCTGTCTAAAACCTGTTTGAATCCATCTAAAACCTGTTTGAATCCGTCTAAAACCTGTTTGAATCCGTCTAAAACCTGTTTGAATCCGTCTAAAACCTGTTTGAATCCATCTAAAACCTGTTCAATCCAACTAAAACCTGTTTGAATCCATCTAAAATCTGTTTGAATCCGTCTAAAACCTGTTTGAATCCGTCTAAAACCTGTTTGAATCTGTCTAAAACCTGTTTGAATCTGTCTAAAACCTGTTTGAATCCATCTAAAACCTGTTTGAATCCATCTAAAACCTGTTTGAATCCATCTAAAACCTGTTTGAATCCGTCTAAAACCTGTTTGAATCCGTCTAAAACCTGTTCAATCCAACTAAAACCTGTGTGGAATAAGAATAAAATGAAGAGACAGTCAGTCTTTGTAAATGTTCCTTTCTTAAAATGTGGCATCCCTGGTTTAATTAAACTACTATAATAAAATGTCCAAATATGAGTTTAAAAAATAGCTAAAAGACACTGGAAATGGGCTAAAATCTACCCCAAAAAATGACCAACCCTATAAAAAAGACGCTAAAACTGACCTTGAAATTTATTTAATTTATTTTTTTTTAAACGTGTCTCTTCAGTCACTGGAAAGTCATTAAACTAGGCAATATCAAACCTATTTGGGTAATTGAGTGATTTTTGGCAAAGTACATTTTAAAAAATCAAACACAGAGTTGTTCTGAGGAGGACAGCCCTGACCTAAGACTTAAATTATTATTATTGAGGCCAAAGTTTAATCTAAACTGGACAAATCGATCGGATGCTGATCACAAATAAATGTTTGTTTAATGTTGGTCTCATGTTTTTTTTATTTGTTTTTTTCCTCAGTGTGAGCCGTAAAACTACTGTCTCAAAACTCAAACCTTTAAAATGATCAATAATATTTATCATTTACACCTTTCGTATCCATATCTATCTCTTCTGTGTTGTTCAGTCGTTGAGTTTCACTGCTGAGCCTCTCTTTCCACAAACATCATCTGGAGTCGTAAAGCTGTAGCGTGTGATGGACGTGTGTCGCTGCGTCTTCGGTCGCTGTAGAGACCCTCTTTAATCCACTTCCTCCTGGATTCACCAGAGACAGATCTAAGGGTCTTCATTAATGCTTCGGTTCGAGACAAATACAATAATCACTGCAAAAAGAGGTCAGTTTGTTGTGTTTAAGTCATTCATTCATCTTCTTCCCAAACAAACCGGACTCAGAGTCTCTCCAAAGACTTCAAGGTTGTATAAAAAGGCATATCTAATTTCAGATTGCATTTCCACAGCTACAGAAGCCCTGCAGGGACATACTGTTGTCCACAAACCCAGAGGAAACAGAACAGAGACGACGCAAAATGATGTAAAAAAAAAACAAGTGCTCAGTTTGTCCTCTTTGGTTAGTTTTGGTGCATTCAGGTCGACATCGTGTTTTGTTTTCCTCTAAGAGGATTGTTCATTAACGGGACGTTTGGAGCAAAGAGCGGACATATTTATGGGGTTCTCGGTTGGTTGCATCTTTAACACGACTCCTGTTTAACTCAGATGGCTTTTTGAATCGTACTAATTTAGATGTTTACCATGCAGTAGTGCTTCGACGACACTACGTTAGAGCAAAAGAAAATAAAATGGGTTTACATTTAATTTTGTATTTTTGCATTTTTCATTTGTTTTAAGTTCTGTCCAAAACCTGTTTGAATCTGTCTAAAACCTGTTTGAATCCATCTAAAACCTGTTTGAATCCGTCTAAAACCTGTTTGAATCCGTCTAAAACCTGTTTGAATCCGTCTAAAACCTGTTTGAATCCATCTAAAACCTGTTCAATCCAACTAAAACCTGTTTGAATCCATCTAAAATCTGTTTGAATCCGTCTAAAACCTGTTTGAATCCGTCTAAAACCTGTTTGAATCTGTCTAAAACCTGTTTGAATCCATCTAAAACCTGTTTGAATCCATCTAAAACCTGTTTGAATCCATCTAAAACCTGTTTGAATCCGTCTAAAACCTGTTTGAATCTGTCTAAAACCTGTTCAATCCAACTAAAACCTGTGTGGAATAAGAATAAAATGAAGAGACAGTCAGTCTTTGTAAATGTTCCTTTCTTAAAATGTGGCATCCCTGGTTTAATTAAACTACTATAATAAAATGTCCAAATATGAGTTTAAAAAATAGCTAAAAGACACTGGAAATGGGCTAAAATCTACCCCAAAAATGACCAACCCTATAAAAAGACGCTAAAACTGACCTTGAAATTTATTTAATTTATTTTTTTTTAAACGTGTCTCTTCAGTCACTGGAAAGTCATTAAACTAGGCAATATCAAACCTATTTGGGTAATTGAGTGATTTTTGGCAAAGTACATTTTAAAAAATCAAACACAGAGTTGTTCTGAGGAGGACAGCCCTGACCTAAGACTTAAATTATTATTATTGAGGCCAAAGTTTAATCTAAACTGGACAAATCGATCGGATGCTGATCACAAATAAATGTTTGTTTAATGTTGGTCTCATGTTTTTTTTTTTTATTTGTTTTTTTCCTCAGTGTGAGCCGTAAAACTACTGTCTCAAAACTCAAACCTTTAAAATGATCAATAATATTTATCATTTACACCTTTCGTATCCATATATCTATCTCTTCTGTGTTGTTCAGTCGTTGAGTTTCACTGCTGAGCCTCTCTTTCCACAAACATCATCTGGAGTCGTAAAGCTGTAGCGTGTGATGGACGTGTGTCGCTGCGTCTTCGGTCGCTGTAGAGACCCTCTTTAATCCACTTCCTCCTGGATTCACCAGAGACAGATCTAAGGGTCTTCATTAATGCTTCGGTTCGAGACAAATACAATAATCACTGCAAAAAGAGGTCAGTTTGTTGTGTTTAAGTCATTCATTCATCTTCTTCCCAAACAAACCGGACTCAGAGTCTCTCCAAAGACTTCAAGGTTGTATAAAAAGGCATATCTAATTTCAGATTGCATTTCCACAGCTACAGAAGCCCTGCAGGGACATACTGTTGTCCACAAACCCAGAGGAAACAGAACAGAGACGACGCAAAATGATGTAAAAAAAAAACAAGTGCTCAGTTTGTCCTCTTTGGTTAGTTTTGGTGCATTCAGGTGCTCCTCGGGAACTCGGGAAAACGTTTTTCTGAGTTGAAAAATGAAAATGAACAGCTCTATTTAGACTATATACTACTATAAGTTATTTATTTACGTCTGTATTTAGAGGTTTCAACAACATTATTTTATGTTTTGAATAGTTTTCCTTTTCTTGAAGCGCTGCTGTGACTGGATTCACTCATTTAAACACAACATTAACACATTTTTGACTTTGCCTCCATCTTCCTTGTTGTTATGGTTTAGAATATTCCGACTTTCAGAGGACCACATGAACGCACCATAAGAACATGGGCTTTTGGGGCTTTTAAATACGGTAAAACCTTCAAATCTAGAAGTAAAAGCTGT